>JBAWJQ010005376.1:0-410839 GCA_037783105.1 Bactrocera zonata | reverse complement strand
TCAATTTGTAAAGTCACAAAAAAATTTGTCGCGTAGTAAACTCACAGCTGCCAAACTTCACACGAATATAGAAGGTTGCATCAATCAGGAATATTTTTTATTGATTCAGTTTGCTCATGCGGTTTAAATGAGCCAGACTGGGTCAAATTTGTTCAGGTGGTATCTCTACAATTTTTTTTTTTTTGCATACTTGAGACAGTCCGTTGGAAACGGTGTGTTTAAAAGAATTTAGTATTAAATTATTTTATTCAAACCTTCTTAATACAATTTGAGTTTTAGGCACATACTCATGTATATACATTTCCATAGGTATAAATTGTTTATACATGAAAAAAATCATACCACTCTTATTGGAAAACCCTGTATAAACGCACAATTTTAGATGTATTACTTAAAGAAGAAGATATTCACTTTATATCATACTTCGAGCTAGAAGTATTTATCATCAGCCTTTTTGTACGAAATGATTTAATTAGACCAACGTTAAGTTAACACCAAATCGCTGAACATCACAAAAAGTAAATCACCTTTCTCGCTGATAACTATATGAATTATGAAAATAATTTTTTAAGCACATCTAATTACTATTTAATATTATCTACAATTTACTAAAATTTTTCGGCGAAATCATTTTCACATTCAAAAAATCACACGTTTTTTTAATTAAGTCCACATGTATCGAAAATATGTATGTAAGTCCATGCATATGCTCGAAATCTTCAAGCTTACACATCTACGTAGTAAATTCAAGAACCGGTAACCGTGGTTATGAATATTTATTTGTCAACTTACCTCAAAAAATCTTCACTGAAAGATTTTTACTGAGTGGTAAGACTTGTTGTTGTGTTATTTGCTGTTGACGAAATAGCTTTCACCGTTTCGGAAATATTAGGCACGTGTTTGTGAAATGCCTTTTGACAATTTTAAAATAAACTTTAAAAGAAATTGTATATTTTTGAGAGAATTTTGGTTCACAGTTTACGCGCTCTTAGATGCCAACTGATGCCCATTGAAAATTAACACATCTTTTTATATGCTTCTTGCTTCACAGTGGAACTTACTCAGTATCAGTCTTCTTAATCAATATTTTTTAAGCTTAAGTGGAGGCACGATTTCTCCCCTAAGCATGTAATAATAGATTTGAAGAAAATCAATTACTATTAAATTCCGGCGATAAGGGTTTAACGGGTAGCAAGGAATTCAATTGAAAATCAAATTTAACTATAATGCCTGTTACATGCCTTTTATAGCATATTTGTAGATGTTTTTATGTAGAAATATGTCAAAAAGTGTATTTACTTATAGCGTAAATATATGTATGAAATATATACAAATTATATACGCTAATTGGGAATTTTTGCGTACGTGCGTTCTGTATTTTTGCTTTGAATACATCTGTCACTGGGGCGCCATAAAAAGATATAAGCTTCATTCTTCTTCCTAGTGACTCTAATATTGGGTTTTCCGCCAACGATTGTTGGTCGAGGTCTACAATTATTAGTCATTCTGGTATAACCAAAGATTGCTAATTATTTCGGAAGTAAATTTCAGCAATGAGAATATATAATATTTTTTTTAGCGGATTTTTAGTTTGGCACTCAGCCAGTGTACCTGTTATACTTCTCATATCGGCTTGACTTTAATAAGGTATATGCATTTTAGGATTGTATACATAATTGAAGGTTTTTTTGAATTTTTCACTAGGAAAAAATTGTATGAAAGCCCTGCTTTACACATTAATATCCCCTTGGCATTGATTAATGGGTCATAAAGTGGGTGTCTGAGTGCTGAACTCGCATCTGGCTTAACAACCTATGAAGTACTTGTAGTAATTTATTTGCCACTACATAACTATAAATCTTGTGTATTTCAAGCAGAATTGGCAGCCAAGAAAGATGTACTTCTCTCAAGTGCGGCTTCTTTTAGGTAGGTAAGCGTCTTCTCCGATAGCAGAGCGGCTATATAACCCTTATGCTCGATGTTAATGAGTTCAAACTAGTCAAGGAGTATATGACCTCACTAGCAGTAGCATCAAGCTACTTCCATATTAAACTGATCTGGCTGCCTGGCAACAGCGGAATCGTCGGAAACCGAGCAGGGTTTCCGCTTTTATCATGCATACGGGTGATTAATCTGTGAGCTTCTCACGAGGTTAGCAAGCTTGGCCAGCAATTAGAATCTGTGTTGTTGCGAAGGCTTTCTAGTCCAGAGTGGAACATAAAAGGTTCACTGAATTGCTATCTCTTAGCAAGCCTCACTTAACCGCAATAATAGACGTCATTGGCGCTCATCGGTAAGACTAAATATTTTGAAGATCGCAAGTAGTCACAGTTGCAATAAATAAGAGGAAGTGAATACGTCGAGACACTCTCTCCTTCACTGTCCAGCTATCGCCAGACTAAGGCTGAAACATCTCGATTGCCATACTTTTAATGAACCCGGCGACTTAGCCGTATAGTTATTAGTCGTCTCAATAAATTAGTTGCAGGCTCTATATGTTTTGTTGATATCTGACGGTCTTTGCCAATCCATACCTATGAGTTCTAAGCATCACAGCGCACAAGCGTCTAAAGCAGTTCAAATGACACTACTCTCGGACTCACGAGTAATCAGCCTATTTACCTAACCTAACATATATAATCTAAACTAAAGTTCGGGAAGCAATTTTTGGGATAATGACTCGAATCATTAAATAAAGAGTACTGGATCTTTTCATTTATCTTCCTTTCACTATCACTAATAAGGATATATTAGAACAGAGTGGCAACTCCACATCGCATTTTTATGCAACACAATATTTTAAAACTTTTTCAGAGACAGTGAATTTATCAACATGATAAAATAATTGAATTAAAATGTAGATTAGGTTAGAAGGTAATTAGATTGTGTTAAAAGAGATCATAGGGTTGCCGCTGATTTCATATGTATCTTGAACATAATGTATTTATTAAAAAATATATATCACACCTTTATAGTAAGATAATCTTCGAGTGTAAAATTATAAACTGTATTATATAATCTGTAAACAGATTTAACACATTAAAGTAGCTTTTTGTAGGGAAATCATTTAAAAATATTTATTTTCGAAGTATTTAATTTTAGTGAATTAAAATACCACATCACTTTCACATTTGCAATTTTTTTATCACACCATCATTTAGGTATGTATACATATGCATTTTTATGCGTTCATCAACAACTTTTACTGCTTTTCTCACCTAAATTATTTTATCACGAACACTTAGTTTTACACCAAATCGTTAAATTGTTTTCCAAACTGTAAATATTATTAATCCGTTTCTAATTCAATATAAGCGCGTCTTCAGCGTGCGAAAAAAATTTTGCTCCAACACAGGAGATGTTTTCATCTGCGATTACAACGAGTAACTATTTCATTTACTGACCGGAAGATCGATACAGGCGCTCAAATCGTCTTCGTTTCGCAACATCAATGACGTACAGCAAGTAATAACAACAAAGTCAATAATAACAACATACTAGCCATTACGGCCCCGTTCACCCTACCTTATCTATGTCACACACTCGGCAAATGCATGAGTACTCTTAAGTGGCTGCGCGGTGCGTATGTGTGTGCTAATCTACGGAGCCTGGCTTCTTCAATGAGACGCAGATGCGATTACAGGTTCGCTAAATGATTTTTCACTCGTGAGCTTGTTCTAAAGCTGGACTGAGCAGTTTTTGGGCGGGTTGGTGACGGTTTTATGCGTTGTCATTATAACGATTTTTTACGGTTGTTTACTTAGGTGGACTACCAAATAAATATTGGCAGTAGCTGTTTACAGTTGTTAATGTGTTGCTTGCGATTTTTATTTCAAAGCTTTACCGAATAGCCCAACCGACCCACAAGCTATCTTTCAGCTATTTCGATGAGCTTAATTATTGTTTTCAATAAATTGTTTGACATTTGTTTTCATAAACTTGTATTAGCGTTGTTATTAAATTAGCCAAATAGCTATCTCAAGCTTAAAGTTAATTAAGTGGGAGTAATTTCAATATTTAATTCGAAAATTTCACATTCGTCGTACTAATATTGCTCAGTTGGGTATTCCCTTTTATTGTTTGTTTATTTTTATTTTTACTATCCTTATCATTAGGAAACAATTTTATTAAGAAAATTCATTACATTTTTATTAGTACTTGAGTAACGGGAAATTATGGGCTATCTTCGCACTATATTATATATTTATATACCAGAATTTCACACTTTTTAGAAAGGGACAGTAACAAATTTCTTTAAGTATGTTTAGAAAAACAATAAAGGCTCGGATTTCTTTGACAAAAACTCTTTAAAGTATGTAAGGATTGGAAATTCGATGAGAGGACTTTACTTCCCAATTGCCTACTTACTTCGAAGTAGTACCTGTTGGCAGGAGACATTCTGCGTTGGATTTCGAGACTGACATTGTTGCTGGAGATGATGCTAGTTCCAAAATAGACGAAATTGTCTACGACTTCGAAGTAATGATCGTTAACAGTGACGTGGGAGCTAAGTCGCGAGTGTGACGACTGTTTGTTTGTCATGTTAATTCATTCATAATAAAGTCCACTATTACTTAATCAATGTATTAATTGCTTGTACGCCTATAAAACACCCTCTACTTTGATCGGTATTAATTACACATTTCATTAATTGAAATAATGAATAAAACAAATTAATATGCCAATCAAATAATATGCAAGTGCCTATAATTTTGATGAATGAGCAGATTTATTAAAAGACTAATTGCTTTAATGCTAATTTTAAAATGTAAAAATAATAAGTCGTACAGAATTTATATATACACAAAAATATATGTGGTACTACGATAATGTAACATATACGAGAAATATATTTTAAGATTCAATGAAGCTGTCACTTCTATCAATTGAGTTTATGTAAGGACACAAAGGCTTATTTACTTGAGATTACGAAATTACTGATTTTTTAAAGCGTGTAGACTTTAATTTTATATTTGATAAAGGGATCTCCACTTCGAGATGCCTTAATTTTTTGATGAAAAAACACAGAAACTTCAAATATAACGCGGAATATTTTTTTATTATCGTTCGAAAGAACATTGTTGGACATTTATGTTTTAAAGAGTTTATCGCTTTCAAATGTTGAGCGTCGCTACGCCTCAGATCGTCCATTGAGTCGAATTTTTATTAACACGTTTGAGAAGTTCGAATCTGGCGAATGACACGTGTGATGTTTTGCTAAAAGGCCTGAATCGACGCAGAATTGTCTGCTTAGAGTTTAGACTTTACATTTACACACAGGAAAAAGTATAACGGTGTTATATCACACGGTCTTAGTGGCCAATCGAAGTGTTCTCTCAATAAATTCATTGGTTGATGTGATGTGTTGCGCCGTCTTGCTGAAACCAATCTTTACCGAGTTCACTAGCTTCAATTTCAGGCATGAAATAGTCGGTTATCATGGGGCGATAACGAGCGCGATTGACGGTTACTTACTCATTGGCATCATTTTCGAAGATATATGGACCGATGATTCTACCGGCCTACAAACCACACAAAACCTTTGATTTTTCTGGATGAAATGACAGTTGTTAAGTCTCTTCACATTGTTCGTCGTCTCAAATGCGGCAACTTTGCTTGTTTACATACACTTGGCGTGAAAATGACGGATCTTCTTAGAAATTTTCAAGAAGGTCGAGCGGCTTCAGTTCTTGCACAAACTGTATTTTATACCTTTCTCAAAGACATTTACATAAAATTCGCCAAGTCCTTCCATACAACATGCTGCGAACGGTGCCGAATCGACTCTCCACGGTCTTTGAGTACACTCTCAGCTACACATACTTTATTTTCTTCACTCCGTGCTGGAAGTGGTCTAATGGGCCGAATATTATCCAATAAGGAATGCTGGGTATCAAGGTAAGTGATGGTAATGCGAATAATATGCTCCGTAGGCTTGACAAGACTCACGCGTACTCATTAAAAAAAAAGGCTATTGAAAAAAGTACTTCTACATTGAAACAACCGTTAGAACTAATGTGTCAAAGGATTACTCGTCAATGGTATGTTTTTCTAAACTTGTGTTTTTCCATAATACTTACTTACATATAAACAGAACATTGCTAACTCAGCTTAACTTATGACCCTCATTACTAATATATTAATTTCACGGTCAAATTTTCTAAAGTTCTAACCCGAAAACGAGTGATATAGTAAGTTATTAGAAAATACTAAATTTAAATTCATTGTAACGAAAATAAAAATTAGTTCTTAAAATAGATTTAGTAATCAATTTAAATAAATGAACTCGAGATCTTTAAATTCGAAAGACGTGGCGGAGGCAAGCTCCTCATCCAACTCAACTTTCGACCCGCAAAGTTAAGTTTATAAACAAAAGAGCTAAGTCAGGAGAATTCGGTATATGATTTCCCTTCTAAAAGCAAAAATCAATATTTCGCCAATATTGATACTCTTTTTTTTTAAAACCCCGCGTACACGCCGATTTGGCAGGAGCGATATCCGGCGATGTCACATTGAAACAAATTTGAATTTATATACTTTTCGTTTGAAATCGTTAGAAAATTTCAGTGTGAAAGAAGAAAAAATGGTAACCTCGGCTACACCGAAAATGTAACGGCCTTCCCAGGTTCAAGTTTTCTTTTAAGAATTCGATTTTGATCGGTCATATGTAGTTCAATATCAGTGGTTCAGAAAAGGACGTGCTCAAAATTCCATGCCTTTATTTTGTAGGGTCTCTGATATTTCCTGCTGGGTATTACATGCTTCGAGGCAAGCCCACCTTACTGAGATTAAATAATTAATTAATAATAATTAATAATATTCTCATTAAGCAACATTCTCATGGCTACTTTTGAAGTATACTGCTGCAGGGACTATAATAGACTGCTTACATTTACAGTTAGACCTAAACCAATCGATAAACTCATTGCAATTAAAAAATGCTACACATATTTGGCGATTTGGCGCATAATAATTATTTTATTAGTATATTTACAATGCAATTTAAGTGAGTTCTATGGTCTGTGACTCATCGAATTCATTAATTTGTGCACACATTTACGTATATGAGTATATTTATTTAGTTTATGTACCTATGTATATGTACATATATAAGAATAGGTTTGTGTATGCGAGTACATATATACGAGTGTATACATAACTATAAACTACAGTTCTACTAAATGTACTAACAACTTTAACACACATAAATTAGTTTACTCAACTCCCAAACCGTTGCACACCACACAACATACCGATCATAACGAACAAATATGTGTCTAAGTGTTGCATAGTGTAATGTACAGAGGCACATAAGTTTTGACTTTAGACCCTACACTGCTACATAAGCAGTTCAACTGCCGGCCCACACCCATCCTATTGCTGGATAGCAGTTGAGTTCGCTGGCTCGTTTATCTTTTGACCATCGGTATTTCGTAAATGCCGGCGGAGAGTGTAATCAGAACCGAATGGTAACACCGCAGTATGTACACCATGATGAGTTGTTGGTGTTGGTACTGCTGTTGTGGGTACGAGGTAGCGCAGATCACGGCTGGTAATAGCACCTTCGCTGCTATTCAGAGTGTCCAGAAATGAGGGCCGCTGATCGTTCGAACGTTGTTCTTTGCGCGGTGGGAAGGACTCACCCGCATTGAGTGCCGTGAACGGGTTGCGGAGAGAGAAATTTACCAGCCCAACTGTCTCGTAATTATACGGTTGTTGTGGTTTCGCCGGTGTATGTAAACTATTGTAGACATAATTGCCAAAACTCACAACATTCGCTTTATCCAGAGAATTCGCCTTATATGGACTGCCAAAGTAGTTGGAAGCTTTGTTGATTGTATGCAAATCGATCGAGGGACTATGTGGTGCGCTGTAACCGCTAGGCAGCGGCAGACGTAGTACGCGATTATTGACTTCGTTGGGGTTGAGATTTTTCAAAAAGAAACGATGAAACTTGGAGGAGACAGCATAAAATACACCGGGTTCATGTGGTGTTGTTGTCATGTCGGCAACAAATTGCAAACGATCACGATCTTGTGCAAGCACCACTTGATTATTGTTGTTGGGATTCCAGGCAGCAATGGCTAATTCGGTCATGGGACTGAAAATAACGCTGCTATCGATGGGCGAAACGGTGAGTCCAATACCCTGTGATGATTTCCTACCGACCAATTTCACTTTGAGAATTTCATTTTGTGCAAGCGGACCGGCGCGCAACACCTCTCTGGTCACTGAAAATAAGCTGAAAGACAAAAAAGTTAGTCGTATTGTGTAAATGTGCTTCATTCTTCACATACCGATCAGTAGCCAAAGGCTGGAAGTATAGCACACCCAATTTCTGATCAAACGCCAAGCCCACAACGCCATCCATCAGTATGAAACGATCGTTGAGTATCTCGGACTGTGCAAAATCTGGATCGGGATACATTGCAGGGTGTGACACGCGCCAGGTAACATCGCGACCACTGTCGTAGACAATGATGCCTAAAAGTAGAGAATTATATTATGTGTGTTAAAACGGGTTATCCAAGTGTAGGCACTTTTTTCAATAGATTTTTTCAGACAGATCACTTGTGAGTCGTGTCAAGCTGTAATGTTATTTTTGTTCGGTATTGTTTGGCATTTCGTCACGGAAAGATTTACTCCTAAACAACGTTTACAAACTTTATTACGAAATTTCACGTTCTGTTAAGAATCTGTTTCGCGCTTCGCTCAACTTATGTTCAGCATAATCGGCCTACTAAGCTTACTATTCGCAATACCATCACCCATCTTGAGTCCTAGCATTCATTATTGGATAATAATCGACCGAATAGTAAGTATTGCAGTCCGAGCACGAAAACCGTGCAGTTCGGCGCCGTTCGCAGCTACTCGGACTGACGTATGGAACGAATTGGCGCATTATACGTCGAGACCTTAAATTGGAAGCGTTCAAAATACAGCTTGTGTCAGAACAGAAGCCACTCGACTTTCCCAAGCGATATCGCTTCGCTTTGAGAGCTATTGAAAAGTTCTAAAAAGATTCGACGTTTACGAAGCAAAATTGTTCAACGATGAGGCCAACTTCTGGCTCAACGGGTGTGTAGACAGGTAAAATTGCCGCATTTGGAACGAAGGCAACCTGGAGAGATTAAAGACCTGCAATTTCATGCAGAAAAAACGACGGTTAATGTGGTTTAGAAGCTGATGGAATATTCGGTCCGTATTTCTTCAAAAATGATGCCAGTGAGAACGTAACCGTCGATGACGACTGTTATCGCGCCATGAAAACCGACTATTTGGTGCCTAAAATTGAAGCTCGTGATCTCGGTGACATTTGGTTTCAACAAGCCGGCGCCACTTCCCACACATCGCATCAATCAATGGATCAGATAATTTCACATTTTGGGCCGGTCGGTTGGCCACCAAGATCGTGCGATATCATACCGTTACACATTTTACAGTAGGGATACGTAAAGACTGAAGTCGGACAATCCTGCTTCGATTTCGACAGTTACCCATCGAAATGCTCGAACGAGTCATCGAAAATTGAACTCAACAGATGGACTATCTGAGACGTAGCTGCGGCCAATATTTTAAAAAAATAATCTTCAAAATAAGAAAAAATGTTCTTTCGATAATAAATTAAATTTGAAGTTGGCGTGTTTTTTCTTTAAAAAAGTAGAGAATCGCGAATTGGATCATCTTGAAAGGGATATCTGTAGAATTTTCTTCAAGGCTTTATCTTATCCTCAACTCTTAAAATAGTACAACAACTTGCTGGAAAACTTCTTCCTTAATGTCAAAGATTTTATAATTCTCATGAACTTACCTGGCTCAACCGTATCTGAGATGTACGCAAACACATCATCGCAGTTGCCGTGTTTCGCTGTCGCCTCATCAATCACCAAATTCGTAAACAGCGACTCGCCGCGCAAGATTTCTTTCGGAAAGTCCACACGCCGCACCACCTGATCAGTATTCAGGTCGATAATTAAAATTTTTGGCGGACAAGTGATTTCGTAGTCTTCGAGTGAGCGCGAAACGCCGGCATCTAGAAGCCACAAGCGGTTGCACGAGTCGATGCGCATGCGGTACACAGAGATCAGAACCAAATCGCTGCAGTTGAAATCTGTGCGACCGGTTGTGGAAAACGACCAGTCTGGGTAGGCCTGAAAGATAGTAAAATAGCAATTTGTACGCGTGTTGGCAAGCAATTATGTAAAAACGTGCGCTGTTGGTGCGCAGCTCACCTGTAACACCGGTGAATCACCGAATTCCGCCTTCGAGACGACATTGACGGTGGACGAGACGCCGGAGAACAATTTCGGCGTCGCTATGAAAATCCGATCGTAGGTGACCGCAATACCGGTTGCAAGCACATTGGATGGATTGTAGAAGTTCAAATCGTGTATCGGCGCGTGTGGTAGGAAGTTATACGTGAACAACTTCCACTGTTTGGCCGTTTGCAAGGTTGAGGACTCGGCTAATGCGCCAATGGACCAGCAGCCGGCAATTATGGCTGCGAAGATCAAGAGCTCTGCTGAGGCTGTAAAACGCTTCATTGCCTTTTATAAGCCTATTAACTGGTTTTGTTGAATGCGTCAAAATAACTGTAAAATGAAAATGAATGCGAAAATTCGAAGTTTATATCGCTTTTATAGCTTCATGAATGCACTGAGTTATGTTAATAGATTTGTATGTGGGTATACATTTGTATGTACGTGTAATGGTTTGTGGAAAATCATGTTAATTTTACCGACGTCTCCGTTGGAATTTTCGACAAGTGAGTGCTTAAGTAATTACCGTCAAAGACAACCCGCCAATTATTGGCGCTTTTTTGTAACGCGTTTATTATTCATTTCTACATTTTCTGTTATGTTTTTAGTGTTTGATTGAGCTAATCAGGTAATGAGTTCAGCGTAGATGGCAGCGTGAAGCAGCCGTCACCGAAAAGTGTTAATAACTTAATTGACTGCGCTCTGGAGGATCCACGCTGAATGAACACACATTTTTATTGGCAATTCAATCTTAATGGTGTTAATATGTAGGTATGCACATATAGACAGGGTGGCTCATTTAGTGATTACTTTCAGTCATATATTATATATATAAATGTATATACATATAACATATACGTATATAAATGACATTTACTGGAAAAGTAAATAACAATAAATTGCGGGGAGTTCTTCTTCATAACTTTATTATGAAGAAATCCTCAGCTGAAAGTAGTCGCATTTTTTTATGGTGAGCAAGCTCTAGTTGAGCAATTGTATCAAAAGAGGTTTGCACCATTTAAAAGTGGTGGTTTCGCTTGGAAGACGAAGAACGTTCTGGGTGGAGAAAAAATTTTGATTATGCGGACCTGAATGCATTTCTTGACGAAGATTGTGGCCATCAAGCTCCTATTTTAAAACGTTTAAAAGTAGCCGGATATATTCAACAGTAAGAAAATTGAGTGCCACATGAATAGAAGCCAAGATACATTGAAAGACGATTTTGCATTTAGCATTTGTAATATTGAACGTTACAAAATGAAGTCAGATTGTGTCTAATGATGAAAAATGTATCCATTACTATAATCTTAAATGCAAAAAATGTTAGTGAAACATGACCAACCAGCCAAATCAATGGTTAGCACGAATATCCATGTCGGTAAGGTAATGCTCTGTATTTGATGTGATCATAATACACAACCTAAAATCTAAATCTAAAACCGGGTGAAAAGATGAATGGGGAACGCTACCGACAATAGCTCATCAAATTGAAGAATATTTATACCCTGAACAGGGTATATAAAGTTTGTCACGAAGTTTGTGACACCCAGAAGGAAGCGACAGAGATCCTCTAAAGTATATACATAAATGATCAGTATGTTGAGCTAAGTCGATTTAGCCATGTCCGTCTGTCTGTCTTTCCGCCTGTCTGTAATGTACGAACTAGTCCCTCAGTTTTTAAGATATCGTTTTGAAATTTTGCAAACGTCATTTTCTCTTCAAGAAGCTGCTCATCTGTTGGAACTGCCGATATCGGACTACTATAATATATAGCTGCCATACAAACTGAAGGATCGGAATGAAGTTCTTGTATGGAAAACTTTCACATTTGACAATGTATTTTCACTAAAGTTTGCACAAGTTACTTTCTTATCTCCGAAGAAATTGTTCAGATCGGTTAACTATAGCATATAGCTGCCATACAAACTGAACGATCGGAATCAAGGGCTTGTATGGAAAACTTTCGGATTTGACGTAGTATCTACACTAGGGTGATTAAAAAAAAAAATCAGTATCAATTTTTTTTTTTTCGTTTGGTACTCGGAAAAATAGGTTCCTAGACACCTCTAAGAAAGCCTCTCCAAGCGTGAGTTCTTAATTGTAACGGGAAGGTCCTCTTACTCACAGTTTTCTATTTTTTCTTATCATCAGATAGAAAAATTTATATCTTGCTTCCAGCTACTTGAAAAAATATCTTGTTCCTTAGATTTTATAGGAAATTTAATGCTCTAAAAAAAGGTCTCCCATGAACCTAACCGTTTAAAAGATATTAACCGTTAAAATTTGATTATTTTTGGGAAAATTTTTTATTTCTTATGAATTTTATAATAATGAAAAAAATCATTATTAGCTTTTCCTTGAGGACAACACTCGGCCCCATATTGCTAGATCGGTTAAAAACCATTTGAAAATCTGTTGCTGGGAAGTTTTGCCTTATCCGCCTTACTGTTTCGACTGTGCCCCTTTAGACTATCATTTGTTCTGTTCGATATAGAACGCGCTCACCAGAAAACGGTTCACTTCCAAACAGATAATCAAAATGGGAATTTCTTTTGACCACCAAGCTGACACAGTAATTTTGCCAAAAAGATGAAAAAATTGTTTTAGCCTCAGATGCGAGATCTGTAACGTCGGTGTGGTGAATTTTGCGAAAAAGATCTTGGCCTACATCCTTAAAAGATCACAACAACTGAAGCCACTTGACCATCAGAATTGTCGTGAAAATTATCCGGACTCCCTTCGAAAAACCATTTTTAGCGATGAGACTCATTTCTGATTGGCTTCGTCAAAATATGCATTATTTTTCAGGCAGCAATCCGCACATACTTACATCATGAGTCACCAATGCATCCTGAAAAAATTACGGTTTGGTGCGTTTATGGGTCGGCGGCGTCATTGAGACGTATTTCTTCCGTGATGATCAAGACCGGCACGTTACTGTCAATGGGAATCGCTAACGCTCACTGATAACCGAATATTTTTGGACCGAATTCGATGATTTAGGCTTGAGCAATATGTGGTGCCAACACGACAGCGTCACAAGCCACACAACGAATGTCACAATCCATTTATTGAAAACCAAGTTTGGTGAACGTATTATCTCACGAAATGCCCTAATCAATTGGCCGCCTCGGTCGTGCGATTTGACGCCGACCACTGAAGGGCTACGACAAGTCTATGGTCGACGCCAACAAACTAGCGTCGATTGATGAACTTCGTAGGAGTATTGAACTTGAAATTGTAGCAGTATCGGCCGATTTATGCCTGAAAATTGTCAAAAATTGAGTTCAACGTCTGAACTTTTGCAGGCGCCATGCAAAAGAAATCGAGTTCCATACATAATGACATCGAATAAACTTCCACAGAAATAAAGAATTTCATTGATTTCCTAAATCGTTTTTTTTTTTTAACTCGACGAAGAAAGCACCGTATGAACTACCCTGTAAGCATGTATGAATGACAGTATTTCACTTCGAGTTGTGATAATTAAAAGTGCTGGTGGTCGGTCATACACCGGCAACAGTTTTTCAAATGTTTCTTTAGTGGCATTACAACATCTGTAAACGTAGCAATAAACAGCAACAAAAGCAACAACTTGTACTCCCCAAACAAAAACTGCACACACGTTCTCGTAAATGGCAGAGTGCCAAAGCGCAAATTGAATGAACGGCGGCATGCGGCATGCGTTATTGCATGGATTTGTACATATCCGTAGATTTGTACGTCAAAAGCGACACTTCGAAAACGGAATATCGGTTAAATGTCCCGAAATGTGCATAGTTGTTAAAAAAAAAAAAAATAATATGAATCAACAAAATTAGCTTTAGTTTGACGCTTGGGCATATGTATTTATAATTGGCCAAGTGCGGAATGGCGCTTTACGGTAAACCAGTGAATCAGTATCGGCATTTGCTTACTCGGCTACGGTTGACCAGTTTTGAAAGGCGATTTTTTTGCAACAAACCCCAGAATGGTACATCGTTTTTTAATAGCTGTTAGTTAATGCGCTTATTTGCTGAAAGCTCAAGAATTTTCAAATGGAAAGCCAGACAACATATTTTAAGCAATCAATTTAAATGCAATTAAATGGAGCCGTGCATACATCAACTCATCGGTTTTGTAAGAATCGATTCATAAATAAGGTATTTATATGTAACGTGTAAGCAAAAAGCGATTTTTTTGTTTTTAGATGTTAAATTCCTTATTAAAGTATTATTAATTAAGTTGATGAAGGTATGCAGTTTCGTTAGGTGCACTTCAAAAATAACATCGAAGTTTAGTTATGATTTCGCATCAGTAATGAGACGGCTAACAAATTTCATGCGCTCAAGCGTAAAAAGTGAATTAATTTACGCTTTTTAATTTATTACCTGTGCTGTGAATTCTTTAAATACTTCTGTATTATTTAATTTATTTAATATAATTCATTGCAGTTGAACGTCCACTATCTTGACGGCAACTACTAAACCATCGGCTTCTCCGTGAAAAGAATGCAGTTTTTGCTGTTTTCAAAAGAATTTAAATTTTAACGGTAAGTTGTTTAAAGGTCGACTTCAATTTAAATGATTTCTAAGATATCACCTTTTAAATTTGAAAAAAAAACTTTATTCTTAAACACAGCTGTTTTTGACATTATGCCTTTTTCCGGTACAAAAAGTACATATTTTTACGAAGTTTTATTGTTCGAAGCACATCCGAAAATTATAGGTATTAACAATAACTGTCATTGTAATAGAATTATGTAGCCAATTTTTCTAACTGTACACTCAAATAAGTATAAAATATTCTGAGAGCCTACAAGTCCATCGAGAGTTATAGAGCTCCAAACCCGGCGACGGGTTACTATTCACATCGTGATATTTGGTTTGAAATCCTTTAGTTTTTGTACGATTCTCTTCTTTTTAGCTAGAAAAACATAGTCAAAATGAATTTTTTAAGTCGCTGCCATTTTGTCAGATTTTCAAATACTCAGAAAAGCTTGCGTCTACTTTGATAACGGGGTGAGTTGTTGATTAAATAATAATAAGTTACACGAATGGAGTCATGTGTAGAAGTTCAGGCAACTGACGAAAGTTCTCTAAACACCATTCACTTGGTGGGTTTGGGACCTGCCACCTAAAAAACGCCCCCAATGAAAAGGAAGAAAACTGACTGCTTACCTCGTAACGTTACAATCGACCACAATGCGTGCGGAATGGGATAGATACCGAGAGTTGAAGAGGGAACCCATACGCATTTGCAAACCAAAAAGGAGAGAGGCCGAAATGCGTGAGTACGAAGAGCTTCACAAGCTGACCGACAGGGGTAATACTCGAAAATGCTACGAAAAGATGCGACGACTAACAGAAGGTTTCAAGACCATAGCATAATCTTGTAGATCTCCCAGTCGTATTCAAATGATTCCCCAATCAATGGCAATAGAGCAGACGTTCCATTTCCTCACAATGAAAAAGTTTTAATAGGAATTACCTGTCTGAAGAACAACAAAGCAGCGGAGCCGATGGATTGCCGGCCGAGATTTTCAAACACGGCAGCGAAGAACTGATAAGTAACTTGCATCAGCTTCTTTGTAGAATATGGTCAAGCATAAGCATGCTCAACGATTGGAATTTAAGTGTGCTCCGCCCAACCCACAAAAAGAGAGACACAATTTGCGCCAACTACCGTGAGATAATCCTCCTCAACATCAAATATAAGATTTTTTATGTTGTTATGTCTGAATTTGGTATCCCCACAAAACTAATACGGCTGTGTAAGCTGACTTGAGAAATACCAAAAGCTCCATCGGGTTGGGGAAGGACTTCTCTAAATGAGGTTTCAGACAAGACGACTCCCTAACGTACTCGTGGAGAAAATAAATCGAGCTGCAGAACTAAATGGAGAGGGTATCATCTTCTATAAGAGTGTACAAATGAGTCTAGTTGTGAACGAGGACAAGACGAAATATCTCTACGTATATATAAAAAAAATTATCTATATACATATTATATATAAAAATCCATTAGTTTCTCAACAGATATTTAATCCATTTGTTTAATAACACCGCGGCGTTTTCAACAACTTCGAAAGGGGAGTTTGGCTAGTGCCAAATATATATTATTCATATCCATGATAAATTCCTTATAATGTTTATGAAATTATGGTATCATTTCGGGATTGCTTACACTAGTACCTATCCTATGAAACATGAGGTTTTTACTTCACTTCATATTGCTATACAGTAACAACAGTGCTTAATATTCAAACAGGATTCAGGAAGCAATATGTGTTCATAGACATCATCTGTCAAAGTTCCAGCAATCTGTGTACGTTTAATAGTAAATAATAATCTCTCAAAAAATATTCAACAGTCGACATTTAAAAATCACAATTACGTTGCTTTGAAATACACATATATACGCATTCAAAATACATAACTGCGAAAGTAACAAACTCGTTTGTTTTGTAAATTGTTATCACTCGTCAATTAAGCTTGCAAATTTGTGTCTTAATTATTGGGTTTAACATAGCAGTTCATGCTATGCTACATATGTATACATGTAAGTTTGAGCTGTGATTAGTGTTGGAGTTAGCGGTATACAAAGTGTGATTATATGCATAGTATTCGGTAACTCAATCGATGTTTGTCAACCCCAGTTAACTGTACAATTTTATGGTAGCAGCAACTAGGGTGAGAATGCATTGCGGTTATGTTAAAGTATGTTTTCCCACACATGCTTTTAAGAGTTTTTTGTTATTAAAAACTTTGGCAATACTTCAATACTTTTACTCAAATATTGCTATCTCAATTTTTGCTGTCTTTGATTTGCAAAACCTTGAATGTTGGCGATTCGAAGAAAGAACTGGTATAAATACAGCAGACCGGCATAATCAAATGGAGATATGATACCGGTTATGCCACTTTAATGAGCTGTCGACAAACTCGCTGGTACTGAGTTCAACTGATTAACACTTTTCTTGCTTTCACATGCAAATTTGTTGCAAATAGAGGAGTAAGAGAGAAATTTGAGAGCAGAAGTAGCAGCTAATCGAATTTAGCTATTCAAAAGTATGGTTTATTAAGCTGTAGCTGTGCCGGCTGTGCCTAAATTTCTTTTACCGAATTTTGGCTTAAATATGAAGAGTTTCTTTCTCATTTATAAAATGAAATTTGAAAATAAAAATTTTTTTGAAAGTGTATTTTTTTGGCACTATATCTCGAGTGCGAAATTCCTGTACATTTCCGCAACATTTTGTTTTTCAAAAGACACCTGTAGTATTTCCCTAAGTGCCTTAAAATTTCAAAACTCACGCCGCTTGCTACTAGGCTAACTCGAGTTGGCTCACATTGCGCCTAATTGTTAATAGTTCAATCTGCAAACTGGCAAAATCGTCGTTTGTTGATTTCTCACAATCACATGTGAAAGATTTGCTTCTTGTTGGATACCTCGAAGTCTTGTTGGCGTTAAGTGCGTTCCAGCTGCGTGGCCTATATGCAGGAATTCGTTATGCTAGTACGTACATACTTGCATAAATCTGCATTCATAAAGAAGTTGTTGTTTCTTTTATTTTTAAAGCATTTTTTCTCATTTCTGTCGGCATTCATTTGTGCAGCAACCGCGTTGATCCCATTTCGCGCAATTTTGCGTGCATTCATCACCTTCTCGGTGTGTTGGAAATGTCATTTCAGTCTCTTCTGCATCTTCACGTTCGCTGTTGCAGCTGCAAAGCTTGGTGGCACATTTGTAGTCTTGGGTCGTAATTGGAGTTTACACTTTTGGCGAGTGTTTGGCCGAACTTCGCTTGCAATTTTCAACTGGTTATCGAAAGTATTTTCAAGTTATAAACCTTCTCTCGGTTAGTTAAGAGCTTTAAAAAAATTTCAACCGAAATAAACCGCAAGAAATATCATTGAATACCAAAGAGCAAGCGACTTTTTATTTTATTTCACTTTTCATCTTTTGAGATCTGAACTGATAGTGCAAAGAGTGGTTGTCATGGTCTCAACTCACTCTACTTTATCTGTGGTATATGTGTGTAGGTATGTGTTAAGTTACACTGTCAGTGGCTTCGCGTGCAACACGTGAATTTCAACAATTTTATAAAGCCGATGACGTTTGCTCTTAAGAGTTGTGACTGACAAGTTTGTCATAGTGCAATTAAAATATTTTTACAAGTTGAAGAATTTATATTAATTCGAGTTGAAATATTGATTGAGTTGCCAGTGATTTATTGATGTAAAATATGGTAACTTTGTTAGGCACAGGAGCGTAATGATAAATTTATGCTTTGGGGTAGAGCAATATTGAAGAAACATATCTGATCATTTTCAGAAATGCTGCATAAAGTAAATGCAGTAAGAAAGGTATGGAAATAAATATGGAAATTTAATTTGTACTTCCATGCTCATATTAACTTGAACACCGCACTCTGCTGAAGATCATTTAAATTTTTATTTAAAAAGTATGAAAATTTTATTTTTAATATAACTAACCCAGTTTTCTTATCTGCCTGTTTAGAAAGTTTCATATTTTAAGTCTCATTTATTCGAGTATGTTCCTAGTACTCATATTAGTCAACATTCTCACCTTATTAATGGTGTGGAACTTGGCTTTGAAGGATCATGATTAACCCTTATGTTAATGACCAACTTTTCCGATGTCTTTTAGCTACTAAGTAGGTGCCCACGGATCTTAATATTGTAAAAAATGTTTGTTGTAACTAAATATAAGAACTTGTAGACTATTTTCGGAAATACTTAAAAAAAGTATGCTGTCATTCCAAATCTTGTCTATATCCTGTGATAATGGGAGTAAACATATCTCATAATATTACACATTTTTGAATAGAAACACTCGAAGCTATCGGTAAAAAAGAAGATAACGGAGCACCACTTCGTTATATTGATATGCGTACAGTAGTTAATTCAAGTCTAGCTCAAATATACAAAGCTACTAAGTTATAATTGATACTAAATTTGACAATCGATGAATAACTTTCTACCGATCGTCGTCGTACTGGATGTACTCAAAACATTCAGTTCAAACCACCTAAGTATGGTATTGAAATTTGGTGGATTTGTCATTCGGAAAAATCATATCTTTTTAGCGGTATTGTATACAGTGGTAAAATATAAAGCACCTGCGAAAATGTCACAGTGAAAAAGTAATGAAATAAAAGGCTGCTTCGTATCGAGGAAGCGGTAGGAACATCTGTATGGGTATACTTTTTACAGCTCTACTCTAAGCATTTGGAATATTACCATTATTGGCACTGTAAACAAAGTAAATCCTACATTCCTGCTAGTGATAGATAGATAGTGATAGATAATAGAAAATAAGGTGACATTGTATTTATTTTGAAAATTCTTTATTTATTCTTCCAAATCAATTTCATCCCCTTCAAAGTAATCCCCTCCCGATGCAATGCACTTATGCCAACGGATTTTCCAATCTTCGAAACACTGGTTGTAGTCACTTTCCGGGATGGCCTTCAGTTCCGTCTTCGCTGCGGCTTGAATCTCCTCTATCGTATAAAAACGGTGTCCCCGGAGAGGTCTTTTGAGCTTGGTGAACAGCCAGAAGGCGCCCGGCGCCAGATCAGGTGAATACGGTGGTTGCGGAATGATGTGGGTTGTGTTTTTGGCGAAATGATCACGAATTACGAGGGCAGTATTGGATGGTGCATTATCGTGGTGTAAAAACCAAACGACGCATAACGTTCAAATAATATTCCTTGTTGACTGTTTGACCGGTTGGAAGGAATTCATAATGCACAACACCACGATAATCGAAGAAACCAGTCAACATGACCTTGATTTTTGAGCGACTTTGGCGCGATTTTTTTGAACTCGGCTCTCTTTTGGCACGATATTCGCTCGATTGATCATTTGTTTCGGGGTTGTAAGCATAGATCCAAGTCTCATCGGCAGTTATAATGCATGTCATGACACACTGGTACTCGTAGTCGGAAAGCATCGTTTCACACACTTCAACGCGACGCCTTTTTTCCAAAAAATTCAATGTTTTTGGTACCAGTCGAGATTTGACGCGCTTGAGGCCCAAAACATCCTTGAAAATGGTATTGGCTGAGCCTTTCGATATGCCAATTTCATTAGCAAGGTCTCTAATTGTTAATCGACGGTTTTTCAACACTAAATTTTTGATTTGTTGAACGTGAGCTTCGTCGGTTCACGGCCGGCTTGGAACTCACTATACCACTTGTAAACATTTTTTTTAGACATAGCTTCATCACCAAAGGCTTTCTGCATCATCTTCAATGTATCCGCAGCGGAAAATTGATTTCGTAAACAAAATTTAATGCAAATTCTTTGCTCAACAAATTTCGACATCGCAAAAAACGAAAAACTCACTTTTAGCAGCTCACAAAACGGCACGTATCTCAAACACTAATGAATATTTTGACATGTAATTTGACATAAATATGACTGACAGTACTACCAACCTAAAAAAAAAATAATTCTCCAAATCCTTCGACGCGCGCAGTTTAAATTCAAATGACATTGTGCCCTTTCCAATATCACTTGTGGTCACAATGGTCCAGCACTGTGAATAATTCCTGTGATAATGATACAAAATGATTATACAAAACTGGGTTGTTCGAAGATACACAAGTCAATGGCAATGTTCTTCAATATGCTAGACCTTTGTTTACAGGTAGTATTTACTGAGTTAATTAAATGAATGTCAATGATAGAGTAATTCACAGCGAAGAAAGTCACAGGATCGTGCCATATTATTTACACTGAAATTTTAGGTTAATTTTAATAATATAATTAAAATAAAAAAAAAATAAATATATTCACAACTAGCTAGCTTTCGGCTTGAATAATGACGATCATGGAGCTTAAAATGAAATATTTTTTTGTTTTTATGTAATTCATCCTAATACATCGCAAGGGGTCCCGGGTAACCGGTCATTAACACATACAAAGACCTCATATTGCAGCAGTCATATTAACTACTCTATATATAGCTTTAAGAAGGCATCTGTAAGGGGTATTATAGTTTTTCGATAATTTCAGGTATGAAAAATCGCCTACTTATCGGCCATTAGCTAAAGCGCTTCATCATAGATGTATTGTCATTTGTTAAAACTTGTTTGGTTGGTGCCAATTATTTAAATTTTATTTGCTAATGTTAAGTGGTACTAAAACGCACCTCGTTTTGACTGTTTGGTAAATATTTAATTTTGGTAATATTTTTTATGTAATGGCATTTATTGATTAAAACTTAAAAACTGGCTAGAAGTCGCCCAAAAAGCTTGACTGTTACTGATTGGCAACTTCTAAAAATATCAAAAAAATTAAATAAAATAACTAAGTTTTTTAAACACATTACCAGACCAAGAGCGTTTCCTATTAAACAACAAAAGACTTAAGATACAAACTCGCTGCAAATAGTCAACAAAATTAGCTAAGTCATACCATGCATAATACAACTCACTGATTAGCCAAGTAAACTTGACCTTCTACAATATTAATATTCATAAAATTTTGCATGTCAGCACCTGTTACCTAAGCACCTTACCAGCAAATTAATTCGATGCAGTCAAGTAAAAATTGTCAACTTTTGGCTAAAATCATGTTCACGTCACTTTACAAAGCACTGCACCAACGCACGCATATAGATATTTATACATACATATGTATTTATGTATAAATTTGTTGGTTTGTTGGTCTGCTAGACATATTTTTAGCTAAGCGACAGCGCGCATGCGCCGAACACCCAGTGAGCTGGCAAATTGTCTACTTAACTGCATTACATTGCACCGCTGCATGCTGGCGACTGGGTGCCGATTGGCCGCCGCCACAACTACAAAGCAAGCGTATACGCGTATTACCGTTAATGCAAAAGTATTTCTGCAAATAAAATAAATATTCAAATGCTTAACGCGTTTTTCCAGCAAACACTCCACTATGGGCGTGCAGACTGAAATATGCCTTATGTGGCTTTCGCCGGCGAGACATTGCGTAATAGCCAGAAATTTTTGTTACTCATTTTATTGGTTTTATTGGCATCCAAAATAAGTATCTTAAAGTGGCTTGATTGATGTATAATCACATTAGGAAATATATTTGAATGTGGTGAACGATCAAATTGGTGCGGAGGCATTGCAATTGCTGCCACAGTAGGAAGAGTTTGACGGAAAAACAATGCCATCAATTGACATAATAAGGAAAAATTCAGCATTTAACGATGAATGCGGTGGGATTATGTAAGTAATGTGCGAAAAAGTGGGTTATGAAATATTAAATGTGTGTCTAGACGTTAAGGAGTTTGAGATGTAAAACCCGATCTGGAGGTAATTCTGTATATATGGACTATTAAAATAAAAGAAAGCTTATAATAGAGTATATGAGTCTTCTTCCATACAGCTTCTGCAGTTGGCGTTGAGCAAGATTCTTAGTCTTACAGCCTTAACGCCAATAGGTCAATAGCCTGTTACAACACTCAAAACTAGGGATATGCTAGCCTTCCTTAGGACAAAGCGCCCACTGTAACGATCTTAGGCCAAAAGGATCTTGCGACAGCGCATGAACCGATGGTAGTACAGCGCAGACCAAGTTCCGACAAAGCCCAGCTAGTTAGTAGCAGAACTCACGTGAAGAGGTGCGCATCGATCCATCTCCATTATACTGTTTCTAGTCCTGCTATCATAGTGGATAGTCACTTCTCTGAAGGAGGCTGCACCCCGGGGCAGTAGTTCTACCGTTATCTTAAAGGGGGTAACCTTCTCTTGGAAAATGTTGCAATATGGCTAGTTTGAATAGTGAGTTAGTGAGTGAAACTAACTGCTCTTTTCTCCACCGGTGGCCAGAGAAAAAAACGCCTGAATTTAATTTGGTGAATCTATGATCCAAAATATCCTGTATAAAGTCAAAACTTGTGAGGATTTCTGATTGTTTAGACGCGTGTTCATTTAGAAACTCAAATAATCTGAGTTTATAACAACTTTCGCACTAATACACTTTCCGGCAATGTCTTTGGGTGCTACTTGTATAAGCAAAAAAGCATTAAGTGTCATGGTTGAATTGAACTTTGGTGCACCAAAGAGGCTGACGAGCTTCTCTTGCAAGTATGATCTTTTCTAATGGCCTCCAACATGCAAAGACACTCTAGAATATAGTGGAATTGACTACGGTGCGGTAGAGCAAGATGACTGCTCTCGGTGAGAGAAAAATGTCAATGGAAAATTAATTTTCAAGAAAATTTTTTTGTAGGTATAAAAAATCTCTCTCATTTTATTTAAGACCTCCACCCATTTAAAAAAAACCGTTACCCAAATATAAAATCACTAAATAAATAACTAATTATTTTTACTTCGTTGTGGGACTTTTTTACTACAAACTTTTTAACTAAGTTAGAAACAGTCGAGGTATTATTGTTCGTACAAATTTTTAAAATAAAAATATATATCTATGAAGTAAATATACATATATAAACAGCAACGCTAACATATTCGTATATAACTAACTGTTCGTATGTCTACGCAAAACTGATCTCTTAGCACATACAGTCTCCATCACCTTGGTACCTTCGAAAATGCATTGAATGACAGTCGGTGAAGGCAACAATTTTAATTGGTGTTATCAAACATTTTTTCAGCTGATCGATATAACCTTATTGGAATACCTTAATCTTTTTATATTACTAAGCCAAAAGCCGTATTTAGCCTCTTCTGCAGAAGGAGATTATGACCAAACCTTAATCAAATTGACCAAAAATGCCAACCAATCCTAATATGTGAAATTTGGGCCGCCTGCGATGGTGGCAATTGCTTGACAAATGCACCGACAGCGACAGGTGTTACGAGTGCAAAGAAAAGAAGAAACCATTTGGATGACCATATACAGATTATGAGTGAGCAAGTGAACTACTTTTGATTGTGCAGCAATCAATTTTAATCAATTACTTCACTGGAGCTCAACGGATTTGATTATCATAACTATTTGAACTTTTAGAGTTTTTGAAAATTTGTAAAAGCATTCCGTTAGTTCTGCAGAAGGTTCGATTTTGTAAAACCACCGTCCATTTGCAATATATGTTAACTTAAGAACTGCTGAACGGGACAGGTACAGGCTACTTTTATCGTTTAATGCTAAAATTAAAACATTTCATACATGTATATTCATAGTCTGGAAATTAGTCGATCATTTTGCAATTACATTCGATGAATGCTGAACGAAACATTACCACATGATTAAACACAGGGCGTGAGACGCGCCCTCATCTGCTCTACTCATTCACTATGACAAGAAGCATACGTATGTGTAACGATATAAGATGCAGTATTATGCAGATTGTGACATATTTTACGTCTTATTTGATTCAAGTAGTAAGTTATTTGTGCAAATGTTGGTACATCATACGTATTTATGTATGTGCTACTCCTTAATTGCCATTTAATTATTCCATTATATTGTTATTATGATAAATGATACCTTGACAACAAGGAGGCTAATAGTCTATATAATATATATATATTACAATGCCATCAAAAGAAGAGATTTTAACAATTATAAGGCTTACTAAAATTTAAGGGGGAATTCTAGTCTAGAAATTAAAAAAAATCGAACTTTTTTTTTATATTTTCAAAGTAAAACTATTCAAGAATATGTGTACAAGAGAATTTTTCAAAATTCAAATTATTTTCGGAGATATATGCATTTTTCTGACCCGGCATCCAAACTGGTTCGGCCGGAACTAATCGAACAAAACACATTAGGGAAACTTTAAACGTGTTTTTCTCAAAACTGAGAACGGAACGATGCCCACGATTTCTCATGTTCTACTGGACCGATTTACTTGAAATTTTTATAGAGTCTTCTTTATAGGCTTGTCTATGGTTGGAACTAGCCCCATCTCAAAATTTTTATTTTTATTATTTTTAAAAAATTCGAAATAGTCAGAAAAGTGATAAAAAAAATTTTTTTTCAGGCAGTCGCCATTTTGTGATAAAAATGTTTCCCACTTTTCCGTAGTTCCGACCATTGCGACATTATTCTAGATTAATAATCTTTTTTTTTTTGGTTTCAGATAACTAGGAGGGTTAAAATCATGGGCATGGTCACGTGGAAATTTTTAGAGACCCCTCACTTCGTCAGCTCATAATTTTTGAAATTTTTTACGTTTTTCAGTTTTTAATTTTTTTCTGTACTCTTTAAAAATTAATAAATAACTAATAAAAAAAAAGGATAGTAAAAATATTAATTACCTTTTTTTACGACACTTTAAAAATTACCTGAAATTCATGCTTCTAGACTAGAATACCCCCTTAAAAATAAGGAAAATAAATAAATATTTTAATTTAAAAAATATAGTAAAACATGTTTTTAACCCTTGAAAATTCTACCACGTCACTCCCCTTCCTTTTCTCGATTACTATTTTTATCTTAATGTTTTTTTTTATTTTTATTTTATCTTCATTGCCCATGGGTTTAAACATAATATGAATATATGGTAGTCAAAAGAGAGAAAAAGTAAAACGTTTCGAAGCTCTCTTGTAAAGGATCTCGGAAGCCAATTAAAAATATTTTATAGTAAAAAACATTTAAGTTTTTCAAGCACTGCATCAGCTACTGAGCTTGCTATGGTATTAATATGTATATAAATAAACATATAAAAATTTAGTAGGCAAAACTCTCATAAATAATGATATAATTATTAATAAACCGCAATTATATTTCGACAACAGCCAACTAAAATATGATGAATTCCCTCAATACGTAATAATTTTTCAAATCAGATTAACATAGTTTGTAGTTTTGCCACTTCGAATGCGATTATTCTAATATATACTTTTCTATGGCCAATTAAGTATATGTATACGCACATACAAAATAGCTACGTAGCTAGTTATGTAGATATTTTTCAAATGTGTTACTAAAACCGATTTGTACGCACTAAAGATTAGGCTTACATTTATGTGGTTATAAAGAAGATAAAATTAGCGTAATAAAATCGTTTGTAAGCATTTTCGCACGTCGTATAACTTCATTTTATGTCCATCATCTTGGAAGTAAATTAACTTCAGCTTACCTAGTTACCTGCTGTGCATGCATGTAAAAAATTCACGAGGAATAATTACTGTGTTGTGTAGATACTCTTCTTCAACAAAAAAAAAAAAAATATCACATCTCAATTTCGGAATCTTTAAACCCTTTGTGTAAAAATTAGTAAGACTTTTTAATTTAAATTTCGTGTGAAAAAAAAATTCGTCAAAATATTTTTTTTCTTATGTTCGTTGGACTGTCAATGACACCTGTGCCAAATGTCACGTCAAAATAATCATTACTGTTCAGTATAGGCTTGTGTTTCTAAAGAACACAAACGGCATTCGGAGATTTTTATGATGAGTGAAATTATACAACAAAGAAGTTCCATTAAATTTTGTGTGAGGAATCAAATTTCTGGAGCGAAACGTTTGGTGATAATTGTTTGTCGCGAGCAGCTGTTTTTGATTGGTACAAATTACTCAAAAAGGGTCGAGAACGTGTAGACAACGAACCACGTCCAGGACGGACATCAACATCAACTGATGGTCAACACGTCAATAAAATAAAGAATAACTGGTTCTTGAGATTCGACGATTAACAGTGAAAACCATTTTAAAATATCATTTGCGCCTAAGAAAAGTGAGCAAGACTGGTTCCAAAATCTTAATTTTTTCGAAAAACTGGAGGTTATGTTGACAGTTTTCTTCGATTATCGAGATGTGGTGCACTCTAAATTTCTTCCTACCAGCCAAATTGTCAAAAAGGAATTCTATTTGAGTGTTATGACTTAAAAGAGGCCAGAATCATGGGCCGACAACTCTTGGTTTTTGCACCACAATAATGCATCGTCGCACACTGAGTTCTTCGTGAGTTTTACGCCAAATTTTCAACCAATAACATGGCGAAACCACCGTATTCGCCTGATTTAGCTGCATGTGATAGCGTAACTCACATTCTATTAACCATTTATTAAGGAGCAGCCACTTACTCGATTATCCATATATTGTATTTATTGGAACTTTTCGTGAACAATATAATAAGCATAGAAGAAACTAATAAGTCGAAATCGCAGATGTGCGCCTTAATTAAGGGGTCAGTAGGGTAATCTGGCCTGTTTTTTGACATTTTTTTCATAGAAATTTGTATTCTCCAATAGAACTTTTTTCACATATCATGAGTTATATCTTGGAGTGTATAAACCAATTTTTTCGCAATTGGAGAAATGGCTGGGTGAATGAGATGCGTTTTTCCACTGTCTACTGATGGACGAGATTTCTCATGTTCGGATCATCTGAAACACAAAAACTCAATTTATTCTTGAAAAGAACGTGAATGGTTATCATCCCTACTAGAAACATAAAAGATGTTGATAAATAAAAAAGTAATTAACGTTTTTTTTTACCTTTTCCCCATATTTTTTTTTACATAAATTTTGTCATAACATTGTCAATAAATTGTAATAAAGGGACGATAGACAGGCATTTTGTGAAAATAAAAAAAAAAAAAATTAAGCAAATCGGTTGAGTAGTTCGACCGGAAACATGTCCGCCAGTTTGAAAAATAGTGTGTTTGAGAAAAACGCGTTTGTAGTTTGAGGTGTGCACTCCGAGCGCTCCGGACATCGAGCGGTATTGTTATTTCTGGGCCTTTTTCGAAACCTTCCAATGGTTTACAACAATATCGAGAAGAAAATTTTCAAAAAATTAATTTTTTTGCATTTTCTTAAGTGCAATATCTTAAAAATATTCCCTGAAAATTTCACGTTTATCCGATAATTAGTTTTTGAGTTATTCGAGAAATAAGAAAGAGAGCTCGGGCACTTCAAAGCGCTGGTGTGAAACTTTAAACGCGTTTTCCTCAAAACTATGTTTTTTGAATCGGTGACAACTGTAACGCAAAAACCATTCAGTAGATTTTAATGAAATTTACACAGCTTTTAGAATACATAATGAACTTGAGCCTGATCGAAGGATTTTTATTTTTTCGAAAATTTCGATTTTTTAAGACCAATTAACTGTGAATTTTTTCGCAAAAATTAAAAAAAAAATTCCTGAGGCCGCCATTTTGTTAATTTTGAAAACAAAATAAAATCCTTCGATCAGTCCTGGGATTATCTATTTATAAAACTAATTGTTTTTGTCCGATTGTTTTAGATGAATCTCCAAGGACTTATGCTTGTCACCGCAAGTACCTTTTTTTGGAACAGAGTCAACACAAACAACTATAACTTTGGAAATAAATTTTTTTTTAAATTTTCGTGACTTCAAGTCAATACATTCTATAATAATGCCATGTTACTACTTTTGTAAAATAATGATTTAATAGCAAAAAAAAAAAAAAAAAAATACTGAAAACTCTCATTTTTTCGTGCCTGTGACTACCATTAACCCCTTAATTCTAAGGGTATAAGGCAACAGAAAATGCAAAAAATAAAAAATAAAAAATTTAAAACAGTATCTACATTCTTGTAATAAGGATATCTCTTTAATATTCGTTAATCGGTTTTCCGGGTATATGACGAAGACCTGCGATATTTCTATTTTTAGATATTACCAGAGCCAGTGGTTTTCCAAAATTTATTACAGTATTTATATTTATGTCAATCCGGTTTAGTTGTGGAACGTTTTTTAGATCTTAAGCAAGACTTGATATAGAAATCGCTGTAATTTTTCCATTTGTTTATTTTTTAATATCACATTCCACTAAGTTTTCATATAAGAATATTTTATGAAGATAGGTAAATCTGCTGTTTTCGTTTGATTTTTCGAGTATTCAAATATTAGATAGTTGAAAAAATCTCTTGAAGTCACAGAAGTAATAATTATTGAACTAAAATTTATTATTTTCGGTCGACATTTTGGTTTTTTTTAAATTGAACAAATATTGATGCAATTTTTTTAATTGATCTGATTTTAGCATTTAATGGATTTTTTTTAACATTTCATGGATTTTTTTGACAGCGTTATATGATTAAATTGGTTTTGGTTAGCTGATCTGCCATTTAATGCACTGACAAGTTGAATGCAATTTAAGCAAAGAAATATCTAAATATTATATGCCATATATTAGGACGGATCAAAAGCTTTTTTTATTTTTTTTGATTACTGTGAATACAACGGCCGATATGATATGAAGAAAACAGTTTTTTTTATCTGGGCAAAGAAATATCTACATATTGGTTACCATATAATAGGGTGGGTCAAAAAGTTTTATTTTTTTTTGTTACCGTGAATACAACAGCCGAAACAGGACGAAATTTTCACGATATCAAAAGAAACTAAATTAAATGTTTTTTTTGGACCACCCTAAAATATAGACACTATATAAATGAAGACAAAAAACCAAACCGACCTTTAAAATAATTTTTTTCTTCAAAACAAATTTCTAACATCGCTCTCCACTCTACAGTTTCGTATCTCTGCGACCGCTAAGGCATGCGCTTGTATGGCTTCCTGCCATTAATAATATAAAAATAAAATATAATAACTCACTTTTAACAGTCAGCACTGCTGAAGACTCAATTTAAAGTTTCTTTTATTCTTTATTTTATTTTATAAATTATACCTTATATAATACACACGCGTAATACAAATATACGAACACTTGCGTGTATGCATGAATGCGAGCTTATTAAAAATGAGCCTAAGCGTAAATTAGTCAAGGTCACAACTCCGTGGCTATTCCGGCTAAACTAATTTGTAAAATGTAGAATCTATTTTAAACGCGTGGTGACTGACTACAGACAGGTAAACGACGCGGCGCATGCGCAGATGAATGAAATTTTGATTTTAGAATGTGAACTTAGGTCGTCAACTGCAGCAGTTTTACGCTCAAACGAAGTTGTGTAAAAGCTATGTGTGTTTGTTTGTGTACGGCTGTCGTGTATGGTTTTGTCAAGGTGCTGTGATGCAAATTTCATTGCGCGGTTGCTGGTTGGAGTGGTGTATAAAAGTGGGATTAACAAAAAACATTAGACCTTCGCTTGAAAGGGAGCGAGATGTGTAATAAAAGTGAATGCGTTGACAAAAAAATTATAATAAATAATGACAATTTATAACTGAAGCCGCATTTTGTTGGACAAATATGCAGTGACCTAGTTTTAAATAAAAAAAATTTAAAAAATTTAAAAAATTTGAAATAAAAAATTTTAGTGTGTACATTTTGTAGTTTATCAATCAGCAATTAAATAAGTTATTTTATGTTTTTTTATATTTCTTTCTTTACACTAGTTATCCGTGCATATAATTTGCATAATTAATGAAAGTATTTTCGCACACGTATTGTTGTAGTCTTCTTCTCTGTTGATTTTTTCATATGATAGCTGCTGTGATAGTTAATTTTTTTAACTTTCATACAGTTTTTTGCGAAATCTATTTCGGCTTTTTAACATCTGCATCTAAATTTAGAGAATTTATTGCCGCCATAAAAAAGAAACAAACAATTAACCAGCAAATCACACAAATAGACCAAGTCATTCGCACTCGTCTTCATTTGTAATTATCAAGCGATTATCCAGCATCTCAATTAAATACGCAGCGCATCTCACTACAAGCGGCAATAAAACAGTTCTACTTAATTTGTTTATTTTGTCGACTTTAATTTGTTTTTGTTTTTGCATTTCAACACTTTCTTTCCAGCACTTTTCTTTTCTACGCGCGCGCCACTTTTTCTTAAAATAACAATTATATTACTTCCTCTGCTAGACACGTATGTGATTATCACACGCTCATACACACACTTACAATTGCAACGGTTTTAGCCGCGATTTAGCTGCGGTGTTTCAGAATGAACTAATCAATTCAATTAAAATTTTACTCAAGCAGCATCTAAAAATGACTTCCTTTGCACGAAATTGAAATCGAAACTTTTTCACCGTTTTTATGCTCCTCGATAGTGTTGTAAACGTTGCTTGGCGGCAGCGCGCATGCCCACTGCGTCAGTTTAGTTGAATGGCCACGAAGTAACTGTTTGACTATAAATTACTACGCTCAGTTTAAAAGTGGCGGCAAACAGCCAGCAAGCAGTCAACGCCACCAACAAAGTGAAAAACCCCATACTCAAGTGTACAATAACAACTACAGCGTAGCCAAGACAAGGCGCTCCTTCGTTGTGACGTTACTGTAGTCTCATTGTAGCTCATTTACAAAAACAACAATAAGCTTTTCATATAAACGAAGAAAAATAGTTGTTTAAAAAGAGATCGCTTGAAATCCATATGCAAACAAAGAGACCATTCAAAGTGTCCAAGCGAGTGCAATAAGTTCAGTAAAGTTGCGCTGTGGCTTTGTTGCTCCCTTTAACTGGTGCTCCAATAAAGCACTGACTACTTGTGAGACTTGCAATATCGATCCGCAGTTGATGCGCGCCTTGTTAAGAGTAGCGTTGCGAGTTGTACTGAGCGTTTTCGACACAGTGGAACTCCTAAAATGTCTAACAGCATGTTTTTTGATATTGAAGTTTGGTTGGCTGTTGTAGTGCGAGTTCGTAATTAATACCACTATGGAAATAGGTATAGGGGGGTCTCTTATCCGAGTATGTTTTTTTTCTTTTCTTTCTTATGCTTGGTCTAAGACCGTGAGTTGCCTAAGACAAATGCAAAATAATCGCTTCTGGTCACTACCACATAGAATGACACTTAGAGAAGTTTTTCCCCTTGCGTGAACTTCTACATCCTCCAACTCCTGGCAACAGGTGCTACTTCGGTCTGAGTAGGCAATTGAGAAGTAAAGTCCGTCTTGATGAACAAAGACCAAATTCTATAAGTTACTCATCATCCTCCTTCTGCTATATGGTGTAGAGGCATGGACGATAACAACATCTGATGAGTAGACGTTACGAGTTTTCGACAGAAATGTTCTGGGAAAGATTTATGGTCCTTTACACATTGGCAACGGCGAATACTGCAGTCGATGAGACGATGAGCTGTACGAGATATACGACGAAATTGACATAGTTCACCGAATTAGCTTAACATATACGCTCCTTCACCAGGCCACTCATATAATGCATTTCTTCGAAATAAGAACTCAGCATTGTCTTAAGACAAGATAAATAGATGAGGATTGCACCGCGATCTAAGGTATATTTTGCCCTCTCCTAAGTCACAACGACCGACTTAGTCGCAGCTTTTTGATAAGTTCCAATATACTGCGAGGAGAATATATTTGGATCCAAGTGCTCTTATACTGCGTCTGCAGACTGCTATGTAATTAGTCAGCGGGTGTTTTGGAGTTTCAGGTTCTCTGTCGAAGAACTGCCAACTTGCACAAAAAGCTAGATCAATGCTTTATACATAAGTGCTTCTTCAGTTTACAATGGCCTGTGTACATTGCAACAATCAGCTTCAGTTTTTCCCTTGGGTGTTTGATTATATATCTAAATCTGCTGAGGTAGGATTAGCAGCTTGTCATAGGGCACGCCTTGGAGTTGTTGCCAATACCTCTCACTGTCTACTCCTTATTTCTTGTGAGTAGCTCCTTTATGGTAGGAAGACCCACCGCGATGAAGGGTTCAGGTTTCAGGTTTCACCACAATAGTGGATGCTGCAGAGTGACTAGTTTATTCCCGGATATATCTTTGAGACTGGGCACACAGATAAAGTGCACTTGGTTACATTTCAATAGAACATCGTCTGACTGAAGAAAGAAATATCTATTTTTGTATCCGTCGTTAGTGTTTGTTAAATGACAACAGACGTTGCTGTTAGGTAATCCTCGGAGAACCCTCTTTTATCAACAACGGATTCTATTTTCGACGGGTCAGTACTATATATTGAATTCCTCTAATAGTAACATTTCTTTTTTTTCATGTTCGAAGGAAGTATATACAGCTGTTACTACTTCAAAAAATGTTATATATAAGTATTATTACAAAACTTGCTTTTTATCTTAGTATGTATCCGAATAAATATTTAAAGGGTTTCATGGTTCTTGATCTCGAAAGCTCACTGTACTGCTTCGTTTTTAACTTTTCTCTCCTGAAATGTAAACAAAGTAAAACAGTTAGGCGGCAAAATCAATTTCAACAGCCCTTTACTCATGCAACACATACAAATGATATCAAGAATAAATATTTTTGATAAAAGTAAATATTTTTCAAACTCTGAGCGGTCGTATAAAATCTCATTGAGGTGCTTTGATTGCTCTTATTACTGCTAACAAAAGTCGGTGTAGAGACCTCTTAATATATTTCCTTAGTATATTAGTTATTTAAGTAACTAATTTAAATTAAATAATTTTTTATAGATGTCTCGTTAGTTCCTTGATTTATTTTAATGATCGCTAATTATTTTAAATTAGACTAATAAAGTTTAAATATTATTTACCTAAGATTTATATTTAATTATATTGATTATATTGAAATCATTGTATTGAATTATATTGGAATCATCTGACTTATTTCAATTTCAAATTCAAAAAGTGGCCGTGAAAGCAGTTATCTTGCTTTGAATATGTATTACTCGTTTTAAATAATACAAAACTACGATTTCATTTACATAATCGCTTGCAAGCTCGATGTGTCACTAAATCAGGTAGCAATAACACTGATAATAAATAATAAAGTTTAACGCCCGAAGTCATGAAATACGCATTGGTAAATAGGCATATACATAGGAGCACGAGTTTTTGAAAATTTCCTTTAATCTGGTATGGAAAGCAGTAAATTTACTGTTGTTTGCAGACATACAATGTCGCCCACCAGCAGCGCCAACAGTTTTAACTCTGGTTTTAGCTGCAAGGCTGTCGCCTGATAAGCTCATTAATGTGTCACAGTGTCCTTGGAGAGGGGAAAATTAAGAAAAATATAGTTTTCATATAACTCAAAATGAAACTTTGCAAAAATAATTTTTTTGATATATAAGTGAAGTGAGAAAACTAATTATTGAAATTGCTTGCAAATTACTTCTCAAAAATAGCCAAATCCAAACAATCGCAGCGAACTTCACTGAGAAGTTAATTTTAATGATGTTTTCAATATATTTTTGATAGCAATTTTTAAATTTCAAACATATGACTCTATTTATTCATAAGTTGTTTAATGGATCTTTCAAACAACTAATTTTGTCATGGTTGCGGAACATATTTATTTGACAAGTAAAATGTTTATAATGTTAATAAATATTTTCAGAGAAATTTTCATATAATTCAGTAATATTTTTTTCAACTGTAAAACAAGTGATTGAACTTTTATTTCATTTGCATGATAATTATTATACACATGATCTTCAGAAGTTCCTAGTGAAAGTGCCTTCCAATCACTAATGTAAAATCAAAACCCGAAAAATATTCAAAATTTGGCCACTTTGTCCTTAAGGAGAAAATATAACAAGTCTCCAGTAAACTCAAAACAAAAGTAAAATGTAAATTATTTCAGTTATTTTTATGATTAAATCTGCATATTCAATGTTATGAATAATCCACAACTTATTTCCAAAAAATTGTGGTATTCAGTGGCTTGGCGTAAATACTTCATAAATAGTAAAAATCAATTATGTGGCAGAAATGATAAAAAAGTTGGAGAAACTGGAACATCAACCTCAGCTTAATGCATACAATATAACTCTCTTTGATATCCGTAGTTAGACATCATTGGGCTTCTATAGGGTAAATTCATGATAGACTGAAGAACAAGTTATTAGTTGGAGTATCGCGACAAACCAAAAATATATATTACTAATTATCTATACTTGTTTATTAGTGTAGAGATGCAAATGCAAATGCCGTAAGATGTAGATTTTTTTGTAAACATATGAAATACAACTGAATTGAATTTTTAATTTATACTTCACGTGTTTTTCGAATCGGTAAATTTTTTTTCTGTAAGTTGGTAGTACTCTTGGTAGTGACATCCATAATAAATTTCACGTCAAAATATTCATTAGTATTTGAGATACGCGTCATTTTGTGAGGATGGAGTCATGTGTAGAAGTTCACGCAAGTGAGGAAAGTTCTCTGATCGCCATTCACTTGGGAGCGGCCAGAAACGATTCTTTTACATATGACTCAAGCAGCTCACGACTTCCGGTCTCTGACCAAGTATCCTCTGGGTAGCCTAAGAACATCCCTTTGAAGGCGAGCTAAAGTGAGAAGGCGAAATACCCCCTACTTAGGGTTGTGCGCTGGGTTTGGGACCCGCCACGTAAAAAAACGCACCAATGAAAACAACCAAACAGCCTCGGATGAGAGACCCCCCTTTTGATGACGACCATGGCAAGCGAAATAAGGACTACGAATTGAGGGCATGCACCTGGAATGTCCGGTCCCTTAATTGGGAAGGTGCCGCTGCCCAGCTGGTTGATGTCCTCGTGAAAATAAAGGCTGACATCACCGCCGTCCAAGAAATGCGATGGACAGGACAAGGACAGAGACGAGTAGGTCCTTGTGACATCTACTACAGTGGCCATATAAAGGAGCGCAAGTTTGGTGTTGGATTCGTGGTGGGAGAGAGACTCCGTCGCCGAGTACTATCATTCACTCCGGAGAATGAACGTCTAGCCACAATCCGCATCAAAGCGAGGTTCTTCAACATATCGCTGATTTGCGCCCACGCCGCGACGGAAGAGAAGGACGATGTGCCTAAGATTCCTTTTATGAGTGCTTGGAGCGCACTTATGAGAGATGCCCCCGGCACGATGTCAAAATCGTGCTTGGCGACTTCAACGCCAGGGTGGGCAAAGAAGGTATCTTTGGCACTACGGTCGGTAAATTCAGCCTCCACGAGGAAACATCCCCAAATGGGTTGAGGCTGATCGACTTCGCCGGGGCCCGAAATATGGTTATCTGTAGTACTAGATTCCAGCATAAGAAGATACATCAAGCTACCTGGCTGTCTCCGGATCGAAAAACCACCCACCAGATCGATCATGTTGTGATAGACGGAAGACACGTCTCCAGTGTTTTAGATGTGCGTGCGCTCCGAGGTCCTAACATCGACTCGGATCACTATATTGTTGCAGCCAAAATTCGCACCCGCCTCTGTGCAGCAAAAACGCACGCCAACAAACACAAGGAAGGTTCGACGTCGAGAAGCTGCAATCACAACAGACAGCCGAACTATTTTCTACTCGGCTTGCACTCCTGCTCTCTGAGAGCACTCGTCAACAACTCGGTATAAGGGAACTGTGGGACGGCATCTCAAACTCCTTACGTACAGCTGCAACCGAAACCATTGGTTTTCGGAAAGTGCAAAAGAACAGCTGGTACGACGAGGAGTGCCGTGTTGCAGCGGAGAGAAAACAGGCTGCCTACCTCGCAACGTTACGATCGACCACAACACGTGCGGGATGGGATAGATACCGAGAGTTGAAGAGGGAAGCAAGACGCATTTGTAGACAGAAAAAGAAAGAGGCCGAAATGCGTGAGTACGAAGAGCTTGATAAGCTGGCCAACAGGGGTAATGCTCGAAAATTCTACGAAAAGATGGGCGGCTTACAGAAGGTTTCAAGACCGGAGCATACTCTTGTAGAACCCCTAAAGATGATCTAGTCACCGATGCCCAAAGTATATTTAAATTATGGAGGGAACACTTCTCCAGCCTGCTGAATGGCAGTGAACGTACAACGCCAGGAGAAGGCAAACCCGATTCCCCAATCGATGATGATGGAGCAGACGTTCCATTGCCCGACCATGAAAAGGTTCGAATAGCAATTGCCCGCCTGAAGAACAACAAAGCGGCAGGGGCCGACGGATTGCTAGCCGAGCTATTCAAACACGGCGGCGAAGAACTGGTAAGGAGCATGCATCAGCTTCTTTGTAAAATATGGTCGGACGAAAGCATGCCCAACGATTGGAATTTAAGTGTGCTATGCCCAATCCATAAAAAAGGAGACCCCACAATCTGCGCCAACTACCGTGGGATTAGCCTCCTCAACATCGCATATAAGGTTCTGTCGAGCGTATTGTGTGAAAGATTAAAGCCCACCGTCAACAAACTGATTGGACCTTATCAGTGTGGCTTTAGACCTGGTAAATCAACAACCGACCAGATATTCACCATGCGCCAAATCTTGGAAAAGACCCGTGAAAGGAGAATCGACACACACCACCTCTTCGTCGATTTCAAAGCTGCTTTCGACAGCACGAAAAGGAGCTGCCTTTATGCCGCGATGTCTGAATTTGGTATCCCCGCAAAACTAATACGGCTATGTAAACTGACGCTGAGCAACACTCAAAGCTCCGTCAGGATCGGGAAGGACCTCTCCGAGCCGTTCGATACCAAACGAGGTTTCAGACAAGGCGACTCCCTATCGTGCGACTTTTTCAACCTGCTTCTGGAGAAAATAGTTCGAGCTGCAGAACTCAACAGAGAAGGTACCATCTTCTATAAGAGTGTACAACTGCTGGCGTATGCCGATGATATTGATATCATCGGCCTCAACACCCGCGCCGTTAGTTCTGCTTTCTCCAGACTGGATAAGGAAGCAAAAGAAATGGGTCTGGCAGTGAACGAGGGCAAGACGAAATATCTCCTGTCATCAAACAAACAGTCGTCGCACTCCCGACTTGGCACTCACGTCACTGTTGACAGTCATAACTTTGAAGTTGTAGATAATTTCGTCTATCTTGGAACCAGCGTAAACACCACCAACAATGTCAGCCTAGAAATCCAGCGCAGGATTACTCTTGCCAACAGGTGCTACTTTGGACTGAGTAGGCAATTGAAAAGTAAAGTCCTCTCTCGACGAACAAAAGCCAAACTCTATAAGTCGCTCATAATTCCCGTCCTGCTATACGGTGCAGAGGCTTGGACGATGACAACAACCGATGAGTCGACCTTAAGAGTTTTCGAGAGAAAAGTTCTGCGAAAGATTTATGGTCATTTGCGCGTTGGCCACGGCGAATATCGCATTCGATGGAACGATGAGCTGTATGAGATATACGACGACATTGACATAGTTCAGCGAATTAAAAGACAGCGGCTACGCTGGCTGGTCATGTTGTCCGGATGGATGAAAACACTCCAGCTCTGAAAGTATTCGACGCAGTACCCGCTGCGGGAAGCAGAGAAAAAGGAAGACCTCCACTCCGTTGGAAGGACCAAGTGGAGAAGGACCTGGCTTCGCTTGGAATATCCAAATGGCGCCAAGTAGCGAAGAGAAGAAGCGACTGGCGCGCTGTTGTTGACTCGGCTATAATCGGGTAAGCGGTGCCTACGCCAGTAAAGAAGAAGAAGAATTATCTATACCTGTTTATTAGTGTAGAGATGCAAATGCAAATGCCGTAAGATGTAGATTTTTTGTAAACATATGAAATACAACTGAATTGAATTTTTAATTTATACTTCACGTGTTTTTCGAATCGGTAAATTTTTTTTCTGTAAGTTGGTAGTACTCTTGGTAGTGACATCCATAATAAAATTCACGTCAAAATATTCATTAGTATTTGAGATACGCGTCATTTTGTGAGGCTCTAAGAGTGAATTCTTCGATTTTTACTATGTCTGAATTTATTGAACAAAGAAATGCGATAGTGATAGTCATAATTTCGCCACATTTTCAACTAATATCGTGCCGCAACCACCACATTCGCCTGATTTACCTTCGTATAACTTCTGGCTATTCAGCGAATTCACATGACTACTCCGAGGATACCATTTTGACTCAATTGAGGATATAAAAGCTGAATCGAAGAAGTCTCTGATGGCCATCTCGATGGAGGATTTTTCCAAGTGCTATGATGACTGGAAAATTCATTGGCATAAGTGTAATGCCGCGGGAGGGGACTACTTTGAAGAAGATGAAATGGACAAAATTCACCTTTCAATTTGTTCACAGCAGTATATTTGGATTCGAGTTCGTTCCTTAAGTCTTTTAAAAATTGTATGTATGTGTATAAGTATAATAGACAATGTGTAAGCGGGTTAATTCGCTGAGACAATTAATTAGTATCGTATTACTGCTGAGACAGTCTAAAAAGGCGACTTTTGGGACTATTTTTCGATATTTTAAACTTCTAAGGCTATATCAATCAACTTTACTGAGAAGAAGTCACCTCTTCTAACTGCGTGAAAATATGTATAACTACAATGCTATAACTCACAATTCTCTTATGTAATCCAGTTATGGTACTTTATTCGTTTTCGATTAGTAGCAAAATTGATAGTAAGACGAAAGTAAAAATTTCCGAACGCGTAAGATTTTTTGTGTTGTAGTGTGATGGAAACTTTTTAAACTGAAATTCGTGATCAGGACATTTCATATATTCCACAGACATCCTAGGACATCAGTAGCAAAATTTTTCTTCAGATTTGTTGAATAGTGTAATTGGTAAGGTTAGGTAAGACCAGTTTTGGCTCTTACAGTACCAGATAGAGTTTCGTCACGAAATCCATGAGAAGTACTTATCCTTTAGATAACGAATTTTAACTGAATCGGTGGCATCAGTAACGATACCTCTTCTAGTGGCTCATACCATGTGGCTCCGAAAGGCTTAAAGCGTAGCTATAATTGATTAATTATGCTTTTAAATATTAAATCTTTTACTATTAATATTTACAACAGTCAACAAAAATAACTAAATATCCGTTTGTATTAAATTAGATTAAACTACTCAAACTAAACACAAACAAAGCATTTTTCAATTAATCACACCGGTGGGTGCGAAAATTAATAATAACTCACATTGATTCACGCTTCATATAATGATTAGTTTTTGCACACACGCTTACATACACACAACCAATTGCGCGTCTTGCAGATTTCTTTTCACCAGCTGATAGTGGAGTTGCCTCGAGGTCATGGTGTGTGTACGTGCGTGTTGCGTTGGCCTTTCCAACGCCTGCACACCGGAGCGGCGAATTCGATCGCATTTGAGCCGCTGCGAGCCATGGCAACCGGAAGCATAACTAATACATATCAAGCCCAAGCGCAAGTGTTAGCAAATATATGTACATATATTGTATATATATTTTGTATACAAAGGGTGATCTATTTCGAAGTTTTCTACATTTTTCAGAAACTTCAAATTTAATGAGAAATGTATATTATCCTTCGAAAGTACATTCGTTGGTATTTATTTTCTACAGAATATCTCTTTCAAAAGTTAGCTGCGGCTACGATTCAGATGGTTCATCCCTTGAGTGAAATTTTCGACGACTCGTTTGAGCATTTCGACTGGTAGCTGGCGAATGACATGCGTGATGTTTTGCTCCAAGATCTGAATAAAGGCGGATTTGTCTGTATAGACTTTACATATCCCCACAGGAAAAAGTTTATCGGTGTGATATCTCACGATCTTGTTGGCCAATCGACTGGCACACCAAAGTTTTCTCTCAATAAATCCATTGATTGATGTGATGTGTGGGGAGTGGCGCCGAAACTAAATGTCGTGGAGATTACGAGCTTTAATTTCAGACACCAAATAGTCGGTTATCAAAGCGCAACATGACAACTTGATATGGCTCAAGCGTGGTTTCTCAAAAAAAATCTATAGAAAAAAGTATCTCTACTTGGATCACCCGTTACATATTATTTGTATAAATAAGTTTGCTGGTGTTGTACGCATTGCATTTGCTTTACGTTTTTTACCGGACGTAAAACTTTACAAACAATATTATATTATTGTGCGTCGACTGCGCATGTGTGCAGCGCATGAATGCATTTGCGCATGTGTAAAGAAATCTGATGACTTATGGGTTTCTGGGCTTCAAGCGACGCTTGGAAAGCGTATAGTCTCAGCTTTCGGATTGAATTTCAAAACTGAGGAAGAAATGAAAGCGGAGAGATTTGTGGTTTAAAAAGGGAATGTGAGTCAGTCAGTGGATTCAAATGATAGCTTTTCGATTGTAGGCCAATTGTCGTAAGGCTGAGCGGCAAATTCAAAAGCGCAATGTAGCCTAACAAAGTGTTCACGCATAATTAACTTCAATTTTTTTATCAGTATTAATTAATTATTTTTTATTTATTTTTTTTTTCTAACACAATTGTGCCACATAAGTGTGTAAAAGCGGTGCACAATAATTGTGAAAATTCAATTATTATTAAGTGAATAAGCATAACTGCTTAAATGTGTGCTTGTTTTTATTTTTTGCTTATAATGAAAGCAAAAACCCTGCCTTTAAATGTCACGCTGCGGCGTAATATGAACAGAATCAAAATAAGCGCTTAAAAACATGACAATACAAAAAAAAAAAAAAAAACAAGAAAACAAAAATCAAAATCAAAAATTAAAAAAATAACAATAAAATCATACTAAAAGCAAAAAAGTTAAATTTAGCAAAACAAACTTAAACCCGCTGCAGCAACATCTGTTGCACGACTTGCCGCCATTTACTCGACTTATCAAGCGGGCATTCGCAATTTGCCCGAACAGCTTGCGGTGGTGGCATTAACAATCTGATTGCCGTTCGGGATCAACATTTAAATGCCAGTTGCCACCAGAAACAATAACAATAACGTACAAAAATAAAAACGCCAATTCATGCCAACATCAACACAGCCAAGCAGCCACCCGCTCACCCGCTTGGCACAATCAAAGAGGCGAGCGGCGCCACAGCAGGGGGAGTTTAAATTCAGTTAGCCACTTAGTCGCGGCAGACAATATTGCCAGTCACCAACAGTACGTTCGTATACTTGTATGTGTGAGTGTGTGTGATTTTGTGGTTTCCGAATTGCGCTGCTGCACTTGAATATGAAAATCGAGGCAAAAGCGCACAAAAAGTACGTAATTTACCGTAAATTGTTAAAATGAATAGCGAGACAACGGTGTTAGGGAACCAGCAATAGTTGAAAAAATGAATGCTGAACTTTTGTTAATGGCTTTAAGACATAGCGACTGAATCAATTATGCACCACATATATATTTATAGTATTTGTCTTGCCTTGTTGTTGTTGTTAGTCTTGCTATACTATGGTTTTGTTGGAAGGTGGCAAGAACAATAGTCAAATGCAGTTCGGTGAGCACAAATATACATATGGTTGTATTTGTATAAAAATCTCTACTATATATACCTGTATAAATATATATTCAGATAAGTCTACACATATGCAAGTTTTTATGTTTTTCATTGTATTTGTATTTTATACCCCGCCTTTAGTTCTATTTTGTTGTGATCCCATACGAAATTTGGTTCATAAAATCAATTATTCTATTATCTTAAACATGCTTGTCCGCAGCTGCTCACATACTCAACTATTTACGTATATGCTTATTAGCTATTGATATGAGCTCTCAAGTGTAGTTTCGTTTTTGGTGTATTAAATTTTGGTCGCATGGGAAATTTCACATGTTATATCATCATATTTAATTAATATTTGTAATTTCCGTGCGTTTACTCCACTTTTGTTCTGACAGCTGGATGACAGTTAAAAATTAGTTTTGAAATCGGTGCGTCTACCTTTGCTTCACACGGAAATGAAAAAGATTAAAGTCATATATGGTAATTATTGAGAGTGTTAGGTTTACTTAGATGGCTGATCAAATATCGCACGTGGACTGCTATGTGGAGTAGTTTGTGAAGCTGTAGAAAAGAAGAACTCCTATGTTCGAATTGATAAGTTAACAAAAGACGTTGAAGGTATGCGATCCCAAGAGTTTAATTATTGACCCGGGACAGTCAAGAAGGAAGCGTTGAGTTGTTTCAACCTCATCTTTTTCCTTACAGCCTTTGCAGACGGCGTCTGGTACGATTCCCAATCCTACAACATGGAAGCTAATTGGGCAATGACTAGAGAGAGGCTAGCCTTACTGAGGGCAAAAGGATCACTAGATCTCATGCGATAGATCTTGGGCCAATAGGCTTTTGCGATAGCTTGCCATGACATCAGTTTTGCAATTTACTTTGATTCCTGGAACCCATACTAGCCTTATCACAAACACTGCCGTTGCTAATGATAGCGAGATTAGGTACCCACTGTTAATGAGTTCATGGTTAATATAGTTCAAGTGCAGCCAATCTGCCGCATGAGTGATTGGTCACTTCTCTGAAGGAATTTGCACCTTAATGGCTGCAAACTCGGCTTGGAAGACACTGCAACAGTCAGGAAGTCTGAAGCTGGAGTTGATAGAAAGCTCGTGACAGTATACCCCTCCACCAACGTTCCTCCAAAGCTTTGATCCATCCGTAAAGAAGCTCACTGCCCTCCACTCCAACGGCTCAGCTCCAAGAAGCCGCCAGAACTCGGCATTTAGCAGAATCTGCTCTTTTCGATATGGTTTTTTGGTTCTCTCCAGCATTATTTACCTCCAGTCATGTTTGGGTATTGAGGGGTTAGAGTATTTTACGATTTTATCAATCTCGCTCGATGAGGAAGATTCGGTTGGAAGCTAGAGGGAGGGTTCGCTTTGTCCACAACCTCCAATATGGCTCTCCTTCATACCGCCTCCATCCTAGAGACTGCCTCCTTATATAGGAGAGCCGATCGTTCAATAGTACATCTGATGCTCAGATACCTGATCCGGATCATTTCATGATTTTGGCCACTAAGTGTCAATCTGTCTTCAGCTTCCTTGTCAGTGCTGAGTTGCTTCAGATACCTGTAGAGCCTTTCATAATTCTAGCAGAGGTTTCTAGTTAGTGCTGGCGATTCCGCCGCGTATAAAGACTCTACCTACGTCGTATGCCGGCGGCGAATGGCCTAGAGTAGAGATTCCCATTGGGGTCTCGGTCTTGTTGCTGCCGTTCACCAGCGACGGTTTCGTCGCTCCAGGAATATCAGTCCAACTCGGGACAGATCTGGATGTCGGTTTCGATATCTCTTCATTTCCCTTCGTCACCTTTCTGACAAAGTATGTGTTTTTGTTGCTCTTGTCCATGCAAAAAGGATTTCCACTCAGAGCTGCTATCCGTCCACTAAAAGGTAGTCGCCTTTAATGATCCCAAGCTTGCCTCAGTAACCAGGTCAAAGCGAGGGTTGGCACGCGCCCTTATGTTCAGAGTCGGCCAGCGCAAAGAAAGAGTCATCTCAGCTTACATCTACCCCGCCAACTTTGCGACAACTTTAGATGTCATTGAATAATATTGTTGGTGAAATTCGTATCCTACCACAAATTCTCACCAGAGTCACTCTTTAAACACTCTCAAGTTGCTTGGCGAGAATAGTATTTTCCAACCTCTTTATTAGGGTGTCATACCGTCTATGTAACCAATAGCTTCTTTACAACACTACTATCCTTCATGCTTAGCTTCTTTATAAATTTCACGCCTAAGATAACCTCTTGATATTTCACACCAAGAACAATGAATAATACCCATTGAAGCGATATATTTTAAGTTTTCCTACTTCCCAGTGAATAAGGCCATTTCATGTTACCCAGTTAGTGCTTAGAGAGCCAGATTCTCAAGTTTTTCCAAAAGTTTATTGACCATAGTAGTGCAGAGAATCATAAGGGTGCTCCTATTCAGCTTTCGATATGCACGTGTCCTTCACCTTTTCTTTCACTGTTTCTTAAACCATTGCCATTATTATTGCTTATGAGCTTAGAATGCTATAACTTAATGTCTAACACCTTTTGAAAAAAAAGCAAATGCTGCTCGGGAGTGTTATTTCGCTTTTATTTGTTTTATTAATTAATTAATTTTATTAATTGCTTCTTGACGGTGCTGTAGCTAATTTTAGAAGCATAAGATATTTTTATATGCTCATATATGTATATACATATATGTATGTATATGTGTCTTTATGTCAGTAGTAATCAATCGCCAAGGCTGAACGAGAAGTGCTATTTAAGTTCTCATTGAATTTGAAGGGTGATTTTGAGAAATATTTTCCAACGTGACCGAATTAATTGAATTTTAAAGGATTGGCAAGCAAAGTGAAGTAAGACTCAATTTAAAAAAATATTGCGGGCCATTAAGAGCCGGCAAGTAACGAAGCTGAATATGCTCAACTGTAAAGGTTAATTATGTAATAAAACAGAATGAGCCGTTAGGCATTTCCAGGTCTATGATTGGCAGCATAAAAGTGATTGCCAAACGCCCACACAGAAACACCAAACAACAACAGGCAAGCAATCAAAACACAAAAAAATTTGTTAACTTAATTTAATTGTATACAGCCGACTTAGTTCCCCCAAAAAAACATCAGCAAACCCTTTTACCGAATACAAAATCAGTGTGCTCCAATTTTTGTAGCTGAGTGCGTATATGTACATATTTCCTCTTTCGCATTCGCCGTAATTACAAAACGAATTACGCACCAACCTTGCCAAGCCAGCCACCTACAGATTTGCTGCTTAACAGGATTTAATCGCAATGTAATTGTGAATAATCATTACTATTCCATTAAATACGCAACAATTGTGCGCTTGCCAACAAACAGAAGCTGCGCGTGCGCATTGGCACGTCTGTTTTGAGACCATTGCTATGTATGTGTTGTACTTTGTTTTGAGTAACCTTAAAGTGTTCGAAAAACAGCATGAGGCTCTGACAGAAATACGAAGTCATGTAAATTCGTGCAAAAAAGTGTGTGGAATGCTAAATTAACTCAAGTCGGCGGTTAAACAGATAAATACATGTTTATAAATTTGAATGAGCACTTTGTATGAGTACTTTGTTTTGTTGTACATACCGCTACGTTAGACGACGGCAAGATTAATTGCACACCGCCTTTTCGCATAACAGAGTAACTCATTTACGAAATTCTCCCAAAAGCAGCATGCAACCGAGCTGTGCCGGTTCATTAGTGATGAAGCGTTAAATGTTCCATTAAATTATTTGTAAGTACATACTTACCTAGAAATACATATGTATGTACGAATCTGTATGATTTTAAGGTGTTTTTTTTATAGTAGGGAAAACATCGAAAGTTAGAAGTTTTAACTGTGTAAGTGCAAAGGTAGATTTGTATATATTTCTAAGCGAAGACAGTATTGATAAAATATAGGCTCTTTAATAGTTTTTATCGACGGTACAGTGCTATTTAACATATAAACAAACCTTTCATACCATTTTCCAAACCGGCTGACCTTTTCCCGGGACCTTTTCCCGGGAAAATTTCTGGTCCCAAAGTAGCTGAAGGCGTTGGGCTTAATTTTCGATGACTCGTTCGATCATTGGCGAACGACACGCGTGATGTTTTGCTCCATGGCCTGACTCAAAGCGGGATTGTCAGCATAGGCTTTAGACTTTACATATCCATACAGAAAAATGCCTAACGGTGTGATATCACATGTTCTTAGTGGCCAATGGACCGGCCCAAAACATGAAATTATCTGCTCACCGAAGTGCTCTCTCAATAAAACCATTCATTGATGCGATGTGTGGGAATTGGCGCAGTCTTGTTGAAACCAAATGAAATCACAAGTTTCGCACCAAATGATCGGTTCAGGCCCCAAATGGTCGATTATCATGACGCGATAACGGTCGCTATTGATGGATACGTTCTCACCAGCACCATTTTTGAAAAAGTACGGACCATTGATTTCACCGACCCACAAACTACACCAAATCGTTTTTTTTTTCTAGATGAAATGACAGCTCTTGAATGTCTTCAGTTTACAATTCGTCTCAAATGCGGCGATTTTGCTTGTTTACACACCTACTACGAGGGCTGCTATATATATTTCTGGCCTAATAATGAAAATAGGCTTATTTATCATCAACGAAAACGTTTTTTTTCCGTTAGATGTGGCTCGTCTTGGAAGACCCACACGGTCGATTGCTGTTTTGTTTCGGGCTCATACGCATAGTTCCATGATTCGTTACCTGTGACGATCTTATGAACGTCTTTTGAAGCACCGCGATCGTATTTTTTTAGCATTTCCTTACACCAATTCACACGAGCCTTTTTTTGAGCGATTGTCAAATTGTACGGGATCCAATGAGAACAAACCTTTTTTACGGCCAGGTGCTCATGAAATATCGAATGTATGCTGGTGGGAGAAATGCATAGGCATGCCTCTATCTGAAGGTATGTTAAATGACGGTTTTGCATTATCAGTTCACGTACGGCATCGATATTTTCTGGCACAACGGCTGTTTTTGGACGACCTTCACGGAATTCGTCTTTGAGCGAGCGTCGGCCACGATTGAATTCGTTGTAACAGTTTTCCACAGTGCTATAGGATGGTGCTTCATAGCCATACAAAGATTTTAGTTCATCGATTCACTCTTGTCGTGATAATCCACGTCGAAAGTTGTGAAAAATGATCGCACGAAAATGTTCACGAGTTAATTCCATTTTTTGGCCGAGATGAATTTTTTAATTCCCTGTAAATAAAACAATTCACGATTAAATGACAAAACGTTCTGAGTGATGTTATGTTAAAAAATGTCAAACTTTCCAATGGAAATGTCAGATTGCACCTGGCAACACTTAGTGTTGCCTAGTCCAGAAATATATATAGCAACCTATGTATTGAGCTAGAAACAGGCCTCATCGCTGAACAAAGTTTGGCTCTAAAACGTCAGATCTTCTTGGAACTTTTCAGGAGCCCATTGAAAGAAGCAATGTCGGTTGGGAAGGTTGAGCGGCTTCAGTTCTTGCACAACACACACAAGTTGTATTTTGCACGGTTTCAATTTAAGATCTCGGCATAAAATGCAAGTCGTGCCATACGACTGTAAACTAGGCATATAAAAAATTTTGACGAAAAATTTGGCATACCACCACGTGGTGGCAAATATTGTACAAGTAATGAATATCACTTTTTTAGGTGATTTCGGTTCAAAAACGTTCCGCGCAAAATTGGATTTTTAAAAAAGTCAAAAATCAAAAGTCAGCTGTGTTATTACATTGAATCAGAATTTTCTGAAGAAAAATTAGTTTGGGGTGGGTGGGGCACTTCCCTTAGGTCCATTAAAAGGCGTTTGGAATATTAGGAAGATTATTAGTTAAATAATGTAATAATTGTACAGTGTACAAAACTTTTTTTTGTTTTTTTCAGCAGTTCTGATAAAAAAGTAATTTCGTTTTGCGCGGAAACTTTTTTGCAATTTCGCAAAGAAAAAATAATGGGGTTCATACTTTTTTATTCTCTATTCGACTATGGTATGCCGTTTTTCGTATTTGCAAAAATTGTAAAAAGTTATATGCCTACTGTAAACGTTGTTCAGGCGTAGGTCTTTCCGTGATAAAGTGCCAAGCAATAATAAACAAAAAAAAAAAACATGACATATTGACACGATTTATGGGGGATTTGTGTAAAAAGACCTATACTTGGATCACTCGTTATATACTAGTAAAACGCACTACCCAACTTGTTTCTTGGGAATCTATTATTGTTTCTTCTATAAAAACTAAATTTCTCGAAAACTTCTTATCTAAAGCTCATATGCATCATTAAGTAAAATGTGTGCGGCTGCGTTTATGTTCAAAAGTAACTAATATTCGTTTCATGAAATATTTTCTTCAGCCTTCCACTATGACTCTATGCTCTTTCACTAAAACTCTATAGGTCTGAATGTTTATTGAAATAAAATACTATTTAATGGCGTCTGAAAGTTCGGCAACTGCATCTTTCGAACTATTGACGAAGAACCATGATATTTGTATTTTTATACAACAACTTACTCGTCCAAACAAATAATATAAAGTGTAACTTCAATTTTTTTCTATGAAGAAAATAGGTAGTTTCAATTTGCAATGGCTCAAGTTCGATGCTCATATGCAGAAGAATTTTTAAACTTTTATTTTATGCATTAACTAACAATATTTATAAAACTTGAAAAAAATCTACATTAAATTCCTATGTAACCGAAATTTCTCTATATATGAGATCTACGATCCTTCATAGAGGGTCAAGAAGATGTGAACGATGAAAGAGCGTACCGGACGCCCGAGCATGTCGAAAAGGCGTAAACATTAATAAAATGAAAAAAATAACAATAGCCAATTGGCGAATCACGGTCCGTCACGAAGTTTGTGCCAAAATTATTCACTTTCGGCCAAAAACACCGTCGCGTTGACATTCCTCTGAAGATGTAGGACTCAGTCCACGACAACCCAGATTTGCTTTAAAGGATCCTAACTTGAATGTGTTTTGCTAAGTATTATAAGTTCCTGCCAAACAGTCATACGGTCCACTAGTATAAAGAAAACTACCTGTACCTGCAAGTGATGCGCAATTTGCACGAAGCAATCCGCCAGAAACTCGCATCATGGAGATCTGGAAGTGATTACTTTGAATGGGTCAAAATACGAGGGCTGCTATATATATTTCTGGTGCAATCTGACATTTCCATTGGAAAGTTTGACATTTTTTCGCACAACATCACTCAGAACGTTTTGTCATTTAATCGTGAATTGTTTTATTTACAGGGAATTAAAAAATTCATCTCGGCCAAAAAATGGAATTAACTCATGAACATTTTCGTGCGATCATTTTTCACAACTTTCGACGTGGATTATCACGACAAGAGTGCATCGATGAACTAAATTCTTTGTATGGCTATGAGGCACCATCTTATAGCACTGTGAAAAACTGGTACAACGAATTCAATTGTGGCCGACGATCGCTCAAAGACGAATTCCGTGAAGGTCGTCCAAAAACAGCCGTTGTGCCAGAAAACATCGATGCCGTACGTGAAATGATAATGCAAGACCGTCATGTAACATACCTACTGATAGAGGCATGCCTATGCATTTCTCCCACCAGCATACATTCGATATTGCATGAACACTTGGCCGTAAAAAAGGTTTGTTCTCGTTGGATCTCGCACAATTTGACAATCGCTCAAAAAAAGGCTCGTGTGGATTGGCGTAAAGAAATGCTGAAAAAATACGATCGCGGTGTTTCAAAAGACGTTTATAAGATCGTCACAGGTGACAAATCATGGATATATGCGTATGAGCGCGAAACAAAACAGCAAGTTGTTCGTGGAAGAAGCACTTCGAAGCAAATGGTCGCCTGTTTCTTCGGCAAAACTGGTCATGTGGCGATTGTTCCGCTTAAGCAACGTAGGACGGTCAATTCTGAGTGGTACACCACCATTTGTTTGCCTGAAGTCTTCGGAGAAGTTCGAAAAACGAACAAGAGAAGACGAATCATTGTGCACCATGACAATGCGAGCTCTCACACATCGGCTCAAACCAGCGCCTTTTTGACCGGACCGGCCAGAAAATAACCATCAAAAACCATGTTTTGGAGGTGTCTTAATCGGAGTGGAAAAAGTGCTTCGAAAATTGGTTTGAGCGCATGCAAAAGTGTATAAATCTTGATGGAGAATATTTTGAAAAACAATAAGACCATTTTCGTTGATAAATATTCCTATATATATATAATAGATATTCATGAATAAATAGACACTTTCTTAAGAAATACAAAGTTCGCTATACTTTTTGAACACGCCTCGTATAACCCTTTAAACTCACATTAATATGTCACTTTAATCTTTTTCATATCGGAAATGTAATTAAGGATATTATAAGACGATATATAAGATATTTGTACCAATTTTTAGCTGATAAAAATTATTATTCAGCAAAGCTTTGCTTCGATTACGGCCATTGAACAATTTCATACCAGTTTTTGTAGTGGCTAACGAGCAGCCATACGCAATAAAAACTGTTAGTCAAGGGGTTGGATTAAAAAGTGTAGGACATCCTACTTATTTATGAATCAAATGGAAACAAATTGTGAAATAGTTCCAATTCCAATGGCTTTCTTTTTGAAGATGCACATTCTCGAATGAAGCGAATATTATTCGATACTTTTGCCTTGCCTACTCTGCAATTTAACAAACAACGGGTATAAAAGTAACATTGCAAGTTTGTGATAGAATATGAAGTAATTATATAAATTTAATGATTTATTCACATAATTTATGAAATTGAGCTGGATAACTTAAATAGTTGCTGCATTCACATGTAAATTTCTTTGTGAAAACAAGAAAGGAAAAAATAGAGAGCGCCGAAGTAGCGAAGCGAAGACGGCGGGTATAATTTTAAAAGAGGCCTTTTAAGCTGCAATGGAATTTTCCAAACCTCTTCTATACTTACGGACATATTTATTATAATGATTTGTTTACAAGCATTTCGGAGAATATTGTCTTATTTTCTTTATTGCGCAATCATTTTCGTGATTATTGAATTAGCCAAATTACCACACGTGTGTACAAGGGTATATTGTTATACCGACTAAAGTGAATAGGGATAAAGACTTAAAGACCTGTACTTCAGTGTGTCAATCACTTTAAGTGATCGCAAGAAAAGTGCCCCATTAAAAGCTTTCTCCATGACAAAAATCGCTCGAAGGTGTACAATATTGTATGGTTTCCGCTTTAATGCGGTGTTACACTTATTATGTTGTGGGTGCATAGCGCTCGGTAATGTATCATATCATGAATGTGCATACGAACATGAAGGGGGAGTGTGTGTGTGATTTTGTCGCTGGGCTCACTGATTCATATGATATGCAAAACACCTTAAACGCTAACGGTAACAGTAGATTTGAGTGTATACATATTTGGATATATACATATGTAAATGTAGACGTATGTATGTATGTGTGTAAATATGTCAGTTTGACAGTAATTATCTAGATCGTTGCGACATTCAACGTCATTCAAGACAATTGCCGCCGCAGCAGCAAACCCAAAAATGAGCAAATAAGGTGTGGAGTGTTGTCGAGTGCACTGTTGGGCTATTATATCACTACTTTGCTGAGAATTGACTTGCGGGCTTGTACATACATATGTGTGTTTTTGTCTATGTGAGCTGTTGTGTGAAATCGCAGTCTCAAAAGGTTCACAACGACCTTTTCGCATGGAGGGTGTTGAATAAATATATTCGATGTATATATGTACTATATATGCATGTAAAATGTATATGTACTAAATCATATGGATATACATACATATATACAAACCCTGTTGATAAATTAAATAGTTATAAACCACTTTCCAACTGTTATGCACCACAAGCGCTACTAGACAGCCGACTAGCTCTTTTCAGACCAGTCTCATACTCATAAATTACAAAAAATATACATACATATATATTGTTCCTCTATTCCATTACAAAATTTGTATTCTTTATTTTTCTGTCTTGTTAAATTTCCAACAACAATATGCAATTGTAAGCTGATATAGGTAGTTGCTCAATAGATTAATGCTTCACTGCAGGGCATATCTCAAATTGTCTAACCACATGACATTAAATCCATATGGAGAATGGAGTGCAAATTGCACTTATCATCTAAATTACTAACGGTATTGTTGAGGCGCCTACAAATATACAAACCGTTATGTGCTGGTTTGGTGTGCTTGATAAGCTTTTGTTACCATGTCCGTTTATTAAGTTATTAACAAAATATTTTGAAAATTGTAAGAAAAAGAAACTTTTTAATACTTTTTGCACTGATTTTTGATTTTGCAATAAATCGTTTGTTTTTTATATTATTCTTGATTCAATTCAAAAATAGTATGCAAGTATTATATATAAACTACAGAGAATAAAAGATTTAAGTTACGGATATACTTGATTTTGGAGAAAAACAATGGATTTAATCGATTAATGCTATGAGTACATATATACATATGTATTTGCTAATAGTAGTTTCTGCTTAAGCTTTAAAATTGATGAAATAACTAGAGACAATGAAATTCATATATATATATATATGTACTTGTCATATAGTACATCATGTATACAAGTATATGTATACATTTATCGACATATATATGGTATGTATAGGTTTTGACTGTGACGAATTCATTTTTCCATTAAAAGTGGCGTATTCATAAAACTAAGCGCATATGTATGTATGTATATCCGCATCTTATAATATATATTTGTATATATGGCATTAAATATTCATTAAGATGTGAACATTTTTTTTTTTTTTGTTTTTTTTTTTTTTGCAACTGAGGTGCGGTACGAACCTAATAGTTAGTTTGGAAGTAATAATTTAAAATATGATTATCCCAGATAACCTTTCCTTCTACTAAAATAAAACACTCAAATTTAGTCAAAATATCGGCCACGGCACCGTTTACATATCTCAACTTATTTACGCATATTTTCGATGACCTAGAGCAGCGTTTCGGGTGGAATTTCGGCTATAATGCGCTGAATGTTGTTTGCGAGCTTCTCGGGCGTTGCTGGTTGATTGGCGTAAACCTTTGATTTGACGTACGCGGCACAAAAATTATCTAGAGGCGTTAAATCGCGCAAGTCGTTCTTCCTTTCCATTGTTTGTCACCAACTAGAGATACCCAGTGTAGACAGGTCCTTCTCTACCTGGTCTTTTTCAACGGAGTGTTGGTTTTCCACTTCCTCTGCTTCCCGCGGCGGGTAATGCACCGAATACTTTCAGAACTGGAGCGTTTTCTTCCATTCGGACGACATAACCTAGCCAGCACAGCTGTTGTCTCATAATACGCTGAACTATGTCAACGCCGTCGTATAACTTGTAAAGCTCATCGTTCCGTTGAATGCGATATTCGCCGTTGCCAATGCTTTACTTCTCAATTGCCTACTCAGTCCGATGTGGCACCACTTGGAGGATGGAGGTATGTGTAAAAGTTCTCTGGAAAGTTCTCTGAGCGCCATTCATTTGGGAGTGGGAACGTTTCTTTCACATATAGGCCAGCAGCTAACGACTTCCAATCTTAGACCAAGTATCCTTTGGGTAGCCAAAAGGTGAAGGTGAGCTAAAAGGAGAAGGCGAAACATCCCATCCCAGGGTTGTGCGCTAGTACCATCACCCTGACTTGGAATTTCTCACCTCCCAGATTAGCTGTTGTACTGTGTAATAAACCAGTAAAATTGTTAAATATTTTAAAATTTAAGATTAATTACTTGGAAATCTTTTGGAACAATTTTGACTGAATTCCATGCTACTAAAGAGTTATTTAACTGATACTAATCACACTAAGCATTAATAATAGCGACTTTTGTAAAACAGTCTTAGCCTACTAAGACAAAATTAAATAAGGGCATGTCAAAATCGAAACAGGTTAGCTTGCTGCTCAATGTGGTGTAATATTAAAAGATCTACCTGTTCTATATAATAGCATTTCATATTATTGAAAGTTATACCACGAATATTTTAGGCGAATTTGAAACTTTTACTTAACTTACTTCTACATTTTAAGTACATTTTCGTCGTTTTCATTTGTAAACAAAGTTTACTGGAACTTTTTGTTATCATATACATAGTCAACATTGCTGCGGGCTTTCGGTTGCAATGCATTGTTACCTATACAAACATGCAAAATGCTAGCATAATTCGAGTAAACCAATAAATTAAGTTTATTGCATTCATTCAACTTAACAGCAACAACGTTTAATGTACCTTTGTACTCAAATGCATTCACACACACACTTACTCACATACATATATCTACATAAGTACATGCGAGAGCACATAACGGTACATACGAATGCATTCATAAAAGAACGTCATGGCTTTGTTTTCCGATAAAACGAACGCGACAATGCAAAGGAGTGGTAAAAAGGCGTTTTGTTTCTTATGGCATACACTTATAATTCTTCTGGCTCTGAACCAGCGAAACCATTCTTGAACTTTCAAACAATTACAGAAGGTGGTTGTTAAAAACAATGGTGCCGTTGTTGCGAGTTAGTTCCTATTACCTTATTTTACAGTTAGCCATTTTTTTTCTTTTCAATATTACATACATATGTATGTGCATACTTGTATAAGTAGGAGTCTAATACAGCGCCTAACACTTGTTATATTGAAGATATAAAATAAAATGATAATATTAATTAATATTTATAAAAAATAATATGTTCAGTAATTATTTTTTTCTGCTATGGGTGCGCCTCAATTAAAAAGTTATTTATTATATAAAAAGTAAAAGGTTATTGTTATATAAAACTGGTTATTATAGACCACAAAGAGATTTTACTGGTTCTTAGATTGCTTCGATTTAAATTTCTATAAGTTATAGATTGATGCATATTTTATATATACTAAGACGGATTTTTTCTTCTAAATACTAGTTTTCTTTCGATTAGAGTACGTTGTGCCTATTGGCACAAGAGAGGAGAGGTCTTAACTCGATATAATATTGAGACATGTAATGCACAAAAAGCTCACCAGCTCTGAGAGGTCAATATTTATGATTCAAAATGTATATACTACTATGAGCAAGAAGCAGTAAGGCTTTGTTCATAATTGTAAAATTCTGAATTTATTCTTCAAAATCTATGTCCTTCCCCCCCAAAGGGGCCCCAATATAATTGCGCCAACGTTTTCCCAATCCTCGAAACAGTTATTAAAGACAATTTCCGTAATACCCTTCAATACTTGTAGCGATTCTCGTTTAATGTTTTCAATTGACTCAAAACGGTTTCCCCGTGTTCGTGTTCGTTTGTGTTTGCTGAATAGCCAGAAGTCACACGGAGCTAAGTCAGGTGAATACGGTTGTTGCACGATATTGGTTAAAAATTTTCCAAAAACTCACGAAGAATCAATGAAGTATACGACGGTGCATTAACATGGTGCAAAAACCAAGAGTTTTAGGCCCATAATTCCGGTTCTTTTTACGAATAGCTTCACACAAACGACATATAAAACGCAAACAGCATTCTTTGTTGACTGTTTGGCCACTCGGAAAGAATTTGGAGTGCACCACACCTCGATAATCGAAGAAAACTGTCAACATAACCTTGATTTTTTCCCTGCTTTGAAGTGTTTTTTTCGGATTCGGCTCACCTTTGCCACGATATTCGCCCGATTGATCATCTGTTTTCGGGTCGTAAGCATAGTTCAAACGCTCATCGCAAGTAATAGTACCTTTCATGACATCGTGGTTGACAGAAAGCATTACTTTACAGACGTTAACGGGACGTTATGTTTCGAAAAAATTGAGTGATTTTGGAACCAATCGAGCTTTCACTTTTCTTAGGCCCAAATGATCTATCAAAATAGTTTTCACTGATCCTTCCGATATTCCAACGATGCTAGTAAGAGCTCTGGCTGTTAATTGTAGATTCTCAAACAACAATTCCTTTATTTATTGACGTGTTGATCATCATACTACAGGGTAGGCCATTTAAAGTTGACCCATTTGTTTCTAAAAAAAAAGAACAAAAGAAAACAATGTTTTTTGTTCATTTCAAAAATAATTTATTTTAGTCCAAGGGGATTTGTTTCAGCTAATATTTAAAAATTAGATCGCGTAAATGGGCACCTTTAGCTTTGACAGCTAAATGCACTCTTTTTTCGACATTTTCCATGACTTTGGCCAATGTTTCGGATGATATGGCGGCTGTTTCACGTCGAATGTTGGCTTTCAGTTGAGCTAAGGTCTTTGGCTTATTAGCGTATACCTTGGATTTCAAATAACCCCACAAATAAAAGTCTGGTGGCGTCAAATCTGGTGATCTCGGTGGCCAGTCAACATCACCATTTTTCGATATCAATCGCCCGGGGAAAAATGGTCGCAATAAATTGATTGTTGGTCGAGCTGTATGGCATGTAGCCCCGTCCTGTTGAAACCAGAAGTTATCCATGTCATTTTCGCGAATAATGGGTATCACAAAATCCGTTATCATGGTCGATAACGCTCACCATTGACTATTGTCGTGGCTCCATCATCGTCTTCGAAAAAATACGGTCCGATGATCATATTCGCGCAAACACCGCACCAAACTGTTACTTTTTGGTCGTAAAGAGGCTGTTCTTCAATTAATTGAGGATTTTCGGTGGCATAAAATCGGCAATTTTGCTTGTTTACGCCTCCATTCAACGAGAAATGTGCCTCGTCTGACTTGATGAGTTTTCGCCAAAAGTCAAGTTCGTTTTCAGCCATTTCGATGGCCCATTTGCCAAAATTAAGGCGTCGCGGATAATCAGCTGGGTTTAGTTTTTGTGCCATTTGAATTTTATATGGAAACATCTTCAAAACTTTATGAATTATGCGTCGGAGAGTGGTGCGAGAGATGTCTAATTCCTGAGAGCGGCGATAACTCGATGTCGATGGAGTCTCCTCAATACTGGCTCGTACAGCTTCGATATTTTCATCAGAACGTCTTGTGCGTTGTCTGGATGCATGACTGGCATTACTGAGATTACCGGTGTTCACAAATTTTGCGTATAAAGACTTAATTGTGTTCTTAACTGGAGCACTTTTCACTTTATTTTTTTTGCGAAACGCACGTTGAGTTAACACAATTGAAAAGTTATTTTGAATATAAAGCTGAACAATTTCAGCGCGTTCTTTTGGAGTGTACTGTTCCATGGTATAAATTGTCTTCGAATGACGCTTCTAACGCGGTATGACATTAGCCGATTTGTCAGCGCTGTTAAAAGTTACAGCGTTGCCAGATGGGTCAACTTTAAATGGCCTACCCTGTATTACTATATTTTACCCACAGTAGTATTTAGTTGCACAAAAATCGTTATTAGCTGAACTCCAAATATAGGCAGCATTTTTGATTTTTTGTACTATTAAAATTGCCTGCGATTCCGTCCAGTGTAGAATAGTCTTAAAATATATTTTAAACTTAAATGAAATGAAATTAATTGGATAAGTTTAGAAAAAAAAAATTATATAAAAAAGCTCCATCTCACTGTTGAGTACTCTAATTCACTATCAGGTGACTAAAGGATCATTTGATTAAGACTAGGCGGGGCTACACCTGCCTACTTGATTTTGGAGTGCCACAATTTAGGCAATAAAATCCAGTTTATCGAGCTCCATATTTAATTGGAAACGTTATTAAATATTAGTATGTAAATGTTCAACATAAAAATGCAATTCACTTAACATTTATATGTTTAAAATGCACCATTAAATGTCACTTGTGGCGCACCTGCAATGTTTCCAAGTTTAGTACATCATTAAATATAAAACCATTGACTTATATTAAATAAATCAACTATTGGTAATAAAATATAATATAATTAAATAAAGTGGAAAATACCTATGCAAATAAAAATAAGGAACGTCAGGGCGTGCAATCACATCGTTTGCACCATTTACATTAATTAAATATAAATATGTACGAAACACCTGTTACTTATTAATTTATGGTTATTTTATATGATGAAATGGTTGTTGTAAACTATTAGTGCAATCGTGACTTGATCCATAATATTTTTCTCATATAATATTTAGAAGAACTATGTGACACATGTTAAGTATTTAAGTATACTTAATGCTTGCTTTGCTAAGTTCGACTTAATGAAATGCTGATCTTACTAGTGGGTACTAAAACGTTTATTTTATTGATGGAAATCTTTAAAGTAATAATAGTTTTTGTTAAGATAAAATCGAAAAACGGTTATTTACTTCTACAAATATATAAATTATTATAATTTTCATGAGTTTTCGCTCAGTTGACAAACATCCGGTCATAGAATGGCAGCAGCATTCGAAAAAAAATTCTGAAGTGGATTAAGACGCGATAACAAACACAATCAAACTGCTTAGGAGTGGCAAAGGAGAGTGTACAGAACTATAAAAAACCGTTAATTACCCGGAAAAAGCGCTACATTTATATTGATTTATTACGTAAAGTTTTGACCATGCTTAGAAATGAAACTTTCTCTCAAAGTAGAACACTTCAAAATAAAGAAAAAAAAGAAATAAGGAACTGTAATACTCTTTGCATGATACATTTTTTAAAGCAACATGTACATATATAACAGGTCAACTGAAGAGCTCTAGCCTGACACTTCGATAGCGCTGCTAGAATTAAATCCATATGATTTTTAGTAAGTCCTAATCTTCAAAAGGCGCGTGTATAAATATGACAGCTGTCGCATCATTAGTTAGAGAATTGTGTCATTTTGAGTCAAGCAATTTTTTTATAGTGAAAAAAATGGATGAATTTCGTGTGTTGATAAGATAATGTTTTTGAAAAAAAAAAAAAAAAATACGGTTGTGACAAAAACTTATGTTGATGACGAGTTTGCGGACACTGCCTCAAGAAAATCATCAAGGATTGATATACTAAGATAAGACGTGGTGAAATGACAATGAACGCACTGGACGCCCAGAGAAGTTGCTCAAGATTGCAGACACTCTAAATATATTAAATTATCATCATATCATTCGCGAATGTTTCGGTATGAGAAAGATCAGTGCAAAGTGGGTGAAGCGCGAGTTTACTTTTGACTAAAAACCACGATTTAATAATTCGGAGCAGTGTTTGGAGATGTTCAAGTTTAATAAACCCGAGCTTTTGCGACGATATTTGACAATAGATGAAACATGGCACCATCATTTTACTCCGAAGTCTAATCGACAGACATCCGAGTGTACACTTGATAAGTCCGTTCCAAATCGTGGGAAAACGTATCAGTCGGCAGGCAAGGCTACGAAGTCTGCATTTTGGGATGCGCATGGAATAATTTTTATTGACTACTTTGACAAGGGCAAGACCATTAAGAGTGACTTAGCATTATTGGATCGTTTGAGTAATGAAATCGCCGAAAAATGGCGGCATTTGAAGGAAAAGAAAGAGGTGTTTTAGCAAGGCAATGCATCGTATCACAAATCTGTGAAAACCATGGCGAAAATTCATGAACTGAGCTTCGAATTGCTTCCGCATCCACCATATTCTCCCGATCTGGCTCCCAGCAACTATTTCCTCAGATCTCAAAAGAATTCTCGCTGGGAAAAAAATTCCGTCGAATGAAGTGGTGATCGCAGAAACTGAGACTTATATTGAAGCAAAGGACAAATCGTACTACAAAATGGAATCGAATAGTTGGAGGGTCGCTATAATTAATGGATCATCCTTGAACGGAAATATGTTGAATAAAAAAAAATCGTATTTTGCCAAAAAAATATGTGTAAGTTTATTTGGCGATATTTGCAATAAAAAACATTGAACAATAAATTTGTTCGAAATTTTGTATTTTTTGCAATGGAATCACGGCCACCGAATCGTTGAAAATGTGACAGAAGTTTTGAGAAGTCCACTTTATCATAAACACAAGTATTTGAGTGGCATAAAGCATTCTGTGAAGGTCGTGAAGTCATCTAAAACTTTCCTCATGCGAATCGTCCATACACCTCTGTTAATGAAAATGATATCGCAAACGTTAAAGAAACCGTGATTGAAAATTGTTATGTTGACACCAGAGAGATAGCAGAGGATCTCAACATCTCTTATGGAACGACTCTACACATTTTCGTTAATGTTTTGGGTATGATGCGTATCAATGTCAGACTCGTAACAAAAGACCTGAATCTTTTGCAAAAAGGACGTCAAACAGAACTTGCATAAGAGATAATTGGCCACTTAGCTGAGAATCAAAGGCATTACTACTGCTAACGTGGGTTTATAAATATGACGTAGAAACTATCCAACAATCCAACGAATGGCGCACCGAAAATGAGCCAAAACTGAAAATAATATAATTTGCAGGCATTGAAGGAAATCCCAGTCGAGGCTTATAACAAATGTATTGAAAATTCGATTGTGCGCTGGCAAGCTTCTTTTCGTTGGGTATTTTTTTTTTACGTAGCGGGTCCCAAACCCAGCGCACAATCCTGAGGAAGCAGAGCCTAAGATGCCTAAAATTGTTGTTTTTTTTATGTTAGTCCGCATTAAATTATATCAGATGGATTATCATTACCTGCCAAGGGTCTACTTTTCCAAAACAAAAAAAGTAATATAATTTTCTCTAGTTTTTTATATATTGTGTTGTTATTTTTTTGCACCCACCACTGTAATTAAATATATCACATTATTATGTGATTAAATTGGCTTCCGATCATACAACCAGCTTACAACATTTCTGCGGTGAAATAATTATCAAATAATTTCTACAATTTCACCCAAAAAAAATCAAAAAAATTAATAATGCCGTGCATTTGCGTGACACATTTACATAAATATAGCTGTTGTGCCCACATATGTAGATACGTATGAGCGCCTGAGATGTGTGCATCACCCAAATTGGCAGCACACTTCTGGACGGACATGCATTTATTTCGCATTCGTTAAGTAGATGTCAGCGATTTTTCTTGTTCTATTTTCACTTTTTTTTATTTTACTTATTTATTTATAATTATTTACGATTTTTTTTGTTTTTGAATTTCGCGCCAAACAGCGCTCATTGAGTTGCATTTCGATGTTTAGTTGGGTACACACAACGGCACCGTTACAAGTGCATATATGTATATTTTCACGCATTTTTGGCACACAATTCGAATTAAAAATAATTGCAGCGCTCGCTCATAAATTCGTTAGGCGATAAATATGAAAAGCAGAATAACAATAACAACAACCACAATAGCAAAACTAACCGCAACAGTGGTCACAGCGCACAGTGACAAGCGCAGCGCTAGTAAAATATAAATATACATGCCATACATTATAGCTAAAACCATAACAACAACTAACAACCAACACACAACAACCACACTAGCGCATACATCGAGACGAAAAGGTGAACGCATCCTTAAAAGGTGCGCCGCCACAATACTCGCTCATCTATTCGATCATAATATGTTGCACTGCAGGCACTTGTTGTAGTTTCTATTTTTTGCTGATTGCCGAAAATCGCAGATGATAAATATATTTCTTTATGTCATCCCTATGTTCAACAGCAACAACAATAACAACAGCAATAGCAACACAAGTGCATTTCAATTTGAATTAATTTCGTACGAAATTACTCAATATTCGAGCAATTGAGGTGAGCACTTAATCACACGGTGGACAACTTTGTATGCACACACACACACACTTACACACATACCTGGTATGCATTTGAATTCAGGTGTGTTTGTCTACTTGTTTGCTGATGTATTGACGCTCATTCATTTATTAAAAAATATTTGTGATATGTTAAATAGCTTGGCTACTGAAAAAAACATGAAATTACCAATGCAAATCATCTGCAATCTGGGGAATATTGAAATATTGTATTCGCTGACTTCATTTGCTTACACTTGTTAACAGTTGAGAGATTTTGATATACTTCAAACTCGGTGTTTACAAACAAAAATACATATTTCTGTATAATATGTAATTTATTTTTATTTTAAAGATTGTTTAGAACACCTTAAAATAAGCGTGGTATCTTCTTCTTCTTAATTAGCGTTGGCACCGCTTACGCGATTATAGCCGAGTCAACAACAGCGCGCCAGTCGTTTCTTCTTTTCGCTAAGTGGCGCCAATTGGATATCCCAAGCGAAGCCAGGTCCTTCTCCACTTGGTGCTTCCAACGGAGTGGAGGTCTTCCTCTTCCTCTGCTTCCCCCGGCGGGTACAGCGTCGAATACTTTCAGACCTGGGGTGTTTTCGTCCATCCGGACAACATGACCTAGCCAGCGTAGCCGCTGTCTTTTAATTCGCTGAACTATGCCAATGTCGTCATATATCTCATAGAGCTCATCGTTCCATCGAATGCGATATTCGCCGTGGCCAACGCGCAAAGGACCACAAATCTTTCTCAGAACCGTTCTCTCGAAAACTCTTAAGGTCGACTCATCGGTTGTTGTCATCGTCCAAGCCTCTGCACCGTATAGCAGGACGGGAATTATGACCGACTTATAGAGTTTGGTTTTTGTTCGTTGAGAGAGAACTTTACTTCTCAGTTGCCTACAGAAGATATTTCGACTTGCCCTCGTTCACTACCAGACCCATTTGCTACGCTGCCTTATTGAGTCTGGAGAAAGTAGAACTAACGGCGTACACCAGCAGCTGTACACTCTAATAGAAGATTGTACTTGTTCGATTAAGCTCTGCAGCTCGAATTATTTTCTTCAGCAGTGGACTGAAGAAACCTCGTTTAGACATGGCGGCATAAAGGCAGTTCCTTTTCGTACTGTCAAACACAGCTTTGAAATCGACGAAGAGGTGATGTGAGTAGATTCTCTTTTCAAGGGGCTTTTGTAAGATTTGGCGCATGGTGAATATCTGGTCAGTTGTTGATTTTCCAGGCTTAAAGCCACACCTATAAGGTCCAATCAGTTTGTTGACTGGTAGGCTTTAATCTTTTACACAGTACGAACGATTGAACCTTATATGCGATGTCGAGGAGACTCATCCCACGGTAGTTGGCACAGTGTGGGGAGTAACTACTATTGGATATACATAACTATCATAGAAACTAATCAATCAAAATCAGGCCAAAATTTCCATACCTTTTTTATGTATTGTTAAAAACTACAAAAAGTGCGTTAAACCAATTACTGAATATACCACAGACATTACATTTTATCACCAATGTGATATGGGAGGTGAAATCACACATCTTTGTACTCAACTCACCGATTTCAGGTAAATTTAACACATGGCATTCTTCTTTTGTTTTAGTGGGCGAAATTGGAGCAAAACCAGCCTACTTCATTTTCACTAATAGTTGCTTTAAATTATGCCATCTTATGACCAAGAACTGCCCAAATCATACCAAAACAGTTCAAGTCTCTAAGAACTTAATATGTGAATCGCAGTATCTACAGTTGACTTTTGACCGATAATATCAGTCACTGTATGAGATATACAATTGAAATTCAGATAGAATACTTTTCTGGCAATAGCTATTCTGTGTATCGAAAATGGGTTTAATCGGGAAATGATTCCCTGAGCCCGATATAACTATATAATATAAAGATTTTTGAACTTCCGGGTGACTTTATACCGCATACATATATCGGCCAATATTTGAGATATCTTAATCTTATGAAGCGTGTTTCACTCATGCTATTGTATCTTGTTGCATAATATGGATAAAACCGGGCGAAAAGTGGACCTAGCCTCCACATAACTAATATCAAGATTTTCGAACATCCGGCTGACTTTACTCCATATGACTGATGATTGTATGTGATGTACCTTAATGAAAGCCAGGGAACATTTTTTAGTATGTGTTTCGATAACAGTGAATAGTTAAATTGGATCAATACTACCCCAACTCCCATATACTATACTCGTACTATAATGATCTTCGCTTTGCTAACAAACCTTATGCCGAATATATCGGTCAGTATACATACATATGTGTTGCTCCTACTAAAATTACAAATAATGAATGTTGGTATACTTCCAGCTTACTATAAATCATTAAATTAAGCACATTAAAATAAATTTTATGATAGTTCAGTGCTCCTCCGCAGTGATTTTATATGACATAACCATAAAGATGAATTAATACCAATTAAGATAAATTATAGGTGCATCAGCTTATGGTCAGCTGTTTGAGACATTTTCAAACACTCGTAAAAATTGCTGAAAATTATTTTTATATGAGTAATAATAAACTCAAAATCCAACTAGGAAATTAGGCAGCCTTGAAATTAATCCGTAGCAATCTACAAATGTTTGCGGCGTTTATTTTACAAAACTAATTTTATTTTTGTTTTACTTCTCTCTCTCTATGCCAAACGAGACATTGTTGTGCACAAACTGAGCGCCCACACTTGAACTATCCGAAGCATTGTTTTTGTTTTTATTGTTGTTTTGCACAATATACGTTAATTTTTAGCGCGTGACAACATCCTCGGCAGGTGGCTAAACTCACACACGCGCACACACATGTATATATGTATATGTAAATATATGTATCGTGAATGCGTTGCAAATAAGTGCAAAAGCTAATTGTTGCAAGTTACAAAGTGGCATTAATTCCTGAAACATAAATATGTATTTACTTTGATGCAGAAATATACATATCTAGATACATATACATACGAGTATGAGTATACATATGTACGAATGTGGTATTTTATAGTAATTTTTAATTTGCTCACGAATACCTCAAACACACATACATAATTATTTCCTTTGCTCACAGCTTGGTTTGTATCTCATTCAACTTTTTTTATTGACGTCATAAAATTTCAATAATAAACAACAGTTATTCGATTCCTTTTGCTTAGGAGAGGGTTTCGCTCTCAAAACTAACGAATTACTATATACATATATACTCGTATGTCTCTTGCCACCAAATTGACTTTGACTTTGCATATATGTATGTATGTACATATGTGTGTATATGCAAAATATAATTGACTACTGGAATTTGGTACACCGTTACTCACTAAACTGTTGTAATTATGCAATTAATTTTGACCATTAAAGATTTTATTGTCTAACTGTATGCGCTGGCGTCTCGATTTTATTAATCTAATTATTCCGCTTTATAAATGTGTACACCCACTGCGCTAGAATTTTGCGGCAGATATAATTTACGAGAGTGTTTGTATGTGGGTATTTCTAGATAATTGGCCACCTGTTGTTTTTGGAAATATTTATGTTATAACCACTTATTCATCTCCTCAAAAACCGTCAAATCTTAGTACATGACCTAGTCCAGCCATAAGAGTGCCAAAATTCAAAATTATGTGCAATGCAATTTCTCAATTAATTTTATTTTATTGAAATAATAAATAATATATTCGATATGAAGTTATAATAGATTTGTCTTAAAAATTATTTTATTCGAATTTAGTTAAATTTATTTCATCCAAATAAACATGCATTGGAAAACACTTTTCATAAACACTTTTTGGCAAGGCCTTCAGCTCCTTCAGTGAATTTTGTTTTAGCCTTTCGATCGATCGAAAATTGTTTCCACGTTGCGGAAATGACACGATGCCAAATCTTGTGAATACGGTGGTTGATCGATGGTATTCATTGCATCTTTGAGTTTTCGGTCGCAATCGTGACTCGATGCGAAACAACTTCAGCTTTATCGGATCGATTCAAACCCAAAATCATTCGAACGCACTAGCGAGAGATGTCGAGCTCTCTTGCCATCTATTTAACACTTGCCTGTCGATTTTTAAGCACCATAATTTTTATATTATTTTCACATATTGAAGAGGTCGAAGATCGTCCAGAACGAGGCATGCCCTCCACAATCTCGACCGTCTTTGAAGGCTTTGTAGCATTTTTTTGAAATATCTTTTATTTTTTAATTACAATTTCCGGGTGTTTTTTATCTCAATGCATATTTCTCCATAGTGGCGAAGTGGAACAATGTACACTCCATACCATGAGCAACCTTGGCCTCTAAATCAAATAAAAAAAAGCTCTAATAATTGATAAGCGATTTTGGAACCTGTTTGAATGATTCACCTAAGTCAACGGACTTTCAGACACATGGCAGTATTAAAAACTGTGCTGTAAAACTGTCGACGCCGATGCTAAACCCATGCTGTGATAGACCCATAAAAAACTTAACTTATCTACAAATTTGTTTTCAATACCTAACGCATCAAAGGAAGCAGTCTTGAAGGACGTAAAAAGCTTCCTGAATGTGAATGACGCAAATACCTCTTGGCCATGAGTTTATCAGAGCACTAAAACTTAAATTTTCACTCTACTTGTTCTTCACATGACAATTACAAGGTTTCTTTCCAGTTTTCTTATCACGGTTGAGAGACACTTGAAAACTTATAAGAATTAGGGTATAAACCCTGTAAGAAGACATTTTGGTTTCAATAAAACCATCTAATTCCTCGTAGACCAAAAATGCTGAAGTACAAACTGAATATTTAAGATCAGTACTCGGTGATCGAGCTAAAATATATCTGGCTTGTGCTAAACTACTTGGAGAAGGTGTTTATTGGCAAATATGGTTTTGAGGTTGACAAAATTTACTTCTAGAGTTCTTTTAAGGAGTTTCCTTATAAGTTATATCGTAAAAGGTCAATAATATGTATAATTTATAAGATGAGTTAAAGTTTCTTCGGTACTTATTACATATTATTGGAAACTTATTTTTACGTGCTGTGTAAAATTTTTCCTAAAATGAAAGTTTTCAGTCAAAAAATAAATGAAATTATTGTTTCCCTGTTATCTCCGTTAAGTAAACTCATCCTTAACATTTTTTTTACTTATTTTGTATAGGATAGCCCTACAACTGAAAGAATTAAAATAAAGTAAAATAAAGTAAAGAATTCACAAATGCTTATTATGATCATAAAATTCTCCCTTTAAAAGCTCAAGTCGGTGTTTCTGAATACATATTCGACGAATTATGACACTTCGTTGTATTGTCTTAATCAACTCATGGTGCCTTTCCTGAAGCGGCTAATTGAATTTTGTGCGTAGGCAGCTATTGGGAGTCAAGGCTCACTATTGCTTATTTTGGGCTCAAACTTCACACGCATGTTAAAATACGCTGTTCCAAAATAAAATTTACTCCAACCACGAGTATGCACAAATTGAAATTTTAATTTATAACAAATCATATAATATGCTATCAGATCAAATTTGACCCGGACTGGTCCATTAAAACAGCGCGCGCAAACCGAATTGATGAAAAAAGTCCCTAGATGTATATTTTAATGTGTAAAATTTCAATTGAGAGATTTTTGGTTCTGGTTCTTTAATAAACTAAGTAAGTATATGAATTTCGATTTGTTGTAAATTTTAGTTTTCGGTCTCAGCTATTAAAAACTTTTTAGCAAATTCATTTGCTTTTTAATATTAGATTGTTTCAGTAGTGAAGCCTTAAGCGTTAGCACTAGACTATGTAGGTGAATGATATTTGTCTTCGAAAATACGCATTTCTCAAATTAAAAATGAAAAAGCACAATAACAATGTCAATGCTCATAAATGTTCATATCGATTTTTGTTTCAAGTAAACAAAGTGTCAACAAGTTAGTATACAAGCACTTTTCTACGAAAACACAATTGCTAAAATATCAGTATAATATATATATATATATATATATATATATATATATACACAAATATTGTATGTGTAATTTATAATATATATATATAAAGATGTGTTCATATATACATATTTATGTTAGCACATAATATATATTTGCACATATGAATATTTGTAAAACACTAATATCAGCTAATAATACGAGCTGTGCCTACAGCCATACACACAAAAATATATAAAAGTCTCCGAAATCGCTATATTTATCAATGTGCTTGATTTGACAGATTTTCCTATTTTTAAACACGAAATTCACTCACCAACCTGCTAGCGTAAAAACGCAGAATTTTATTTTATTTTTCATTCTTTTGCGCTTTCCAAATTCCATCTTTGATGTCTATACCGATTATACCCATCAGAAAATGCATATATTTCTGCTGTCTGAAAATTCAAAAATTTCTCAAAAAAAAATTTAAGCCAATGATTCATTGAATAGAAATTTTATTTTTTTCTTTCACTTTTGTCTTCTTCAGAAATTATTTCGCTGGATTTCACTTAATATAGAATAAAATTTCTTAATACTGTGTAGGGTATATGTGAATTTATAGCTATAAATAAATTAAGTTTCTTCACTTGAGCATCAGTAAAAGTCTCGTTTGCGCTTGTTTCCAATTTTTCTCAATAGCAAATATGCCATACATGACCTATCCAACAAAGTATCGCTGTGGGTTTAAAAATAGATTTAGGTTCTTAAATATACGGAAACTAATCCCTGAAGTATGTAGTTCTTAAGATATGAGTGCGTCCTTGTTCATGACTGACGTTTAAGAGCAGGAAGTGGCGGAACAGAACTCTTCATTTGTAGAACATATTTGTACATACACATATGTATATTTGATTATATATATTTTGCGGTATAATTATATAACAATTCACTTGAGTTTATTTTCGTATATATGACAAGCCTTACTAAATTTTCAGAAAATTATTTTAAGTATTAAAGAAGAAGTAGGTATCAGAGAACCAATATATAAACGAAAAAGTATATGACCTCGGTTTGACTATTTCTGTTGTTCAATACGTATGTTGCCTTTTATATTTCATGATTACAGAACAAAAACAAATTTTAATAACCGAAAATTGCGTTATTGTTCTTCAAAATATTCTCCATGTTTGCGTTTGAACCAGTGTTAGAAGCAATTTTGCTAATCAACCGCCTCTTCAGGTGTCGAAAAACGTTGACCTCTTAGTTTTTTTTCGTACGGAAATAATAAAGTCAGGCCAGGACTTTAAGGGGCTATACCAGTGTGACACTTCCAAAACAAAAAAAAAAAATTTATTTGCTTTTTCGATAGTTTGTATTTCCATAAATATCCTGAGAAATCGGGAAGGCCGTATCTTAAATAGCTTTTGGATGGGAGCGTTCTAAAGAGCGACCGCTCGGAGGTACAAACATATATTATAGTACTATATAACTTTAAACGCGTTTTTCTCAAAACGACATTTTTCAAAATTGCTGACATAGTAACTCAACGAGAAATTGATCGATTGACTTCAAATTAAAACTGGGTATTGTTGAATATATTTAATATACAATGACCTAAGGCATTAAAAAACGACCATTTTTTACCTAAAAAGAAACACACTTTTTTTTTTGACACCTCCGAAGACAGTCCATAACTCCATTATTTTTCAACATTTTTGTAAAAAAAAAATCTTAAAATATAGCGGAAAATATACCTTATTCCGTTCAAAGAAGTTTGAAATATTCAATCGTGTACTTTCTCTTAAAAAAAATCACGAAAATCGCCTAATTTTTCGTGCGTCACACTCTTATATCTCCTTAAGGTGGATTATCCGACCAATCGACACGAGTTTGGTTTTATTGAGCGATCGGCGGGACTTGGAGCTTTTAAGATCTAACGTGACTTTGTTTACAGTCAAATGTCCATGCAATATTAAATGTATGATAGTCCTACTAACGCCTATAGCTGCCTCCATCGCACGATAGGTGACATGACGATCCGACAATAATAGTTTGTGTGCGGCGTCAATAGTTTCCGGAACTACAACTGATTTTGGACGATCTTCAAGAAATCCCATTTGGAGTGAGCTACTACCTTAGTTGAATCATCGAACATCAAAAATGTTAAATTGTACGACGAAGTTGTTAGCTGCCAGATTTCTACCCTAGAGAGGGCAAATCTTTTTTTTTCAAAGATTATTCTGATAGATTGGACAACAGCAATCAATCGATGCGTTATTGATGAAGCAGCATAATCGAGTCGTAGAGTATTAGCTCCAATATCCCTAATATAAAGATAAAATTGGATGAAAACTTGCCCTAGACACCATAGAACTTACAATACATCTGAAGTTGTACTACTTTTTTGACTGTTACGAATTTTTTAAAAATAGTAAAAATTTAAATTTTGGAACTTAGCCAATGAAGAAGACTCTTTAAAAAGATCAGGAAACTCAGTTCAGTAGAACCAGAAAACAAAAAAAAATTATTTCTAGACTAGAATACCCCCTTTACTTGTAGTAATATTGGTTGCTAGGATTGCATGGAACTATATGCCACATTGAGAGTGGTAGGATTAGGTAGTACTACAGATTACTCAGATTTCAATGTGTCATTTCAACAAATGTAAAAACGAGTAATCTACATCTAATAATTCTGGAGGTGTATCATCAAAAAGTCTGGCGCAGCAGATAACGGCAAAAAGCGTTACGATAATCATAATCTGCGTCATTCTCAATTGATAAGATTTCGCAAAAATTATGGTGCCAACCCACCAACTTTGCATAAATCTTACAGGTATGAAATAATAAAAAAAAAACTCAACAATGCCCAAATTTGGAGCTGACACTACACGCTTACTGTAGAAGAAAAAAATATTGATATGAATATAAATTTAAAATGCTGCTAATTAAAATATTTAAGGTGCGTTTAAATGCTTGTCTGTTATTTACGTCACTGAACGGGTTAATGCTCAAACATTTGCAACTGCCAGCACAAATTCTTCTTCTACAAACATATGTACATACATGTATGTATGTGCGAGGGAACGCATGTGTGTGCTGGCGCTGCCGCTGCCGCTGCCCACAATATTCCATCCAATCCATTTATGGGATGAAGCAATTGGATGCCAACGTTGCCACTTAAATATACTCAAAAAATGCCGAACATAAACAAGCGATGAAGATGTTTCCTGCCAACAACAAAAAATTACAACTCTTTTTTAAGCAAAACAAGAAAAACACAAAAAATTCAAATGCTCAGAGCAAAAATACAACAACAACAGCAAAATAGCACCACTCTCGTCGCCATTAGGGGGTCGCGAACGGGGTGACGCACTGCTGAGTGCGCGGGTGCATATAGGGCCAAAATATTGTATACAAAGCGAAATTTTCAACAACAACAAAAGCAAACACAGCGAAATTGAAAAACAAATAGAAACAATAGAAAAACGAAAGAAATACTTTTATAAAAATATTTTCCGCAGCAACAGCAGTAACGGCGTCGTTGCACTTGTCACTGTGTTGGGCTGGCGTCCCGCCTTGGTGTTGATGTGTGTTCTGGCCGTTTGGTGTGGTGGTGTTGTTGCCACAATGTTTGGAATACGGTTGGCACCTTTTCTATTTTCAAAAATTAATTGCCGATTTTAAGCGGCCTCCGCAGCGCCAACGTTTCGGCCCACTCACTCGTGCTGCTATGCCGACAAGTCGGTGTTCGGCACGAGATCGGAGAAAAATCACTTGTGCGCTCGCCGCTGCGCACTGGCGGGTGTTGGCGGGGGGCGTTGAATGTACAGCGTACAGTTATATTTGTATTTGTATTGGAATGTTTTCACTTATCAACGGCAACATGCAACGGCTGGCAGTCCATTTATGTTTTGATCGCATGAAAAATGCTGAAAACTCGGAGGCAAAACTCATATGCATATATGTAGGTGTATGCGTGTGTGTGTGTGCATGTACATGTATGTGCATGCTTCGAAGTATGAGGAATCTTTAAATATTTGTGTATTTTGGTGCGCATCCACCGCTCTTCTTCCGCAAAATTATTTCGAAAAATCGCTCAGCGAAAAGCGTCTATGCGCCAGCGTCTGTGCACACTTTCTATACGGATAGGACCCCACACCCATAGCAGCACACCTACGGCATTTTCGTACAGCGTATATGTGTTTGTGTGTGTGTGTATTTACGGTGCGCATGTGTGCGCTCCTGTACAAGTGGAATTTCTTTTGGCTGTGTGCGTTTTTGAAAAATGAAAATTTCATTTGGTTTTGATTCTTGTAGACAGTATAAATATTAGTGGTGGCATGTCCAGTAGTCACTCGCAGTTCTACGGTGAAAGTGTAGGTTTGTCTCTTCATTTCATTATTTAATTAGAAAGGTTGGTGTCACCGTTTGAAATAATATTCATATTCTAAAAAGTGAAATGTGTGTGAAACATTTAGGATTATTTGAAAAGATGGCTTAAACAATAAAACTGTTTGGTGTTTGGTTTGCAGGATTTTTAAATTTAGTGAAACATTTAATTTGAAAAAAACGTTGATATTGGAAAGGTGTTTGTATACTTGTATGACGACAAAATTAATTTAAATGTCAATTTAAAGTAAATTTTTTCGAGCGAAATTTTTGCTGAGTTAAAATTTTTATTAAATGTTTTTTTTTTGTGTTGGAAACTAGTTAAAACTTTATGCTATAAACAATAAAAATTAAAGAAAAAATATCAACTGATGCAATAATATTTTTTTTTTTCGTTTAAAGAGAATTTTATAAAAACAATTTATAATCAGAAAGTAAAAAAAAAAGAAAATTAATTGAAAATTTAATTAAAATAGAATAATTTTTAAAGTAAAAATAAATATTTCAAAAAAACAATATTTTATGTACAAAAGTAAATAAAATTTAATTAGAACAACTTTTAAAGTCAAAAAAATAATATTTCAGAAAAAATTGTTTTTATATAAAAAATTAAAAAAATAGAAAAACTTTTAAAGTAAAAAAAAAAAATTATTGCAGAAAAAAAAGTATTTGCATACAAAAAAAAAAAATCAAAAAGGAAGCAAAAAATACTCTTTGTATAAATATGCGGCTTTTATATTAATTTTTTTTTTCAAAACAAGAAAAAAACAATTTGAGTTTAGATTTCCGGCATTCTAGTGCTTTGAAGTAGTTTAAAATAATTACAGAACTTTTTTGAAGAATGTGAAAAAATCACATTATGTTATTTTAAACATAAACATAATCAAGATGGATTATTTTTTTAATAAAAAAAAAACAAAATAATAATTTTTTAAATTATTTATGCATTTAAAAAAATTATTATTGCTTTTTTATTTTTTTATAATTATAATCAGCATAAATATAGACAAAAAATTATTATTGCATAAAACAATGGGTTTTATATAAAAAAAAATATTTTTTTTGTTTTCAAAAAATGAATGTAGAATAATTTTTTTTCAATTGTAGAAATAAGAAAAAATTTAATTTGCAAAAATACCATTAGTTATGCATTAAAAAAATTTTTTTATGTAAATATTAAAAATTAAAATTAAATATCTTTTTTAGTATTGAATAGAAAAAAAATTAATTTTAATAAATTCCCATTTTATTTAAATTTTTAGAGGAAATTTACCACTCAAAATTATTTTTTTTTAAATTTTCAAGTTTTTTGATTTTTTAATTTTTATTTGTAGATTGGTACTTTTTTTTTATCGTTTTATAAGTTTAAGAAAATAATTAAAAAGTAAAAATAAACATTTTTGCAATTTTTTAAATATCATTTTTTAAATTATTAATTAATTTTTTTGATGTAAAAACTCAATTGAAAAGTATGTTACTTTCGAAATCTAAAATTTCAATAAATATTCATGAGTTAGACAGGTGTTAGGAATATTATATTCACCAAAAAAAAAAAAAGAAAAACAGTTTTATTGTTTACCGCTAAATTTAATAAACAAAAAAACGTAAAAAATAAAAATACAATTTATAGTCACAAAGCAACAGACACTTACCGTCTCTTTTCTCTTATCTTCTCTCTCGCGTAGTATTAGTATATAAAAATCAAACAAAATGTGTGACGACGAAGTTGCTGCTCTGGTTGTTGACAATGGCTCCGGCATGTGCAAGGCCGGTTTCGCCGGTGATGATGCGCCCCGTGCTGTCTTCCCCTCAATTGTGGGTCGCCCACGTCATCAGGGTGTGATGGTCGGTATGGGACAGAAGGACTCGTATGTCGGTGATGAAGCTCAATCCAAGAGAGGTATCCTCACATTGAAATACCCCATTGAGCACGGTATCATCACCAACTGGGATGATATGGAGAAAATCTGGCATCACACTTTCTACAATGAGTTGCGTGTCGCACCTGAAGAGCACCCAGTATTGCTCACCGAAGCACCATTGAATCCAAAAGCCAATCGTGAGAAGATGACCCAAATCATGTTTGAAACCTTCAACACACCCGCCATGTATGTCGCCATTCAGGCCGTACTCTCACTGTACGCCTCCGGTCGTACCACCGGTATCGTCTTGGACTCCGGTGATGGTGTCTCACACACCGTACCCATCTATGAAGGTTATGCTCTGCCCCACGCCATTCTCCGTTTGGATTTGGCCGGTCGCGATTTGACTGATTACCTCATGAAGATTCTGACTGAGCGCGGCTACTCGTTCACCACCACAGCTGAGCGTGAAATTGTACGTGACATTAAGGAGAAATTGTGCTATGTTGCATTGGACTTTGAGCAAGAAATGGCCACTGCCGCTGCCTCCACCTCATTGGAGAAATCATATGAATTGCCTGATGGTCAAGTGATCACCATTGGTAATGAACGTTTCCGCTGCCCCGAATCACTCTTCCAACCCTCATTCTTGGGTATGGAATCGAGCGGTATCCATGAGACTGTCTACAATTCGATCATGAAGTGCGATGTTGATATCCGTAAGGACTTGTATGCCAACATTGTCATGTCTGGTGGTACCACCATGTACCCCGGTATTGCTGATCGTATGCAAAAGGAAATCACTGCCTTGGCGCCATCCACCATTAAGATCAAGATCATTGCCCCACCAGAGCGTAAATACTCCGTATGGATTGGTGGTTCCATCTTGGCCTCACTCTCCACCTTCCAACAGATGTGGATCTCGAAACAGGAATACGATGAATCCGGCCCAGGCATTGTCCACCGCAAATGCTTCTAAACGCTCAATGAGAAACAGAAAACTGAGGGCTTTTATGCTCCAAACCCCCCCTTTGCTATGTATTGTATTTGTTTTATTTTAATACTTTATTTTAAAATTAATTATGTATGTAAATATTTTTATAAGAACAAAAATGTAGCAAAAACAACGGCACTAGATATACCAAAGAAAACGTTGATAACGCAAATGATGATAAAGATGATGATAGGAATTTGAAAATTGAAAAAGAATTATGGATAATGGATAAAACGATTATATGCGAGAGAGCAATCACAAAGAGAAAAAACACTGCATTGAAAATCCCATGAAAGAAATAAACAAATTATTGAAAAATATACTACATACACCTATAATTTTATTGAAATCTACAAACACATAAATATCTGCTTTTTTATTGCCCTCAACTCACGAATAAGCGAGTACATACACTTTTGTGTATCCATAAATCATCTGGACATCTCCATTAAGCGCGCATTCCGCTTCACACCCCACACCGGGTAACGTCATTGCTGCCCGACTATTAGTCCATTAGTGGCCTAAAAATAGCGGCGCTGCAATCGGCCGCATGCAACAAATCAAAATGCAGATCTCCTGCTACATTTCCATTTCGGGCGCTATTCCTTTGCACTTGACTCGCTGGCGTATTATATATTTAGACACCTGCACACAGGCAGCCAGCCGAGTGCGTCGATCGCTGTTCGGTGCTTGCGCACTGAGCAACCCACCACATCAAGTTTCTTCCAAATAAAGCCAGCGGTGTGCTGGCTGATTCACCCTTCTACGCGATGGTTTTGTTGATCTTCGTGTACGCAGTCCGACAGCATGTTCACCCACGATGCGTGCCGGATATATTTCGTTGTCTGCCACAAACACACACAAACGACTACATACATAAATAAAAAAATATGCTTGACGTTTCTAAAAATATGCCATCGATACGTTTGTTCGCTGTCATAAATATACAGTTATACTTGTGTGTTTGTTGTTTCGCAGCATTCGCATCTTTCAAAATTTCTTTTCCATTTTTGGCCGCGCGCAGATAAATTAATTATGGCATGTACACGAATGCATGAACTTAGGTATATATTTGTATGTATGTATGTATGTACATACATAGAATGATGGTTTTGAAAGCGTAATTGTTTATGACTTTTACTCATCGCTAAAGCTTTGATGTATTTACCGTTAGCTTCGTCCTAAAGTGTGGTGTTTTGTTTATTTTCTGTTGAAGGTAAATAACTTAATGTAGATTCAACTAATTGAAAAAAGTTGTACTGGTTTTGATATTTCGGTTTGAAAATATTCTGCGTAAATTTCAAGTTGATCCTGCAAATATTTTCGACGATTTGCTCATATTTGTGGTAATTTTTTAACTTTGCGTAATTGGCTTTAAACGCGTTTTTCTCGAAACACTGTTTGCAGAGACGGTGAGGAAAACTTTTCCGGTATGGCTGGACCGTTAAATTAACGCACGAACTTCTAAGACATACATACATACTACTGTGAGCAAAAATTGTAAGACTTTGTTCATAATTTTGAAATTCTTGAATTCATGAAGAATCAATACAATATGCGACGGTGCATTATTGGGGTCCAAAAAACAAAGAGTTTTCGGTCCATAATTCCGAATAGCTTCGCGCAAACGACGCATAACACTCATATAGAATTCCTTGCTGACAGTTTGGCCGGTCGAAAGGAGTTCGGAGTGCACTTCTTCTTCTTCTTTACTGGCGTAGACACCGCTTACGCGATTATAGCCGAGTTAACAACAGCGCGCCAGTCGTTTCTTCTGTTCGCTACGTGGCGCCAATTGGATACTCCCAGGTCCTTCTCCACTTGGTCCTTCCAACGGAGTGGAGGTCTTCCTCTTCCTCTGCTTCCCCCGGCGGGTACTGCGTCGAATACTTTCAGAGCTGGAGTGCTTTCGTCTATTCGGACAACATGACCTAGCCAGCGTAGCCGCTGTCTTTTAATTCGCTGAACTATGTCAATGTCGTCGTATATCTCGTACAGCTCATCGTTCCATCGAATGCGATATTCGCCGTGGCCAACGCGCAACGGACCATAAATCTTCCGCAGAACCTTTCTCTCGAAAACTCGTAACGTCGACTCATCGGTTGTTGCCATCGTCCAAGCCTCTGCACCATATAGCAGGACGGGAATTATGAGCGACTTATAGAGTTTGGCTTTTGTTCGTCGAAAGAGGTCTTTACTTCTCAATTGCCTACACAGTCCAAAGTAGCACCTGTTGGCAAGAGTTATCCTGCGTTGGATTTTCAGGCTGATATTGTTGGTGGTGTTTACGCTGGTTTCAAGATAGACGAAATTATCTACGACTTCAAAGTTATGACTGTCAACAGTGACGTGACAGCCAAGTCGCGTGTGCGACGACTGTTTGTTTGATGACAGGAGATATTTCGTCTTGCCCTCGTTCACTGCCAGACCCATTTGCTTTGCTTCCTTGTCCAGTCTGGAGAAAGCAGAACTAACGGCGCGGGTATTGAGGCCAATAATATCAATATCATCAGCATACGCCAGCAGCTGTACACTCTTATAAAAGATTGTACCTGCTCGATTAAGATCTGCAGCTCGAACTATTTTCTCCAGCAGCAGATTGAAGAAGTCGCACGATAGGGAGACGCCTTGTCTGAAACCTCGCTTGGTATCGAACGGCTCCGAGAGGTCCATCCCGATCCTGACGGAGCTTTTGGTGTTGCTCAACGTCAGTTTACAGCCGTATTAGTTTTGCGGGGATACCAAATTCAGACATCGCGGCATAAAGGCAGCTCCTTTTCGTGCTGTCAAACGCAGCTTTGAAATCGACGAAGAGACGGTGTGTGTCGATTCTCCTTTCACGGGTCTTTTCCAAAATTTAGCGCATGGTGAATATCTGGTCGGTTGTTGCTTTTCCAGGTCTAAAGCCACACTGATAAGGTCCAATCAGTGCCGTACCAAAATAACTGAAAACGCCCTCACATTTCGACTTGACTGACTTTTTGATTAAACACAAAAGGTCAGTCATCAATCAGCTACCGTATTCGTTAGATTATGTATGTATATTATCTTAATTAATTGAAAATATTATAAAATACCATTGTTTGCTGTACCCTTTGATTAATAGAAAGTCTAGTATGAGCAAAGATAACAAATTAGTAATCTATAAAACAGTTTTCCAATCCATAATTTTATATGCTTGCCCTGCATGGGGCACAGCCGCTGCGTCGCATTTAAAGAAACTGCAAATAAGTCAAAATAAAATCCTTAAAATGATGCTTGGTCTTCCTTGGGATTACTCTACCATAAGACTTCATAATCATTCTAACATCAAACTAATATCAGAACAAATTCAAGTATTGACTGACAGATTCGTGATACGTTGTGCTTTCTCTGACAATATATTAGTATCTAATCTACATCCATAATAATTTAGTATTTTCACCATTTAGTTGAACAATAAAAACTAGTTTGTAAGATTTATAGCAGAGGTTTTTATATAGTAGTACTTTCCTCTGAAATACCTTTTATAGAATAAATAAAATCTGTGATAACAAAAAGAAAAATGTTGTAGAATTAAGGTTTATATACCATATTCTGTGAATTGTACACTATTTACGTTTGCTTTTCTACTTAATAAAGAATTTGAATTTGAAAAAAAAAAAAAAAAATACCATTGTTTTGTTAGCCAAGTATAATTTGCAGCCAATTTGGAAAGTTAATGACCAAACAGATTTACCGACATATCATAATCTTATTATAATTTGCAATTTATAGGAAATTTTTCAAAAACTATTGTTCTTCCATAAAACTATTTGGCTTTACTTTTATAATTGTTGTAATTTTTTTGCAATTAATAAATAATTTCTGGTGGTAATTTTTTCAATATTGTTATAATATATATATATATATGTACAATGATCAACGATAACACTGTAAAATATAATGCCTTCTATCTTCAAAATTTCAATTAAAAATTTGTATCTGGAAAAACATTCAATCACGTTTCACCAGTTCGGTCTTTGCAATTTAAAAGGTAATCCAGTTCGAGGTTATCTACTTTTTTTTTAAGAAAAAAACACAGAAACTTCAAATTTTAGTAAGAATGTTTATTATCATTCGAAAGACATTCTTCGGCATTTATTTTTTGAAGATTGTCTCTTTCAAATTTTGGTCTACGTCTTAGATGGTCCACCCGTTGAGTCCAATTTTCGATGACTCTTTAGAGCATTTCAATTACTAACAGAGACTTTAGACGTTACATATCCCACAGGAAAAAGTCTAACGTTGAGATATCACACAATCTTGGTGACCAATTGACCGGCCCAAAACGTGAAATTGTCTGCTCGCCGAAGTGTTCTCTCAATAAATTCGTTCATTGATGCCATGTGTGAGAAGTGGCGCCGTCTTGTTGAAACCAATTGTCACCGAGATCACGAGCTTCAATTTCAGCCATCAAATAGTCGGTTATCATGGCGCGATAACGATCGTCTTTGACAATTATGTTCTCATCTGCATCTCTTTTGAAGAAATATGGATCGGCCTACAAATCACATTAAACCGTTATTTTCATACTCTCGCAACAAAGTTGCTAAGGAGAGTACATATTATAGTTTTGTTCACATAACGGTTGTTTGTAAGTCCTAAAACTAAACGAGTCAGATATAGGGTTATATATACCAAAGTGATCAGGATGACGAGTAGAGTTGAAATCCGGATGTATGTCTGTCCGTCCGTCCGTCCGTGTAATCTGTAACTTGAGTAAAAATTGAGATATCATGATGAAACTTGGTACAAGTATTTTTTGGCTCCATAGGAAGGTTAAGTTGGAAGATGGGCAAAATCGGCCAACTGCCACGCCCACAAAATGGCGAAACCCGAAAACCTATAAAGTGTCATAACTAAGCCATAAATAAAGATATTAAAGTGAAATTTGGTACAAAGGATCGCATTAGGGAGGGGCATATTTGGACGTAATTCTTTTGGAAAAGTGGGTGTGGCCCCGCCCCCTAATTAGTTTTTTGTATATATCTCGGAAACTACTATAGCTTTGTTAACCAAACTCAATAGAGTCGTTTTCTTCAGACATTTCCATATACAGTTCAAAAATGGAAGAAATCGGATAATAACCACGCCCTCCTCTCATACAAAGGTTTTGAAAATCACTAAAAGTGCGTTAACCGACTAACAAAAAATGTCAGAAACACTAAATTTTACAGAAAAAATGGCAAAAAGAAGCTGCACCCAGGCCTTTTTTAAAAATTGAAAATGGGCGTGGCGTCGCCCACTTATGGACCAAAAACCATATCTCAGGAACTACTCCACCGATTTTAATGAAATTCGGTCTATAATATTTTCTTAACACCCTGATGACATGTACGAAATATGGGTGAAATCGGTTCACAACCACGCCTTCTTCCAATATAACGCTATTTTGAATTCCATCTGATGCTTTCTCTGTATAATACATACATATGTATGAATAAATGAAAATACAATTCAATACTCAAAGTACACAAATTGATCTAATCTAATTAATTTTATAGCAAAATAAAAAAATTTGTAAATGACGGATAATGAAATCTCGATTATCATTTTATCATGCGAGAGTATAAAATGTTCGGTGACACCTGAACTTAGCCCTTCCTTACTTGTTTCTGGATAAACTGGCAGCTTTTGAAGCTCTCAAGTTACTCTTTCTCCCCATAGTCTTCGTGTGGAAAGTACCTCTACTTCGATCACCCTGTTAATGTAGGGGTCAACCTGAGTCGTGTTTGTTGCACAATTTTTCAATGTTATACGCATGATTTAACCGATGATATGGTCTAGGTATACATATGTATTGAAAAATAATTGCGTGTTTCATATCATAAATAGGAAGGTGAAATAAAATTAAAACGCCGTTAGTTTACTTAGAGTCATTAGTTAACACGCAACTAGTTGGGAATGAGCGTCAAATTCAGTAAACTCTTTTCAATTAGGGCCTTTTTTGTGCTGCTTTTCATAATGCATGAGAGCGACAGTGCTAAAAAAGTAAGGATTTTCGAAAAATTTTCCTCTTTATTTACTAATAACTCTGCTTTTAGCATCAAGTGATTCCGCAATTTAGTCGCGTTGTTTGCCGAATTTATAACGAAACCATCGTAGATTCTTTTAATTGCTCTTTGACTACGCATGCCATAACCAAGGAACGAGTATTTAATGCCGAATTAAAACTGACGCAACCGCTAACCGATTTGAAGTTAAAAAACAAATTTTGGCTAAATCGCTCGGGCACCATTACCAAGTTTCTTGATATAGAAATGGATATTTGTGATGCACTGAGTGAACGCTTTGATTTTTACCTGTTTCGTATGATTTTAGAAGAGTTACATCGCACATCGAATTTGCCGTTACAGTGTCCGTTGAATAAGGTGAGTATTTCGATAGAGTCAGGTCCATACGTTGCCATATCCGCCACTTTCTCTCATATACTATATTTAGCACTTTAATAGCAAATACTTTCCAAGTGGTATTAGTAGCAAATTATCTTTTCAGAATCATTTATATTATATGCGTAACTTTACGATCAATGCGAAATATTTTCCACAATTTTTACCCAACATGGAATGGTCATCTTATTTTAATCTTACCGTTGACGACCGTAAGCTGATTGGAGTGGATATTTTTGGTGTGGTGGTGCGCAAAAAGAAATAGTTCGAGGGACTAAATATTTTCTTCTAATCGATCTTTGTGAAGTTAATTGCTGAAATCTACAATTCAAAATAGAGGATTACATTTTCTAAAATCCAATGACTTGTAAGAAGTATTAAGTTACTAAGAATATTGGTGTGATTTTCTGTGTATGAACTTTGAATTTTTGCTTAGAATATTTCTTAGTAAATGATTTGATGTTGAAAAGTAGAATATACATAAGAAGATACTACTAGCTGCGGGATGTAATTTTTTGAGATGTTGAGAAAACAGGTTTTTTATGTCTTATTAAAAGAAAGAGGCATGGAAACTGCAAGTACCGAGACTACAGAAATTTGTCAAATAATCGAAAAGGGTCCTTCGGAACGCAGGATATTCACTGAAATATTTGTTCTTAACAAGGTTCATTTTGCCGTAATCATAAGAGTTCTTACTTGACATTTTCCAATATATGCGGTGAAGCTCTTGTAAGAATGAAGGTGAGGTGGAAGCATCCAGGTATTTTTTCCTCTAATATCCAGCATTCTTCAAGACTGCGGTTGAAACATCTCGGCAGTGATAGCGAAATTAATATTAGCCTCTTCAACAAATTGTGACAGTCTGAAAGCGCTCGACTTGTGATACTATGATCGCGTGTGTACAATGAAATTTTAATTTTTTTCTTGGAAAATGGTCTGCCAAGAATCCTTTCTTCAGTTTTTTTTCTTCGTCCAATTTCTAAGTTAAGGTTTTAACTAAAACACGTATTTGTTTTGCACCTTAGATAATCCTGTAAGGATCGGGCGCATGTCTTTCCCGAAGGGTCACCGTAAATGGCGTCGCAGTCGCCGAGTTTAAAATATATTTTTCCAAAATTTTCTGAATTACTTTGTTAATAGTGTATGTTTGTAACAATAAAAAATTCTAATAAAATATTTCATTTTTTATATGAGAAAAAAATTGTTGAAGAAAGGTCATTTAATCCTTTAAAAAAAATTAAGGCGTTTGTGCAACATTTGAATCAACACTCGAGCCACCATCGAAAACCTTTTGCCCAAGAGCCATCGGAAATGATCTCTTTGCCCTCAGTAAGGTTAGTCTCTGCCTAGTTTTGGGTCTGTTAACAAGCCATTGCCTCAATAGGGTCCAGGCAGTAAGGCTGGAAATCTTGCCAGGCGCTATCTGCAGAAGCCTGTACCGCGTTTGGGAGATAAAGAAACACACTTAGGACATCCCACCGAGCGGGTAGAACTGGAAATTAAACGCCTATGCAAATTTTGTATTGGCTACTAAACGTTTTGTTTTATTTTATAAGTTCGAACACAGAAGTTCTTCTTTTCTATGGCTTTACAAAGGATTATGGGTATACTAGTCCACGTGCGATCTTTGATCAGCCATCCAAACTAACTTAACCTAACGTGTCATATCGCGAGATTTGCAGTGCTACCTCAGGATAGAACGACTTGGTTATAAAGAGCATTTTCGAAGATAAACCAGTCATATACTTGAAAGCAGCAAAACAAAAATTGGCTGAAAAGGACATAAATTAATTTATTATTTTTAGATTAAATTGTATGATCTAAGTAAAATTTGCAGCGTTTTGTTCGATAATGTGTTGTCATTTAGAAGGTAATTTCATCATTTCACTCTTATAGACTTAAAAAGTAGACAGTCGATTTTCAGAAGTTTCACAATCATTCGGCATAGACATAAACAGGTAGTAATCGCTTCGTGCTAGGTGCGGACTCTCATAAGAAACTGTATCAAAATTAAGAGTATTGCGGTAGAAGAGCAGCTCATACACAACAAAACCTACCTGCCTAGCAATCCTGACTCATCGCGTTTCGACCGCATTCGTTTTCGCTTGACATTGTCAGCAGTAACCCACTTTTATATCACCAATAAACATCCGCTTCAGAAATGAATCGATTTTGATGCAATCTATTTTCTTGCCACAACTAAGAGTTCAACAAAGTGCTGGCAACATTTCTATTCTTTATTTCACAAGATCAAACCCAAGCTGGACCTCTTCCACATATGAAACAATTTAATTAGCACTTGCTGCCTCCTGGTCCACAAGTTAGAATCTCTAAAATTTGTAATTTCACTACAACAAGAATAGTAATTGAGCTGAATAAAAGACCCAAAAATGGAATACCATAGAACTATAACTACAGAGCTTGCCTTAGTAAATAAAACCAAAAAAATAGAACTATTTTTTTCATATATGTATTTGTATATTTTATTAAAAAATATATTTTTTAACAATAAAATCTATATATCAGTAAAAGCTAAACTAAATGTACATAAGTAAATATTGTATATGTATTTAAAAATATTTTATATTAGATATTGTATATATATAAATATATTTAAGTATATATCGAGTATATAATGGGTAAAAGAATACAACGTATGTATGTATTGTTTTTTAATTGGGGTTAATAAAATATTATTATGTATTGCGATATTTAATGGTGATTGCGACCATGGAACGAGGATGTTGCTATTATAAAATAATACTCACAGTATTTATATGTATGTAGTAAGTGTAATGCCAGCTAAGTAGTAGTTAGATTAAGGTTTCAGGTTGAGGTTTGTGGCTCTTATAGAAGAATGCTATTTAGAGTTATTTGTATTGATTGAGAGAGGATTTATATTTTATATCGTTTGGGCAATTCCAATGCAGGAGAATAAAAAAAAATTAAAAATTTCTAAGTATAAAATTAAGCATTTACCAGCAGCAGCCAATGAAATTTTTTAAAAATGATAAATTATAAAAAAAAAATTAAAAAAAGGAAAAGATTTCAACTGCAATAATTTTGCTATAATGGACTCGATTCTAAGAAAAGTTTTTGTTTTGAAATTTCAAGGCACTAAAATAAAAAAAATAAAATCATTTACCACTGCTTTGCTTAAATATATTAAACCATTTAACCGTTGTACTATTTTTTGTTCGATTATTATAGAAAAATAACTCAAATTTGCGCTACTAATTACTTAATTCGCCTTGTCATATCAAAATACTTCACTCCACGCCAATTATATAAATGCCGATAAGCAATTTATGACTTATTATGTGTAAAAAAATAGCAATGTGTGCTATTTATGCCTCAAAAAAATGTGTAATGACCGCTTTTGGCAAGTGTCAACTCAACTTGTCAACGCACGCACACAAATATTGGTACGCGAAAACTGAATAATAGCGTTTACAAGCGCGCGCACGCCTCAAATTGATTTATGTAACACATACGCACACACTTACACTGTTGCATTATTAACTCATACTCAATAACTCATAAATAATGCAATACGAAATTAAAGCGGTGTCATTTGAGACACCTTATTGACATAACAGTAAACCACAAACCTCGCTTAAGTTCAAATGCCACACGCGGCTCTAAGTAGAAATACTATAAACACTTATTTTCATTTGGACATGTGTTGATGGGATCTTCAAAATGCTTTTCAGGCGGGCACTTATGCGCAACAATTGCTTTAACTTTCGTAATAGTGGAACTCTATATGTATATAGTATATAAGTATGTATTTATGTAGTACAATAAGGCACAAACATTCGTTTCGTATTATCATTGCTCATTGTTAGTGATTCTCAATGCGTTTACAATTCTTATACTTTTTAGTAAACTTAAGTACATAATGAGCTGCGCATAGTCTCTAAACATTTACATATATTAATTAAGCCAAAGTGTTGTATATATGTGTGTGTATATAGTAAGTATAAATGGTAAAATGGAATTCTATATTAAGTACGCATGAAAGCATTCTGCTAGCAATGGAAAATCGTTTAACGTAATTAAAATGCTACGCCGCAATAAATAGGTAGGCAAAAAATCTACGTAGCAGAGGCATAAGCGCTCATGTTGATCTAGAATACGTTTCAGTTCTAGAAACTAGAAACTCGTTAGCTACAATTAGAACAAGAAAAACCTTTACTTCGGTTGACTGAAGTTATAATACCCTTCACAACTAAAAATAGTTTACCACATAAGGATATGATTTGGAACGATCAGTTTGGCAGCTATGGGATATAGTGGTCCGATGTGAACAAGTTGTTCGGAGATCGTTGCATTGTTGTAGACAATAATCCACGCCAAATTTCGTGACGATATCTTGTCAAATAAAAAATTTTCCCATACAAGAATTTGATTTGAAACGATTACTTTGTATGTCAGCTTTAGGATATAGTGGTCCGATATGAACAATATGTTCGCAGATCGTTGCATTGTCTTAGACAATAACCCAAGATAAATTTCGTGCCAATATCTTGTCAAATAAAAAAGTTTTTCATTTAAGGATCAGATTTGGAGCGATCAGTTTGTACGACAGCTATGGGCCATAGTTGGCCGATTATGACAAATGAGCAACTTCTCGGTCAAAAATGGACAAGTGTAAATTTCCAGATCAATATTTCAAAACTGAGGGATGATTTAACATATATGCAGACAGGCGCACATGGCTGAATCGACTCAGCTCGACATGCTGATGATAATTTATCGATCTCATAGGATCTCCGACGTTCTCTTCTTGCGTTTTACAAACTTCGGTAAATTTATAAGGTATTTTTATTTCTTTAACCATTTTTCGTGCAGTTTTCAAACCTTTATAAATACACGTTGAGCGCTTATGCCTTCTTGTTACATAATTTTTTTTTTATTTTTTTCTCCACTTCCGCTTACAACTTTACTAACTTCTGGAATGCGTTTTTAAATATATACTTCATGGAATCGTTTTTTTTTTAATATAATCGGCACTTACGTCATGCACAAATGCATTGGCATTTACTTTTAAAATTTCAATAAATAAATTTCTAACACTTTTTTTAATGAAGGCAACTTAACGGTCGCATAGTCGAAACTGTTGTCTAACTAATTTAATTATCAGAAAATAGAGCACTTACAATTGCGTTGTTATAACGGATTTTCGTATAATTGATGGTTCTTTGCCTTTAGGCGCTGAAACCACTTCCGATGAAACCAGCCAAGGTGACACCATGTCGTTGTTGTTCGGAATATGAGTGACGGAATGATTATTTTGATGCTGCAGGAAGAAAAAAAATTAGTTAATAACATAACCTCAAACATCAAACAAGAGATGCATGGGAATTAAAAAAAAATAAAATAAAAAAATTATATAAGAAATAAAAACTAAAATATAATAAACTAATAATAAAAGAGTAAATAAAAAATCATATCAGAATAAAATTAATAATTTTAAATGTTAATTATTATGTTTTTAATTACTAAAATATTATAATAAATAATTAAATTTTTTTGTTATAATAAAATAAAATAAATAAATAGAAATATTAGTAAACTGTAATAATATTAATAAAATATATAATACAAAAATTAGGTGGCAACAAAACAAAGAGACGAAAAATAAATAAAGACATTAACATATGTTTTTGGCATGCAACAACCCAACACCCTAATACCAATGACGTATGAAGTAAACAAATGCAAACCTTATTGTCAATTTCTTTTTTCATTAGCATTTGCGCATCAGTTTCACAGCGCTCCTGCTCGTTAGTCACATCGTTTACATGTTGCTGCTGGCGTTCTTGCTCGCGCAAAGTGGAGAATAGTGTTGTACCAGCGGACGGTTTGGTCGGCGCCTTGTTGCCACCATCGATACTGACCAATTCAGTTTCGTTACTCTTACCAATAAGCGTGCTGCTGGCGGACTTCTTCTCATTCGTGGCACGCACATTATTATTTATTATGTTATTAATGAAAATCTCGTTAATTAAACGCTCCGCAGCGGAAGCATTGCTTGCAGCTGTGGCGTTGAATGTGTGTGTGGGCGTTGGTGGTGGCGTGGCTATGGTGGCAATATTTGCTGTTGGCGTAGTGGGTGTCAACAACAAATTATCACCTGTTGTTGTTGAGACATTGCCTTTGCGAATTGTGAATGTTTCGTTGGCGCTGGCAGGATTCGCTGTTGTTGTGGTGAAAACTGTGCTCGTATGCGTATTATTGTAAGACGACGACGATGACGACGATGCGTTGGGGCTCATGCTATTGAATTCGGATATGAAAGTGGCATTGGAAAATGGTGATATTGTCGTTTTGGAAGCGGTTATCTTTCGCGCCGATGGTGTTGTGGGCGATGGCAAAACAGTCGCTTCGGCAACGTATGTGTTTGAGGCATTCGCCTCTGAATTGCCACTGCCCACAGTGATTGCGGTGCTGCTAGTTGGTTTTTGTTCCGTTATGCTCAAAGTTAGTTTATCACCGCCCTAAGCGCGCAACACAAAACAAAACAAATCAAAACAAAAAAGTGGTAACACAAAAGTAGACGTAAACACAAAACAAAAAAACGAAAGTAGGTGGGGAAAAAAAAACAAAAAGCGTGAGATAAATTAAGTAAATTATGAATGGGTGGAAACAATTAATCAAATGTATATATAATTATGTATGTGCATAAGTTAACTTTGTGTGCAGCTAGTCAACAGTTCGTGAAGAGGCTTAAAGCAGTCACAATAAAAATGTAATTTTACTCACCACCGAAATGTAGGTGGCATTTAATGAGTCTGGGCCGTCACTACTATACATCGTGTTGTTGTTGTTCGTATTAATACTGCTGAAGATGCTATTGCTATTGCTGTTGTTGTGTTGCACTGTGCTCGGCGCGGGCACAAACATTTGATTTGTCATTTTCGCATTCGTGTTGGCATTTGAGTGCACACCAGTGCCAAGCTCTTCTTCGACGCGTGCTGCAATATAAGGATTTGGGTTACAACTGAGTACTAAGCACAAAAATTTTAATTTAAGTTTGCAACAAAATATGAAACATCCAGAAAAGAAGGAAAAAAAAATATAAAGGGTCGAGCTGAGTTGTCAGTTTTCGAATTGTCAATCTAAAATTTTGCTCACGTACTTTTCTACCCAAGAAGCTTTTAATTTGTCGAAACTGTTGATATTGAACCACTAAAGCATATAGCTGCCATACAAACTGAACTATCAAAATCCAGTTTTTGGGTAAAATGTTTTTTATTTGAGAAGATATCTTAACGAAATTTTACATGAATTATTATCCAAGACAAACGTGCAATCTACGAACAAAATTCTTCACATCGAAACACTATAGCATATTGCTACCATACAAACTAACTCATTAAAATCAATTTTTGTCATCGGCTGTTATAGCTTCGGTGCACCGGACGTTGTTTTTAATGAATTACATATCACCTCCACTTACCCTTCAAAATATTGCATTTTATATGTCCGGGCGGTAGTGCGCCACCGCCGACATTTGCCAGCTTCACTTGATTATTCGGCTTATCCGAGCTGGAAAGACGCTTCAATGTCTCCGTGTTATGTTCCATATCGAAGGTTTTATTTATTGTTACCCTGTGTAGTAATTAAGAAGAAAGTTAATTAGTAAATATTAAAATTAACAAGGCTGAGCTGTTAAAAGAAAGCTTATTAATGCGAATTTTGCTCTACCTGATACTGTTAGCATCATTAATAGCTTCAGTTGCTAGTATAGATGGGGATGGATCTTTAACAATGGACTTAAGTAATGAATCTAGCTCTTTATCTTTGTCCGATAAGGCACTTCTAATGCTGCACAACGAGACAGATGTAAAATTAGTACATATAAATATATATATAAACATTTAACTACAAAAGAAAAGCTAAATAGCTCGTAAAAAACAAATAGAGGGAGAAAAATAAATACATAGATAGTGCGAGAAAGTGAAATATTGAAATAAAAGCGGAATAGAAGTAAAATTTTTGTTTTAAATAACAAATACTAGGCGATACACGTATAGCTGCACATTAAATCAAGAAATTGTTCAAACAAGTTTTCACAATTCACCTGAAACCCGAGCTGATGGACGCTTTGCCGAAGGAACCATGATGCGAGGAGGCATTGTTTCTAAACGGATTTGTATCATCGGCATTTTTCGTTGTAGTCGGTGGGTATACGCTACTGGTTGCACCAATGGAATCAGTGTCAAGCCTACAGGGAATATACATATATGTGGTACTACTTTACAAAACAAATAAAAAACATTAAAAAAACTTACTTCACTGCCAAAGCTTCCTTATTGTAGCAATCGAGTTTCGTGTAACCGCTTTCTTCGCCACTTGAATCTGAACGCATGGAATTACGACGCACGCCACTACCACCGATACGCGCCGCAGCTGCACTGCTTGTTGCCGTATCATTTAGCAAATCTGCATTGGCATTGTAAATAACTGTTTGTATGGATGGCGAGGGTGTAACCGCATTGGACAGTTGCGACTCGACTGTCGACGTATTCGTGAGCAACGAGTCGAGTGTAGTGTTAGCCGGTTCAACTGCGGCGGCGGCTGCTGCTGCGGCACGTGCATTTACCGCGGCTACAGCTGAGGCAGCCGCTTCTTGTGAAGCTTTTTGACGATCCCGCAGCAGATGCGATTGACGGCTGGCGAAACGTTGTGACGGACGACGTTCAAATTGTACAGTGCGTCGGGCACGACTTTGCTGTGTCGTTTGAAACTCTGTGCGCCCAGAGTAGCGGAAACGTGAACCCATACGGAAGAAGTTTTGACGTGCCGAAGGCCCTTTGACTGGCGCACGCAAACGGAAGAATGTATGATGCTCTACGGCACACTTCCACAAATGTTTGCACGCTTTCTCGTTGTACAAGCGAAAGACGAAAGTGTGTTCTTGCTCGCGTCCTTCATCATCATCTTCGATAACGATTAGCGTGAGTTTCTTCTTTTTAAAATCCAATTTACTGATTTTCGGCCAGAAGAATAAGCCGATTTTTTGATCACGCTCAAAAACCAAAATGCCCGTTGGTGTTAAGCCTAAATGATACTCGCAACCGTCTTTACCCTGTAATGTATGATGTACTTATTATTATTGAATATGTTGCCACAAAATTTTTTGCTATAATATTTACCAAGACTGTGTGCATATCAACGCCATACATATCCAACCATTTCGCTTTATTTAAGTAGGCAGTTTCTGCTTGCGCAGGCGTCAGACCGCGACATGTCTTATACTCATCCAATATGGCAATTTCCAGATCCTCAGTTTGTTCCGGCACAAAGCGGAATTCCGAAACTGTGACCGCAGTGTGCACTTGTTCATCGTAATCACCAAGTTCAGCTATAAATATATAAATTACAATTAGAAAGGATTTAGTGAACATATTATCAAGTCATACACTGCAATGCGAGCGCACACAATTCAGCAGCTTTGTCATCGGGACAATCTAAGCGACCTTCTAGTAGATCTTGTTTCAATTGGAGGAAGAATAGATAGCGTGTCAGCTCCTCGCGTAAGGTGTTTGGCTCCGACGAATAGAACTTAACTTTCATACGAAAGGTGTATGGTGGTCCGACTAAAATTATATACCATCATTATTGTGTTGATTTACAGTTGAAGCATATACTTACTCTTTACTTGCTTCTTTATAGGTTTTGTAGGATCCAGCCAGTGCTTTACATGGTTCGCGTCAGTAAACTGTAAACCGAAGTAATCTTTTTCGATTACGTCTAATGCATAGAAGACTTGTTCGTATAAGAAGCTGCCGAGTGCCTTTTTCTGTAAAATAAAAAAATAATAATAATAATGAATAAATTTTAAATATTTCGAAAATAAAAACTCTTTTTGCATTGACTACTGATGTTCAAATATAGTTGGTACAAAAAATCGAATCAACAAGAAAAAATGTTGGTTGCACTGAAGCTATAATACAAAAAAAACTTTCCACACCAGAACTTGCTTTTGATCGTTCAGTTCGTATGGCTATAGGTGTTCTATATAGGCGATTCCGCCGAATTACCAACTCTTGGAGATAAAAGGAGGCGTATTTTCAGATAGATAGCTAAAGCACTGAGGAATTAGTTCGTGTATGGCAGACAGACGGATATGACAAAATGGACTCAGCTTGTAACGCTGATGATTTACAAATACTTTGTACATACATATGTACATATATACGATCTGCGATGTTTTTCCCGGTGTTAAAACTTTAATATAATGTAAGCAGGGTATAAAAAATAAAACATTTACTAACCTGCTGATTTTCAAATCTAATAGGTAAATAAAATCTAAAATATACTTAAAATTTTCAGAGCATGACTACAACACACTAAATTTGTAACATAATGTTTTTAAAAATTAGTTTAAATAATTGAACAGGTTATTACAGTTTGAAAGGGTGACGAATTTCTAATTAAAGTGTTGTGTGTAAAATGTATTCAATTTTATACATGATTACATTAGATTTACATTCTATCAAGCAGGTGTTCTTCACATATACATATATGCACATTATCTAGAATATACAAATAGAGAATATACTCGTATCGAACTAAATTACTGAAACATTGAATTAAAACTAATGGAATGCCTAGTGCAGCCAACCACATAATTTAATTAATGAAATGACAGGTTTATGCACTTTCTCTTTTTTGTTCTAGCGCTATCTTATTTCAATTTATATATTTGTATTGTATGTATTTAATGATATTTGTAATAAAAACTTTGAATTCGCACTTACTGATAGTTCGATAGAGAGATCTGTATTGTCTAAAAGCACAACACGACACTCAATTTTATTTTTGTTGACTGGCATGCGCTGCGCCTTAATTTGTGTGCCGCCACTACTGTTTGCATTTGTAACACCAGCTCCGCCGGGACCACCGGCAACGCCACCTCTGCTTTCCACATAGTTGCTACGCACCTTCCGACGACTTAAAAAGCGCAACATTTCCCTCTAGCAAAATTTACATGAATACAAGCATTCGCCAGACCACTTTCGACACCTTTCTTCAGCACGCGTCTCAACTACTTCATTAACGTTTGAATATGTCTAATCGGTATTGTCGTTGCTATAAATTTTCCCACTTCGTATCCTAATTCTGTCTTACTTTAAGCTAACGTCAAGCAAGAGTTGATGCAGCAACTTGTAGCTTGCCGAAACGCAACGACTGCACCGCCGCCACCGCCCCACAATAGTTTCGAGTCTGTGGTTCAGCTAAACTTGTATGTTGTCGGCACAAACCTACTGATCCTGTTCTTACTGCTTTTTGGGTATCAGTTTTGTCTTTTTGGACTTCGCCTGCGATTTCCCCAATACCCAATCACAAATTTTCTAAGCACTTTTTTGCCGCTGTTTTGACGTTTATGTCACTTTTTAACTTCTCCACAAATTCAGCCACTCCTCACCATACAAGAACACGACCGAAACTTTTCTTCTCAATAATCGAACACAACAACAAAAACAAGTTTCACAGGTTGTTTCTACCATGAAGGCCGCAAATAAAATGCACAGAAATCATTAAAACCGAACCGAAATTATTCAAATCTTTGCGCAATATATTAATAATGCTTTTAAGTTATTGAATTTACATTTTATTAACTTAAAATGAAGCAATTAACAAAATTATTTAAACCGAAAAAGCCAACAGCACAGCAAGCCAAAAGGAAAAATTTCAGAGTTGCAACTTCTTTTCTTCCAATGCTACCAATTGAATTTGCCGTTCGCCAATGTGGCCATTCTGTACCGTGTTTGGTTGTTTTCTTATCGGTAATAGTCGGTATTATAATTTAATATTTATATACGTTTTAGTAAAACAACATATTAGCATACAATGATTACAACTATTATTTTAGAATTAATAATCAAAAAAATATAATAAATTAATTGCTATTGCTAAATAATATTTAAATAAAAAGTTTATATTAATTGTTAGTAAAATTTGTCAAGTTTTGATTTTACCTGCAATATCAATATGTTTTGAAACAATGAAACAAAATATTTGATATTGTCTGCAATATTGTTATATTTTGAAACATTTACATAAAATCTGTCAACAGTATAAAATTCGACATAAAGTTATCGATAATTGTAGAGTTTTTGGTAATATTTGCTCAGCTGATCGATAAGTGTTACGGTCTGGCAGTGCCTGGCCTGTTAAAGATTTCCGATGAAGACAAAAGAAAAGACATGAAAAACAATTTTTTTTCTATGAAATGAAAATATTTCATTATCTTTCGAGCAGTGCTTAAATAACTATCTCTATAATTTGTTCAAAAATACTAAAGTAAATAAATAAAGTCAAAGTAAAGTGTATAAATCGAACAAAAGTAGTGCGTGGCTAAATTATTATCATCGGTGACGACGACACTCGTAAAGTAAAAATAAGCATTCAACATCAAACACGATGAATTTAGTAGAGAAACATCCATACGGAAATGGCTTGTTATATGTTGGATTTAATCAAGATCAAGGTAAATATACACGATCACTTATAAAATATAAATTATTATCAAAAATAACTGTGAGTTTCAGGATGTTTCGCGTGCGCAACGGACACTGGTTTTCGTGTTTACAACTGCGATCCATTAAAGGAAAAAGAACGTCAATATTTTCCAGAAGGCGGACTATGCCACGTTGAAATGTTATTCCGATGTAATTATTTGGCACTTGTTGGCGGAGGCATCAGACCTTTGTATCCCCCAAACAAAGTAATCGTTTGGGATGATTTAAAAAAGGCACCAGCAATATCTATAGACTTTAATCAACCTGTCAAAGCAGTGCGTTTGCGACGCGATCGCATTGTTGTAGTATTAGAGGGTGTGATAAAGGTGTTTACTTTCACACAACAACCACAACAGTTGCATGTTTTTGAGACAAGTGCGAATCCGCATGGATTGTGCGTGTTGTGTCCACATAGCAACAAAAGTCTGCTAGCCTTTCCAGGGCGACGCACCGGCCACGTCCAGATAGTCGATTTGGCAAATACAGAGCGCGCTCCGTTGGAAGTTGTCGCGCACGAAGCGTCCATTAGTTGCATTGCCTTAAACTTGCAAGGCACTCGTTTGGCCACCGCAAGCGAAAAAGGCACTTTAATACGTATTTTCGATACAGAAAATGGCAAAAAACTTTGCGAACTGCGGCGCGGTAGCAATCAGGTAAGTGTGATTTTGGCAGCAGCCATTTTGTGTTAGGAATGTGTTGCATGTAAACAAAACTTGCTTTTTCTACCTGCAGGCAAATATTTACTGTATTAACTTTAATCACCAATCCACTATGCTGGTGGTGTCCTCGGATCACGGCACCATACATGTTTTCAATTTAGATGACAACAAACCAAAAGAAGCTGCATTTCCCATGATACCAAAATATTTCTCTAGCCAGTGGAGCTTTGTTAAGTTCTCCATACCGCAAGGTCCAGCCTGTATCTGCGCATTCGGCGCTGATCCTAACTCTGTTATAGGTGCGTGCTACAATAATGCTAATTATTAGTGTTGAAATTTTTATTATTATTATTTTTTTCATTTTTATAATTGCAGCTATTTGTGCCGATGGCCACTATTATAAATTTATATTCAACAATAAGGGCGAGTGCAGTCGTGATGTTTGTACACAATTTCTGGAGCTGACCGATGATGAAGAATAAATGTGTTAAATGCTTATAATAGCTGCTAAACTGTTTTATTGAACAGTTTCCCCGTCTATTTAAAGCCTATAGAAAAGTGTTTAAAATAATATACATACATATATTATTTGTAGGAAAGTTTATATAATATTTGCAATTCAGCAACTATTGATGGTATCTTTGACTGTTTGAAATATACATACATATTACATGCGGTATTGGCAAGGCATTTCGTTAAGTGAAATAATAATTACATAAGATTGTGTAGAAGGCTCGACTAATCGTTCTACTGAGAAAAATATATTTTTATTTTGCTTAAAAATAAATTATATACATACATACATACATACACACCTACGTACATTCGCACGTATCACTTGAAATGCAATTATTGGTTTTTCAATGTACTCATTTTTGTTCTTCCTTATATTTTGTAAATAATATTTTAATTATAATGCTGTAATACTGTAAAGCATACATATGTAGTATAAGCAATTCCATACGTTGTAGCAAAATAAATATCTCACGATATAGTATGAGATCTGTATGTATATTTAACATAAGGTGGTTGTTGGTTAGGGAGGTTGTTGGCTATATAGTTTGTTGTTGTTGTAGACGCAAAAATAACACTAAAGTGATTTGGAGGAATGCTGGACGAACATTTGAGTGGATAACCGGTCTGTGTCGGTTTAAAACCCGACTGTGGTGGGAGTAGGTATTTGAAAGCGAAAGAGTTAAACCGATCGGTGAAATATTTATCGCTGTTTAGCGTTTTTCTGCGCAAAAAGAGATTGAAATTTTGTTTTTTTGCTCTGGGAGGTATATTTTGCCGTTTGTTTATATGTTTGAAAAATCATGATGACGTGTTACGCAAACATATGTATGTACATATTACTCTAAGAATATGGCTATCTATTTACTTTCTGAAATTATTAGATTACAGTTAGGCGATAAGAGTTGCTACTTATGTACATACATACTATGAATATCGTTTCCATGACAGTGAGGTCGAAATAACCGAAACGGACCTAAATTTTTAACAGACAACAATATCGAGTTCATATACATATGTACATGCACACATACTTAAGCACAAGTATAAACAGAAATGGCAAACTTCGCAAGTGTTAAGTGCCTCAAACTAGCCAAAAATATTTTGTGATAAAATCACATTCCACTAAACTGCAGTCAAATATGTACCTACATATGTATATGTATATATAATATGAAAATATGCTTGCTTCCAACCAGCCAGGAGCTGATTATAGGCAGCCACTTTGCTGCATTGCAACACCATTAAGCGCCAGCGGAAATTTATCAACCAATTTCATTAATTGAATTATTATTCTCACTTCTGAAGAGCGCCGCCTGCTCGTGAGCGCAGTGCCATCACTAACACACACACACACACACATACACGCACAAAGTAACGTGTCCATGCTGAAATGTACACTAATGGTATAGCCTAAAATTAGGCGCTAATGCAACTGGGGAATGCGATTAAAATACCATTGAATATTAGGTGAAATTACGGCAACGAGCACTTGCATAACGGAGCAGAGGATGCAAACGTTGCTTTATCGCCGCTGAAGCGTTTCGTGTGTGAGAGTTGTAAGTAATTGGTGCAAATGATGCGATTATAAGGACGTTCAACTGCCGCTTTGAAGCGACGCTGTTGATGTGTTGTTTGAAGTGAGGCTTGTTATAACGGTTAACTTAAAAGTAGCAAGTCTGTCGTTTTAATGAGGGTACTGAAGAGAACTAGTAATTTTTGAGATATACTTGTAAGTGGACTTTCTTCTCCTGACATAAATAATATATATACCAACTGATCAAATCTGATCCGGACTGAAAAAATACATATTAAAGTATTTTAATACAAATCTCGATCATCGTTTTTAAAAAAGCCAACTGAGCCAGTACAGGCGTGCCAAAGCTTAATCCAATTGTATATACACTTGTTATAAGCCTTGGCTGGAGATGACTTACGGCGCGTTCTCCGAAGGGAATTTTTATGTTTAGAAAGTAGAATAATACCACAGACAGCCAAGTGATGTTGATGTAACTGTTATCTAGCTCCCGTTAGTATGGTAAGGTTCAGATAAGTTGTCATCGAGGTCATCCAACGATAGGCCCAGGAAACGCGCTGTTTCGACGGTGTCGAATCATATGGAGAGGGGTTATCTGGTTATGTAAAGAGGTGATATGAGTCAGTGGCCCGAACGAAGTTGAGCAAGGGTCACTCTCGATGCTCGTGGCAACTCGTGCTCGACGTCGTACAATTCCCACGACAGTCGGTTTTACGTTACGGGAGTCGGCCTGGATTTTATCCGGCCAACGCCTGTTTTTCGGAGATCTAACCACGTTTGGATCGGTTAATTTTAGACACAAAATCAGCCACAGTCTGAGCGATGACTTCCGATTCTTTTTGGATGCATGAATTTTCTACCCACAAAACCGGTCGTTTAGGGCAAATTGTTTCACGTAGACGCTTCAAAACGACGAATTGTAATTCGTTATTGCCCGCCTGATTTTATTTCGTTATGGAACGAATTCATGCTGACCCTACAGCACGATAATCAAAGAAAACAATAAGCACCTCCTCGTTGTTTAACTGACTTTAATGTGTTTTTTTCGGCTTCGGCTCATTTTTGGATCTCCATTCGCTAGATTGTTGGACAGTTTCTCTTCATATTCGTAAGTCCACATCTCGGCATTTACAATGATGCCTTTGATGAATGCAGGGTCCTCAACTACGATGCTTGACTTTTTTTAGGACTTCTACTCGACGCCGTTTTTGCAAAGGATTCCGCTATTTTAGCACGTGTCTAGCATTTACATGTTTCATACCCAAAACATTATTGAGTTGATCTCTGATCTGAACGGTCAGATGATATGATGGTTTTCTACCTACTTGCTGATCTTGACTTTTCGATCCGATGACAACTTAACCATACCTCCCGATGGAGCTGCTATTGTTAAAAAAATCTGGTGCAATATCGTAGGTCAAAGAAGAGGCGATTCGAGGCTTTGTATTGTATTAGCTAAGACAGGAGGCACCTCAAAAAACCCTCTGAGTCAAAACGTGTTTGAAATATGCGACAAAAGTAAGTTGGCGGCAGGAGAATGTCTCCTTTGTTTACTACTTGTTACAAGGCAACCATGAGCACCGTCGTAGCCGTGATTGAGGCTGCTCGTGGACAATTTGCGGAGGTTTTTTCATCATTTGCTGATCGACTGGAAACAGGGCATCCATTGGTATACATTAGAGTACAAAGAACATACAACATAGTGGACTTCAACCTACATAGTGAACCTGCATCAAAAATGTGATGACCACCATTATTCACAAGGTGTGATCTATATTGGCTACCTGGGGAGGAGCAATACGTTCAGAGGATTTTACATTGCTGAATTATTGTGCCGGTTCGATTCCTGACTTTTAGAAAAAATCGGACCCGCTACGAATAGTTGCTCCATCCACAATATTACTCGGATTTGCTTTCTATGATTTCTTTTTGTTTCCAAACTTAAAGATTCTTTAGTATGCTAAGTACTTACCGGTCAGCCTCGTAGGACAAATGCCGTTTGTATATTGTAAGTGTTTTTAGATTCATCAAGAGTTGCTTTGATCTTGGATAATTCATGAGCTCTCTTGTTTCTAAAGTATGTAGTACATGCTTTTGCTATCCATCATATAAGGATGTCGTGATCAGAAACTGCATTAGTAATCCTACAGAAACCAACAATAAATATAACAACTTTTTGTAAAGGGTTTGGCTCGTTTTATTGTTGAAGCTTCCAAAGACATTATTCTCTTGCAAGCTGAATAGAAGTGAAAGCATAGGGAGATGTTGAACCCGATTCCCCAATCGATGACAATGGAGCAGACGTTCCATTGCCCGACCATGAAGAAGTACGAATAACAATTACCCGTCTGAAAACAGTGGCGGGGATTGATGGGTTGCCGACTATTTAAATATGGCGGCGTAAAACTGAAACGGAGCATGCAACAGCTTCTTTGTATAATATGGTCGGACGGAAGCATGCCCAACGGTTGGAATTTAAGTGTGCTCTGCCCAATCTACAAAAAGGGAAACCCCGCCATCTACCGTGGGATAAGCCTCCTCAACATCGCATGTAAGATTCTATTCAGCGTACTCCGTGAAAGATTGAAACTCACCGTCAACGAATTGCTTGGACCTTGTCAATATCGAAAATGATTAATTGACTAGACAATCATCATGCGTCAAGTCTTGGGAAAGACCCCTGAAACGAGGATTGAGACGCCCCACCTCTTCGTCGATTTCAAAGCTTTTACTAAAACTAACACGTCTGTGTAAACTGATGTTGAGCAATATTAAACGCTCCGTCAGGATCGTGAAGGACCTTCCTTCTCCAGACTGGATAAGGAAGCGAAGCAAATGGGTCTGGTTGTGAACGACAAGACGAAATATCTCAAAAAAACATTTGTCGCACTCATAACTTCGAAGTTGAAGATAATGTCGTCTATCTTAGAACCAGAATTAACACCAACAACAACGTCTGGCACGAAATCCAACGCAGAATAACTTTTGGAAAGAGGTGGTACTACGGCCTGCAGAGGCATGGACGATGACAACATCTGATGAATCGACGTTACGAGTTTTCGAGAGAAGATTTCTCGGAAGATTTACGGTCCTTTGTCCATTGGCAAAGGCGAGTATCGCGTTCGATGGAACGATGAGCTGAATGAGTTATACCATGACGTTGACATCGTTCTGCGAGTTAAGAGACTGAAACGCTGGCTAGGTCATATCATTCGAATGGAAGAAAACACTCAAGCTCTGAAAGTATTCGACGCAATACCTGCCGGGGGAAGCAGAGAAAGAGGAAGAATTCCACTCCGTTGGAAAGTCCAGATGGAGAAGGACTTGGCTACACTTGTAATCTCCAATTGGCGACAAACAGTGAATAGGACGAACGTTGGAGCGCTGTCGTAAATACGACTATAAGAAGAAAATGTTTGTATTACAAGGCTAGTTAATGAAAAAAAAATAATGTTTTATAATTAAGGATGGACCATTGGAAGCTCTACAAGCATAAGGCTTGGTCCACTATTTACGCCCAATAGCTTACGCACATAAGAAAAATTAAATAACCTTACCTTAAGATTGCCTTGAAGTTGTTTAGATTATCTAAAACAAGGTTAGACATAGGCATATTCACTGTTAGGGTGCGACCTTTTACAACCAACTGAAATGATAGCTCAACGATTTACATCGAACCCATTTCTGTAAACATATCTACTCTTTTTCGATACATGCATTGTGTGTATATATGCTTATGTAAGTATGTATGTACATTATTTGGTTTAAAGAAATTTATTTCACAAGTTCTAGTGAAATCCAATTATTCCCTCGCACAGTCATTGATATGAGTATTGTGAGATCTTCTGAGCAACGCTACTAATTCCTTCAACTGACTAATGGAAATATTTACAAACAATTATAAAGAACAGAGGAAACCTTCAGAACCAATCACTGTCTAATCGCATAGCCCAGCACGTGAATACAAGGGCTAGTAAAGATGCAAAAGAATAAGAAAATTATTCAAGAAACAAACAGAGAGCGATCGCCAGATGCACTTGAGCAGCTCGCGCCGCTCGAGAGTTGACTCATCGCGTGTGTTCTTCGAAAAGAGGCAACGGAAATTTATCGCAGAGAGCTATTAAGAACTCGAAATGATAAAACAAGCGCTGGAAAATAGTAGAACAAGTAAACAAAATACAAACTTAAGTAAATAAAGAAACAAGCATATCGCGCCATCAGAAACATGGGAAGACAACAATTGAAGTGATCTGTTCTACATGAGCGCGAGAGCATTTTTTGAGTCTTGACGCTTTCGACAGCTAATTGAAAACTCGATCACCGGCAATTGTGGCAGTTTTCCGTGCGCTTTCGCAGCGAGTAGACTAACTTCTTTCCGCTTGATATTTTTTACTAAATTGAATAGTAAAAAGCGTGACTTTTCAAAAGAAAAAAAAAAAAAAAATATTGAAACAAGTTTTATTGCAAAAATAAAATTAAAGTTGAAAATTTAATTGGACTTTCAAACAAAATATACTTAAATAAGTTTAGTGTTCGATATTCGCACTAACAAAGTCGTGCTCTACAAAGGTAAATATCAAATATTTTAACAAAATGTAAACATTTTAAAGATAAGATGGACAATTCGCATTGACGGAGTTTCAACCAAGCTGCAGATAAAATGAAATATTTTTCAAGTGTCGATGCACCGCTGGAAAACAAATTGACTGACAAGTTTAAAAAAAAAAAAAGTACAACAAAGATTGAAGCAAATAATTCGCGCAATTCAGGCCGGTGTTTCAGCTGAGCGCGTCGTGCACGTCATTAATTCGCGTATACTCTTTAAACAATCGTATTTATTGCTTGTTTTTATGCTGGTTTGTGTGTTAAACCGTTTTAGGCTTTCAAAGTCAGTCACTAATTATCAGACATGACTCACAATGCTTTAATTTGTTGTAGCATCTATACATGAATGACGTTTGAATTTATACCGCGTTGATAGAATTTATAGTTTTACTTAAGTTTATTACTACTGAGAAGCGAAAATTTAGAAAACAAATTCCTCAGGCAAATAGTTTGCAAATTTTAAAATGAGTTATGTTTAAAAGATTCAGTAAAAAAAAAATCTCATAAAATTCGAAAGCATTTCTGAAATAAGTTCTTAACATCAAGTTTCACATAAGTATCTAGTAGTAAAAGAAGAAAATGAGAAACCTGTAGCATTTAAGCAACGTTCAAATAGAAACAACGTTACTTAATAAGGAAAAAATAACTTATATGAAGATCCTGATTTTGATCAGTCAGTTTAAATGGCAGTTATATACGCTCTACTAGTTTCCTTGGACAATAATCTGTACCAAATTTCGGGAAAATATCTTGTCAAATAAAAAAAAACTCCACGCAGGAACTTGATTTTTAACGATCACTTTTACGGCAGCTATATTCCATAATTCTTCGATTCTATAATTCGGCAACTATATACGAGTAACATATTCACGTTTAATGTCTTCTACGGCTTCTCCGGAGCGGTTGTTGAGTTTGCTGAATAGCCGGAAGTCACAAGGATTTAAATCGGATGAATTCGGTGGTTGCGGCATGATATTGGATGTAAATTTGGCGAAAAACTAACGTAGAATCAACGCAGTATGCCACGGTGTATTTTCGTGTTGCAAGAACAAAACGCGTAAGACTCGAATAGTGTTCCTGCTTGACAGTTTGGCCGGTCGGAAGGATTTCGGAATACATCACATCTCGATAATCGATGAAAACTGTCAAAATAATCTTGATTTTTGACTGCTTTGAGGTATTTTTTCGGCTTCGGTTCAACTTTGGCACGATATTCGTTCGATTGATCTCTGTTTTCGAGTCGTAAGCATAGCCAGTAATAGTACGTTTCATGGCATCCTGGTAGCCGGAAAGCATTGTTTCACAGATGTTAACGCGGCGGAGTTTTTCAAAAATATTTAGTGACTTTAGAACCAAACGTGCTTTTACTTCTCTTTGGCCAAAATTATCTTTTAAAATGGTTTTCACTAATCCTTCCGATATTCCAACGATGACAGTAAGATCTCTGACTGTTTATCGTCGATTCTCAAGTACCAGTTCTTTTAACTTATTGACCTGTTGATCATAAGTTGATGTTGTTGGCCGTCGTCAACGCGTTCTCGACCCTTTTTGAATAATTTGTACCAAAGACACTTGCTCGATAAACAATTATCACCGAAGGCCTTTTCCAACATTCTGAATGTTACGGCACCAGCAATTCGATTCCGTATGCTACTCTCTTTAATAACCGATAGGTTTCTCTGCGCAAGTTTAAGTGCAACATCAGGAAAATCAAATCCCAAGTACATTGAAGGTGTTTTCATCTGATGGTTCTTGGAATTAAACTCGATCAGTTCCGAATCCATTAATTTCTCTAAGTAACATAATACAATAAGCCGTTGCCACAAATTTTTGTATAGCAGATATACTTGTATATATTCAAATAGTCTGTTAGGTTCAACGTAAACACTTTTTAAAAGATTGGAAAGTAATAGAATTACATATGTATTCCAAACTGTCAGAAAATAAGAAGATGAGATGCCTACCCATCATATCTGGTTCCTTGCCTTGGTTGAAATTGACTAGTTTAGTCTATTAAAAATTACATCCAGACCTTAATTCCTATCTGGGCTCCTCAGTCTTAGCCTACACAATAAAAATGAGAATTTTGGTCCAAAATGGTCGCTTTTTAACTCGATAGAGTTTTAGTCCGTCTGAAAAAAACGTTCTATAGAAATCTTTAAAATAAAAGTCGGTCGTGGCGACAACCTGCTTCTTCGACTCAAAAAAGTCTATCCGGCGGGTGATGCTTTCAAATTTGGAAACAAAAAAAGTAGCTTGGTGCAGTAGTTCGTAGTCTAATTAGATATGTTTTGATGTTGTTTTGGTGGATACTTCTTTGTTCACCAAATGAGGTTGTTTATCCTGCAATTCGGTGTCGATTGTGCCCTGTTACCGTTTAGTCTTTCTGAAAGTAGTCAATGTTGATCATTCCTTTTGAATTCCAGTAAATATCAATTTGCTTCTTCGAAGTCTAGATTACTAGAATTTTTTCATAAGGGTGTTTCAGCAGCATGCGAATCCCGATACGATAGTATTTAAACTTTGTATATAATGTGATTAATTAATTTTTTTTCTCATGATTTCAAAATAAAGTTACAGTTGAACAAAAACATGTATGACGTAGAAACTACTAGACAATTTTTTCTTGATAAATTTAATTTATATAAATTTTCTTGTTAGATTTTATAACTATACTTTATATAACGTATGGGTATTACCAAATTTTATTTGTTCCGAGCGTCAATCGTCATATTTGCCCACCCTTAACTCCAATCGAAGATAACTCAGTCATACCATAGATGAATAATATTTTGCGTCACTGCATACGCCCTCGATTTATTTGTCAAATATCTGAGTGCACGCACCTATTATTCATATAGAGATATATAGATATAGTTATATCTATGCAATTATCCAATTACTCATCTGATTGAAAGGGATAAGTATTAACATTTGTAACTAAAACATTATCAAGATACTCGTATATTCAAAATAATAAAAAAAGAAAACTTCAGCTAAAATGTAAAGTATCAAATGGTATAACATTCCTTATATATATGTGGTATACATATTATATGTGTACTTACATATATATTTACTGCCCGCGTCTTATGGTTTAAACGATTAGTTATTCCCCAAAAAGCACTCGAATATTCAAATTTTGTGCTAATTTTATGACCACAATCATTTCTGCGGTTGTTAAGTGCTCATAAAATTGTTGAATTTGCTCGCCTTCGTTTACCCGCAGTTTTTTCCGAGTATTGCCTCATGCTTATCGAAATAAGCCCGTCGATTTGAAAACAGCAAACTTTTTGAAAATAAACACATACAATTTGGCAATTTATAATAGAAAATAAATGGAAGAAGTCTGACTGAGCAAAACAACTAAGTCCCACAATTTGAGACCCTTTCTAAATAACAGTTTCGAAGCGGAAATATTTTTTTTTGGAAATATTTCTCATTTTTCGTGCATTTAAAATTGCTTTCTGTTATTAAATGTAATATTTATTTTTATATATTATAATCCCGATATTGAGGTCGCATTCATATGACTCAAATCAAGTAGGGCTTTTCAGAAATCGTTGTTAAACTCATGTACAGCACGCTTGATAGGGGTATAATTTGCAAATTTAGTTTTCTAATTTTTACAGTAAAGTTGGGAAACATGTCAGAGGCAACTCTGAGGAATAATGTAATAAATTTTTCCTAATACATATGTAAGGACAGTCCATAACCATTTCCATTAACAACATCGAAAACAAATGAAATGGAGAGAACGGATCGACGATTTTTAAATGATTTAAGATACATGGTAATAGCAATAAAGGGATTCATAAGACGGTATGGGGTCAAAAAAATTTAAGGAGTGTAGGACAAATTTAAGAAAAATCCAGAGACAAACCCATGCTCATTAAATAACTGCAAAAAATAACTTATTTTTAATAGAACACTCAAAATTTTAGAAATTATAGACAGTCTAGGCCTGTATTGGGATACTACATTATTTATATCACTTTTAAGGACCGGGGTACTGAATATCAAGTTCCAGCCTGACATAAATTTACCAGGATAAACAAAGGCAGGAAAATTTTTTATAAGTACAGGCGGCCCATCAAGATCAATTTTGAAAGTAGGACCACAAATAGCCTTGGCAATATCTTACTACAAAAAACACAGTGTGTCAAAATTTGCAGATGAAAAATTATTGGCAGAAAAAGTAGAAGTAGTCCCATGCTTATCATGTACATTATTTGATTTGTAGAATTCAGCAAACAAGTTGGAAATTTCATTAGCAGTGCATGCCGACTCATCACTTCAGCGTAAAGCGAAGGAATAGCCGAATACGCCTTTCTAGATTTTATAAAGTTCCAAAAATACTTAGGGTCCACTGTAATTAGTAATCTATCTAAATTATTAAACAGTTTTGTGTAGTGTTGAAATTGGTTGAAGGGGAGGCAAGAGATTTCTTTAAGACCATTTTCTGTAAGATTTGTCTTTAAGATTATTGAAACGTTCAACCTCAAACTTTAGTAAGCCAAGGCCATATTTGGTTGTATATTTTTAAAGGGGATAAAAATTAACAATAAGATATATTTTATTATAAATAAAATAATAAACTATAAAAACATAAAATTACTCGGTCAATATGACCTGCCATCATTGCCGTCAGGTTAACCGAGTGCTTTTCTTCTTCTTGCTGTTATGGTAATTGATTTTCTACTGCTGATATGTAGTATATAATAGTTATGTAGTATTTATGCCTATGTAGCAAAATGACAATGTTGCTGCTTCTGTAATTGCATTATATATGAACGTATGTACATATGTCTGACAAGCTTTGATCCCTTTTTTGGAGTTGAATTCATTCATTGACTAGTTTTCTACCCATTTTAGGCGCTTATGCTGCAAGTTCAGTTTTATTTATTTCATTATGCTTTATTGTGATATATATGAAGTTGATTTATTTTTGTTAAGCTCTTATAAGCACTGGAAAATGCTGGAAAGTTTAAAATTCAATAACATTGAGTTGTATTAACAAGTAACCAGATATTAATGATTTTGAAATTCAATAATTAGTTTTCAGCAATTTTGACAAATAAAAAATTTTATTGAAACTTAAAAAACTGGTTTATGTAATTTGAAAACAATTAAAAAGTTAAAAACCTAATCTAGTTTGAACAAAATTAAAATCTTAGCTTATAAATCAGAAAACCTTTTTTTCGTGTAAAATATTTTGAAGAAGCATTTTATCTAATAAATAAATAAAAAGAAATGCAAATGCTGAATTATTCATTTTGAAAACTTTCGGATTCCCTTGATCCCGTAGTCGATCTTCCGAAGAAACTACGAAAAAAAGAGTCTTCTTATAATTATGTTAAATCAAAAATTCAAACAAGTAAGGAAGGGCAGGGTTCGTTCGATCATTCTGTACTCTTTCAACTTGTGAAGATTAAAGCCGGCGAATACTTTAATAGATCGAGAATTTCGACTTTTAACTAGCAAATAACGCGCGTAATGGATTGCTCCAAAGCCTGAAGCGAAGTGAGATTGTCTGCATGAATTTTAGACTTTACACATTCCCACAGAAAAAAGTTTAGCGGTGTGATATCACACCACCTTATTGGTCAATCGACCGGCGATCTGCTTATCGAAGTGTTTTCTCATTAAATCCATTAATTGTTGGAAGTGGTGCCGTCTTGTTGAAACCAAATGACGCTGAGATACCGAGCATGTTTACATACCCATTGAGTCAGAAATGGGCCTCATCGCTGAACAAAATTTGGCTCGAACACGTCGAATCTTCTTAGAACTTTTCAAGAGCCCATAGAGCGAAGCGATGCTCCTTGGCTAAGTCGAGCGGCTTCAGTTCTTGTACAAGCTGTATTTTTTACGCTTTCAACTTATTACTTTGACGTAAAATGCGTAAAATCGTTCTATATGTCAATTCAAGATGCTGCGAACGGTGCTGAATCGACTCTCCACGGTCTTCGTGAACACTTCTTCACTGCGTGCTGGACGTGGTCTATTCGGTCGAATATTATCCAATAATGAATGCTGGGTCTCATGATGAGTGATGCTGTTGCGAATATGTTGACAATAAGTTGAGCGAGGCGCGCGAAACACAAAGTTGAACGTTTTGTAGTTGTTGTTCAGGCGTCAGTCTTTCCATTTCGAAATGCGATCTGTCAAAAAAAGGATAGTAAAAAAGGTACGGCCACTTGAATCACTCGTTATAACTTTGTTATTCTTTTCATAAGTACATCTTTGGAAAAGGAAGAGAAGATCATAGCAGCAGAGAATTTGCGAATCGTACATGGATAACATCTCTGTTCATAATATGCAAAGTATGCTTTGTATTTTCATAGAAGTATAGCTTCGAACAAAATTAAAATTATGTTATTCATAAAAAATAAACATAAAATTACAACATTTCCCCAAATCAGATGCATATGCACCATGTCACGTCTTCTTGTGAAATAAAATCGTTTAATCTTCAAGGTTGCTTGCCATTTGTTGGGATTTCCCCTAAGTTAATTGACTCGAAACATTTTCTTCAATATCTACAATTTGGTTTCCTTTCTAGCTTAATTAAAAATTGTTTATTAACATATGCACATAATAAGCTTTCCCACGCAGCTTAGTTAAATAAGTAAATACCATAAATTGTTGTCTACCTCTGCACAGGTTTCAACGCAACTACATAAATGAAAGTCTTCAAAAGATATATTTTTTTTTGTTTCAAACAAATAAACAAACAAACAAATGAACAGAAGAAATTTGAAATCTATTTTGAGAACCAGGTTTTCCAGCTTGTGCCCAGTGAATCAGCGAATTTTGTTTATGCGAGCGGCACAAGCCAACAGCTCATTAAATTTTCAGCAACACACATGCTGGCCACACACCAACAATTTTGTTCGTAGATATGTATGTATATTAATATGAACTCTATAGGTGTGTCGGAAAAGCGGGATCTTCGAAGAAAGTCAGGTTATTGACAAAGGCGCAGGAGAAACAATAACGAATATTATTTTTAGCTTCAGCAAAAGAAAAAAAAATTAAGTACAGTATTGAAAACATCTGGTGTAGACGGACCGTTCTTTAGAAAACAAAAGAATCTTCGAGGAAACGTTTTTGACACGCGTTGAAAGGCACGTAAAGATGTTATGGTGAATTTATGTTTATGTTTAGATATTGGTTCAACAAGATGAGAAAATTTCTTTTACCGCACAAATTCTAAAAATTGATTTCTCCATATGAACCCTTAAAAAATAGTTGTAAAGTTATATTTTTTAATAAGTTTCTTCTGAAAAGTAAATTTGAATAAAAAAACTGTGAGTCTTTCGAACCACCCAAATAAGTATGTTATAAACTGTGATCAAAATCGTCGAAATATTTTGGCCAATGATATCTATGTCATCGGCGTATGTCAGCAGTTGAACACTTTTGTAGAAGAATGTACCTTCTCTATTCAGATCTGCAGGTCGAACCATTTTCTCCAGGAGTAGATTGAAAAAGTCGCACGATAGGGATCCGCCTCGTCTGAAATCTCGTTTGGTATTGAACTGCGCGGGGACGTCCTTCCCGATCTTGACGGAACTTTTGGTATTGCTTAACGTCACTTTCCACAGCCGTATTAGTTTTGCGGGGATACCAAATTCAGACATCGCGGCATAAAGGCAGCTCTCATCGTGCTGTCGAAAGCAGCTTTGAAATCGACGAAGAGCTGGTGCGAGTCGATTCTTCTTTCACGGGTCTTTTCCAAGATTTCGTGCATAGTGAATATTCGGTCGGTAGTTGATTTTCCAGGTCTAAAGCCACACTGATAAGGTCCAATCAGTTTATTGTCGGTAGACTTTAATTTTTCATACAAGATATTCGATAGAGCCTACCATGCGATGTTGAGGATTCTTATCCCACTGTAGTTGGCGCAGATTGTGGGGTCTCCCTTTTTCTGAATTGGGTAGAGCACACTTACATTCCAATCGTCGTGCATGCTTTCGTCCGACCATATTTTACAAAAAAGCTGATGCATGCTCTTTATCAGTTCTTCGTCGCCGTCGCCTCAGTCAGAAAACCATCGGCCGCCGCCGTTTTGTTGTTCTTCAGACAGGTAATTGGTATTCGAACTTCTTCATCGATTCAGGAATCAGGTTCACAATCTCCTGATGTAATACTTTCACTGCCATTCAGTCGACCGAAGAAGTGTTCCCTTCATAATTTCAGTATGCTCTGGTCATCAGTCACTAGATCGGCTCTGGGGGTTCTACAAGAGTATGCTCCGTTCTTGAAACCTTCTGTCAAGCTCTTCGTACTCACAGTCTCTCTCTTTTTTGTCTGCAAATGCCTTTCGCTTTCCTATTCAACTCTCGATAACTATCCCATCCCGCACGTGTTGTGGTCGATTGTAACATTTCGAGGTAGGCAGTCTGTTTTCTCTCCACTGCGACACGGCACTCCTCATCGTACCAACTCTTCTTTTGCCTTTTCCGAAAACCAATGGTTTCATTTGCAGCTGATCATAAGGAGCTAGATATGCCGTTCCACAGTTCCTTTATACCCAGTTGCTGATCAGTGCTCTAAGAGAGCATATTTGCAAGTCAAGTAGAAAATCGATCGTCCATCACAACATGATCGATCTGGTTGGTGACTTTTCAATTCGGAGATAGTCAGGTAGCTTGATGAATTATTCTATGCTGGAATCTAGTGCTATAGATAACCATATTTCTGGCTCCGTGGAAGTCGATGAGCCTCAACTTATTTGGGGATGCTTCGTCATGGAGTTTGAATTTACCGAACGTTGTTTAAAATATACCTTCTTTTCCTATTCTGGCGTTAAAGTTTCCAAGCACGATTTTGACATTGCGGCGGGGGCAGCTCTCATAGGTGCGTTCCAAGCGCTCATAGAAGACATCATTTTTAAAAAATATAGTATGTCACAACATTTTTAGGTTTGAATGAAAAACCTACTTTTCGCTCATAACATCAAAATAAAATTAAAATAGTTATTATATTCGATAATAACTGTTTATCACATATTGTTCGAAAATTGCTTATAAATATTATCATATTTGTATTTAGAGCCATTTAAGAATTATACAAAGTAAATAAAATCGCGAAACAGATACTAAAATAGCAAGAAATATATCCACACATACAACATTCACACAATGTATCTGCAGTCTGCTACAAAACAAAATTTTCCCAAGCAACCAGAACAATGGCATCGGATATGCGAAAATCCTCGCGGCATAAATTGGCACTATTTAACAGAAAACAAATAACAAAAAAAAAAAAAAAAAAAATGGCAACAAACCGCAAAAAATATGCGAAATGCCGATCCATATGTAAATACTATATACTCGTCAAACTCGTGCATAAATATATACATACATATGATATGAGCTACAGGCGGTGGCAGCTGATGATTTCATCGAGGCGTGTGCGCGCGTTTCTCATATCATGAGGAAAATCGATAAATGTCAAAATTTCACTTTCATGAAAAGTCACACTTACGCACACACATACCTACACTTTAGTTGGCTCGAAGTGGCAGCTGCCAGTCGTTGTCGTCGGCGCGTTCGTTTAAAGTGTCAATAAAAAGTGCCGGTCAGACGCTGAGCCATTTATTTGTTTAAAGGCAATTAAATCAAATTTTAATGATCATACACACACAGTACATACATAGTACATACCAATATAGTTTTTGGTTTAGCACACATAAATTCCGACATTTTTCCGATAATTAACTATAATATTTAAAGCGTAAAGCAATTTCATTTTTCCCCAATTATTATTATTATTTTTTTTAAATTGTTTAAATTTTTTCAGCTTTCTTTTACGAGTTTCGCTTTAGCCTTGACAATCACCAGCCATTAGAGCGCATAGAAAACAAAACCTCACAAATAAGCTTAACGAAGCAGCCAACAGCTGTTGATTTTGTCAAAAAAATTTTGCAGTAGTGAGAAGAGAGCAACAACAATGGAGCCGGTTATAAACAAAGCTTTTGTTAATGCAGGCCAGAAGCCTGGTGTGGAAATCTGGCGAATTGAGGTGAGTAAATGCATGAACACAGTGAAACATAGATGATCTAGGATAGATAACATAAATGAAAAAAAGAAATACCGTGGGATAATGATTAAAATAAATTAGAGAAAGAAACGGTTCATACATATTTTTCGATTAAACTTTGCGAATATTAAAATATTTAAACTCAGAGTATTTAGGTTTGCCGAGAAATTTGAAACACTCATAGGGAAACTTCGGGGACTCTAAAAAGTATATATTGCATTTAAATGATCAATGTGAGGGCTGAATCGATTTAACTATGCCAGTTTTTCTGTTATACGCCAGCTAGTCCCTCAGCTTATGGGATATCGGTCTGAAATTTCGAACCTGCCCTGCACCTGAATACTTGTCCTTAGTCAAGAGATGCCGCCGCTGCGTTGACTCCGCCCGTTCCGAAAGAAAGAAAAGAATTAATCTGTAAGACCTTCATGTTCCAGATTTTTCCACAGAAGTTCGGGTTCCATACTATATTAAAACAGAGTCGTCAGTCTACAATCTGCTCCCAGCGCTCGCTGTGCCCGAAAGGTAAGAGTCCACTTCCATGCTTATGTGCCGCTCTTAGAGGCTGCGAGACATCTACCATATATGGGTTGGGAAGATCGTAAGAATTATCTTCTCGAAGCCAAAACTGATGGCACTCTTGGAGTCTGTGAGAGGACCGAAGTACTTCTTGTTCTGGAGTATTAGCACCTGTCAATGTGGATCATCGGTTATCTCGAGTCTCATGAGTTTCGAATTGTGAGACACAGCAGTCCCGCAACAACCCTAAACTCATCAGCGAGTGGGGAAGGTACGAGTCCACTTCCATACCCTTTTGGACTTCAGTTCCCGTCTCTCCTGTTGCTCTTGATGGTTGCGGGACATCCACCTAAGCATCGGTAGGGATGATCCTAAGCACCACCCTCTCGAAGCCTAAACTGATGGCACTCTTTGAGTCTGTGAGAGGACCGAAGGACACATGTCGAAATGGATCATGGGATATCTCGGTTATGATTCGGAAGTTGTAAGAAACGGCAGTGCCGCAGCACCTCATCCATCTCCTCACGGTGAAAGGTTAGAAAGGAAGCTAGAAGGCAGTTCGCGGCCACCTGAATGTAAATAATTTGAATATTCTTTCTTTGAGAGAGTGAGTTAGAGATCGATAAAGATATTAAGATATAACTTTTATCTCGACTCAAGAAAATTTTAGCCACGAATCAGTCGTAGGTTCGGCATATAGCCCTCGTATTAGAAAAGTTTTACTATATATAACAGTCAGAGAAGAGGACTCTCTTCCAACTGAAAGTAAGAACTAGAATGTAAAATATATAGCATATGGATTACAAGCAGTGACAAGCAGTGTAAATAGATCCTCACCAGTATCTCTAACGCCTCTTAACTTACCAAATTTAAATTTTCATATGCTCCATTTTCACTACACTGGATTAATGAAATGCTAAAATTCTATGTCAAGTGGTGCGTCTGCCCCTATATACCGCGTTGGAGCTCAACTAAGTCCCAACTAATTCTCAATTGACTACTTATACACTTACTATAAAGACATGTGTGTGTGGGTGTAGTAGCCTTTAATCTGAACGCCGCCATCAAACTGTCTACTCTTATTCCAGCTAAATGCTCAACATTCGTGTGTTTGCATGTGTGTGTGCATGCTCATGCAGCTAAATGCAGCTTATGGCGACTGAATAGGCGGTCACAGGACAGGAATTCACAAGCTCATTCGCTGGTATTAAGCTGTGGTCATCAATGTCATGTCGTAACACCCAAACAACCGTTGTGACCATACAAATGGCTGGTTAACCGTGTTTGCGTGGAGAGTGTGCAGAAGAACATTTGAATGCATTTCGAGGGCGCACTCATTAATATTCCTGCGTGTGTGTGAGTGTGTGTAAAAGATAAAAAAAAAATCACAAAAATGTTCGCCAGCGCTTGACACTCACATACTTTCAAATGTATGCTTGTCTCTATGTATATGTATGTGTGTTTGTGTGCCGCAAATAAATAGTAGAGCAAACAAAGAAATGCTTTTACTACAGGAATCCGCTTTATATAATATTACACAAATGCCATTTTAAATAAAAAGCAACGATCTGTCTACCGAGGGAAAGGGGGGATTAGAACGACTGCGCGGATAATACTCAGAATGACTGTCGTGTATTTGTATTTGATCCAGTCCGATGCTTTGTTCCCTCAACAATTTTGTAATTGAAAACTGCATTTGAGAGTGGACTCAGGACTACTCATTTATACGCATATATGTAGATACATAATAATACACACATACCCACATATATATATATATATACATATATATAATATTCACTGTCTATAAATGACCGACGTTTATGTAACAGCAGGTTACTCTGCAGTTTTCATTCACCATATGACAGTATGACGGCAATATTCAGCATCAGCAAGCCGATGATTACGCACGCACATAACCTCTTTACCAGCACTATGCCTTCGCGACACTATAAATCAGCTGATAATACTTATGTGGAAGCTTACAAACATATGTACACACATATATGCGTTCAGATGCTCTGAATACTGGAATTATGGCTGGAATGCGGGTTTTACTTACCCTATGCATCACATGGTTACCATTTGACTAAGTTACAGTTATTTGCAGCAGGTTTCGACTTACATGTACGTAAGCTTTGAGTGTTCTCTGATAACAGCCTACAGTTTCCAGTTTCTTCGATTTCATCTAACGTATATTTTACTTTTATAGAATTCACCAATAAAACCCGATAATCTTTTTCTTAAACTTGTTTTGGGTGGTAACACTATAAAGATTATATACCTTGTCTCAAATTATACTCAGCCCATTACACTGACGTACCTCATCTCTCCTTATCTCATATGTCTCTCATTCACAAATCGATTCAGGATAATTCCTAAAATGTTCAGATTAATCAGAGATTTAAAGTTAACGGTTATCGTCAGTTGGGTTCTTTCAATATTATTTTTTAACCCCTCCACAACAGGATCAACCGTTGAACAAAACAATACCTCTAAGTTTATAATTTTTTTGTAAGTTGATTTACTAAAGGGTTAACCATTTCGAGACTCTCTAATTTTTTAAAGAAAAAACACAGAAACTTCAAATTTATTGGGGAATGTTTATTAATATTCGAAAAAAAAATTTGAAAATTATCTCCTTCAAATGTTGGCCACGGCTACGTCTCAAATGGTCCATCGGTTTAGTCCAAATTTCGATGACTCGCTCAAGCAGTTCGACTGGTAGCTGGCGAATGACATGCGTAATGTTTTGCTCCAAGAACTGAATCGATGTGGGATTGTTCGTATAGACTTTAGCCTTAATATATCCCCACAGGAAAAGTTCTAACGGTGTGATATCACACGATCTTGGTGGCCAATCGACCGACCCAAAACATGAAATTATCTTCTCACCGAAGTGTTCTCTCAATAAAGCTATTGATTGATGCGATATGTGCGAAGTGGCGCTGGCTTGTTAAAACAAAATGTCATCCATATCGCGAGCTTCAATTCCAGGCATCAAATAGTCGAATATCATGGCATGATTACGGTTGCCAAACCGCACCAAACTGTTGTTTTTTCTAGATGAAAAGGCAGCTCTTGAATCTCTTCAGGCCAGCCATTGACTAGAATACATCGTATCTTCTTGGAACTTTTTAAGAGTCTACAAAACGAAGCGATATCACTTGGGAAGGTCGAGCGGCTTCAGTTCTTGCACAAGCTGTATTTTGTACGCTTTCAATTTAAGATCACGACGTAAATTGGGCCAAGTCGTTCCATACGTCAGTCCGAGTTGCTGCGAACTGCGCCGAAGCGGGTCCCCACGATCTTCGTGTACACTCTCAGCTGTGGCTGCTACATTCTCTTCACTGCTTGCTGGACGTGATTTATTCGGGCGAATATTATCAAATAATGAATGCTTCCTCTCAAGATGGATGGTGTTACGAATACTACGCTCAGTAGGCCGATTATGTTGACCATAAGTTGAGCGAAACACATTCTTTACAGAACGTGAATTTTCAACATAGTTCCTTCCATTGGTGATAGTTAAGGTTTTTGCAGTATTCGTAGCAAAGATTTTCACCACTTTCCTAGATTTCACAGTTGTAGGCTCCTGAAAAGTGGAAAGAACGGTTGAGGGCTTAGTATTGTATGTTATTTTGAATTATTCAACTGTTTTTCAAAAGAAAATCGTCTTAGATATTTTTTTGCTCAGAACATGTACTTTGTTCGCTAGGAAATTTGAACTCGTTGTCCAACAAGCACTGTCACCCATTTAAGCGACTTGGGTAGGGCACTAAAGGATGTACATATATGTGTATGTATGAATGTACACGATGTCACTTGTTGCTTTCAGTACACATATAAGGAAGTATATGTAGCTGTAGAAAGTATATCATCATTGCGGCAGTTATGTATGCACTCAGTATATGATTTACGCACCGTTGCAGCTCTTTGGCTCGAGTAAGCTGATGACGAATGTTGGACGACTTGACACCGCACCCACAATATACGCATACCCACACATATTATTAGTATTTTTATTATTATTTTTAAAAAGTATACATATGTTTGGATATATGTATGTGCGCATATGTACTTTTGTACTTTTATTTTCATTCCCGTAATATTAATCATGTTTTTCTTGGTTCGACTTAAAACTTAATTATACTCCTGCGGCCGTGATAACTCATGACCAACAACAACCGCATGTTTGTGTTTATATGTATGTATATGTGCATATGTAAATTTAAATTTATAAATGCAAGTGAGCTCGACAGATAGTCGTACTTATGCGCTACTTACACTTGAGTCCAGCGCGCTCTCATCTGGTTTCGCACATATTTGCATTTTATATCCTGTGACTGCGCGCACCGGGGAAATCGTAAATACGCTTGAACGCTTAATGCGTTATGTGCGCGCTGACGCCACTGCCCTCGCCACCGCCAACGCCAGTACTGGTGCCAGTGCTAGCGTGAGTGCCAATGCGGATTCGCCATGAGTGGTAATAAAATTATCTGTTAATAACTGCCGTTGCCCTTTGGTTACTCAGTGGGATGGCAGAAGCTGAAAGGACGGTCATTCGAACGCTTGATTACCTTGACTACTCGTATTTTTCCAGCTACTTATTTACTTATTCCACGTTTTACATGTGTACATATGTACTTGCGCGTGTCCTGCATTTTATAGGACATAGGGTAATTGCAAAGGACGCGATTCCCAATTAATGCTCGTAAGATTTAACACTTTAATACAATTCGGTAATGAGGACTCGCGATTTTCGTAGGAGCATACAGTAATTTTTACGTGCAGAAATTTGTAATTTGTTCAAGGAAGCTCTTTTAAAGGAAATTTGGAAAATATTATCATATTATTATGATTTATAGCTAATAAATAGTGTTCTCTTTATGTTAAGTTGCTTATATCCACGGCTTTTCTTTTTTTTAAGAGTAAAGGTATACACTTGCTTATCATTTGATCGATGAAAGCTTGTTTGAAAGCTTGTAAAAGCTTTATTTGTCAATTAAGAAATACCCTGCAATGGCAATTCGAATATTTTTTAGTTTGTTATAAAAAGGTTTACAAGCATTAGTGTTCGATAAAAGCGCTTTCGAGAGATTTTTAAAGCTTTCCTGTACTAAATATATCCTCAAATTAACTAAGTTGATTGATTATTGGAATTCATGGCAACAAACATTCATGCAAAATATACTTTTTCTGAAATTTTTATATATAGCGCAACATTGTTGACCTGTGAAATTTCCTCCTGTGAAATTTTAGAATTTTTGCTACTGCTGAAGTTAAAGGATGCGAATAAAAATAGTTCTATTATAGAACGACATCTATGAAAAGCTTTTAGATTTGACATTGCTATGCCAGTTATAGCAGTTAGCAGAACATTTTGTTTCGGCTTTGTGTTTTCAGCTTTCACATGGTAGCCGCTTTCGACGCGTCATTTTTTTCGCTATCTTCGCGCGCTGCTCTTTAATTGAAAAAATTACATGTAAAAGCAACAACAAAGAATTTACAAATATGCGGATATCTCTTTAAAGTGATATAACTGCTATGCTGTTTTGTTTGTCATCAGTTTTACTCCTGTGAATGGTTCAAATGACAAAAGCAAATACCAATTTCATTTTATTCCTTGATTTAAAATACTTAAGGCTTAAAATAAATTATAATCCGGATCATTTCAAGTTGTTGCTAACTTCTTTGTCTCACTGTCACGGGAACATTTCGTATTGTGCCTGTGGATTAAAATTTTTCCACTAGGCCTTTTAAAGTTGAGGCCACTGACTCCGAATTTCGGTAGTAAATTTTAAAAATTTCGGATCGTTGTTGGATAGTATATCCTTCCATGCCGAAATGCCAAGTCTTAGTGAAAAGAAATGTTAAAAATATGGCGTTATTTGCTGTCCCTATCGGTCTACTTTTGTAGCGTCTCTATTGAAAAACTTGTTAGTTTATAGAAAACAAAGAATTTACTAAAAAATTTTTTGAATCGAAAAATGAGTATTTCTCCACTAAGAGAACATGGTAGCGCAAGGTTGCACCTGTCTGTTTGAACTTTTTGTATAGTTTTGAATAGCTACTCTCCAATGCTTAGCGAATAGAAGATAGCTAATAACTTATAAAATTATTATATCTGAACATTTCCATTAAATTGAAAAAAATGTTGACAAATGAAATTAAAATTTTAATATATTGTGGCAGCATTATAAATATGTAAATTATATAGTGTGGTAACATCATAAATCTGTAAATTATGTATCTTATTATAAATAAAGGAGTGTGGCAGCACGATCTGCGGCCATGTTGAAGATAAAGAAGAACGAGTGCAGATCATTTAAAAAGAGCGTCCAACATAATAAAAATTGCTTAAAATATCAGAAGTGGTTGTATTGCGCCCAAAATGTCATCAAACGAGGATTCGCTTAGTTTATACACAGTTGAACAATTAAAATCATGGTTGCGTTCGCTCAAACATAAAACAACAGGTAGTAAAGCCGAACTAATTGTTCGCCTACAAAAAATTCCTGAGGAGCTTCGTGGAAATTTTCGAAACTCCATGGTTGACGTTGACGCTGACGTTGACTGTACGCAAGCCATCATTGCGGAAAAAGAACAAGCTGATGAAATCAACGAAGGAGCGAGCAGTATAAACATCACCGAGGAGTGTGGTGAATTTAGCAATGGGATTGTACCACAATATGACGCAAGTAATCGAACGAGTGTTGAAAAGAAACAAAAAGAGTGTGATGCAAACGAGTGGCGACTTTTAAAAATCGAATTAGAATTGTTGAAGCGTGAGTGTGAACTAAAGAAGATGGAAAATGAACTTCTAATGAGAGAAAAAGAACAGTTGAGAAATAGTGATAATCAAACAAAAAACATTTCCAATAAGCAAAAGTTCGCAGATGTTAAAGAACTTATATCTGAATTTTCTGGTAGTGGTGAATGCCTTAAGCTATGGCAAGCACAACTAAAAAATATCCAGAGTGTTTACCAACTTGATGATAACAACCTAAGAGCATTAATTGCAAATAAATTAAAAGGCAATGCGCTAAAGTGGTTACATTCTCGAGATGACTTGATTTTAATGCCAATCGACAAGTTCTTAAAGGAAATGAGCTCGCTGTTTGAAGAAAAAACAAGCAATTTGATGCTAAAAAAAAGTTTGAAATCAGGCAGTGGTTGACTACCGAATCGTTTCGAGAATATTTCCAAGAAAAACTAATTCTGGCAAATAGAATTCTAATTGGTGAAGATGAACTTGTAGAATATCTAATTGATGGTATTCCGGATAACACTTTACGTTCGCAAGCTAAAATGCAACGATTTCATGACAAATATGAATTGTTAGAAGCGTTTAGAAATATTCAATTGCCACGATATATATCGAAGAAAATGACAGCAGACAATCAACATGAGCAGTCGAATAATGGACAACAAACAACAAGAGTCGTGAGATGCTACAATTGCAACTCCGTTGGCCATTTAGCAAGTGTATGCCGAAAACCCAAACGAGAGCTTGGTGCTTGTCATGTATGCGCTGAAGTTGGCCATTTAGCAGCAAATTGTCCACAAAGGAAGAGCCGCCCTGTACAACATGTCACAGAATTGATGGAAGGCGATGAATATGTAAGGTTTTTAAATTATGTATTTATTAATTCTAAATTTACTTATAAAACTTTATTAGGATCATTAATTGATACGGGAAGCCCCATTAGCTTTGTTCGCCAACAGTTCGTACCAGATGTAGTAATAAACAGAAAGAACAATGTATTTTTAAAATATAGTGGTATAAACAAAAGTCCATTATCTATTGTCGGAAATGTAAACAGTTTTATTTTTTTCAAAAATAAAAGAATTGAATTAACGATGTTAGTCGTAACAAATGAAACAATGACTCATCCAATTATTTTAGGAAGAGACTTTTTAAGTAAATCTAATTTAAAATTAGAATGTAAAGAAATAGATTCGAATTTCAAAGTCGAAAATAACACATATGATGAAGAGTGTCAAAGATTAATGAAAATTGAATTTGATAACACTAAATTTTCTGTGAATTACAATGAAGTATTGAAAACTGAAGCAAAAACTCCTAATGTTTATATAAAAAATGATAATGTAAGTGTCTATGCAAAACAAAAATTTCTGCAAATATTTCAAGATTATTATATGTGCTGTAAGCGCCCCGATACGCCAAAAATTAGATGTGAGATGAAACTGTTGTTGAGTACAGAAAAACCTTTTAATTGTCCTCCAAGAAGACTGTCATACAGTGAAAAACAACAAGTTAGGGTTGTTTTAGATGACTTAATGCAAACCAAGATAATTAGGCCGAGTAAGTCAGAATATTCTTCCCCCATTGTTTTAGTAAGGAAAAAAACAGGTGATATAAGGTTATGTGTGGATTTTCGTAGTTTGAATAAGATAACATTGAAAGATAACTATCCCTTGCCTCTTATTGATGATCTGTTAGATAGACTAGCAAATAAATGCATTTTTTCGTTATTGGATTTAAAGAGTGCGTTCTATCACGTAGATATGGTTGAAGATTCGATTAAATACACTTCTTTTGTAACACCGATGGGGCAGTACGAGTTTTTGAAAATGCCTTTCGGTCTGAAAAATGCACCTTCAACATTCCAGCGGTTTGTTAGCCATGTTTTCGATGATCTGATTCGAGCAGAGAAAATTGCTATTTATTTAGACGATATCATGATAGCTACAAGTAATGAAGAAGAACATTTGGACATTTTGCAGGAAGTTTTTAATAAGTTAGTACAAAACAAATTGGAATTGAGGTTAGATAAATGCCGATTTATGGAGTCAGAAATACGCTATTTAGGATATAACATTTCGAGTAAAGGTATTCTACCGGATGAAAAGAATGTAGAAGCTATACTGAATTTTCCTATACCCAGTAACACAAAAGCTGTACACAGTTTTTTGGGCTTATGCTCATACTTTAGAAGATTCGTTAAAGATTTTTCGCGAGAAGCTCAGCCTCTGTACAAACTAATAAAAAAGAATGTTAAATTTACATTTGGGGAAGACGAGTTACAGTGTTTTGAGAAACTTAAAAATAAATTAATTGGGTCTCCTATCTTAGCGATTTACGACCCAAGAGATGATACAGAGCTGCATTGCGATGCCAGCTCTCGGGGATTTGGTGCAATATTATTACAAAAAAGAGTGACGACAAATTTCACCCAGTCTTTTATTTTTCGAAACGTACCAGCGAGCCCGAATCTAAATACCACAGCTTTGAGCTGGAAACACTTGCAATTATTTATGCACTTCGGAGATTTCGGGTATATCTTCAAGGATTGAAATTTAAGATAGTCACTGATTGCAATTCACTCATGCTAACTTTAAATAAGAAGGAAGTAAATCCAAGAATAGCCAGGTGGGCACTCGAATTGCAAAATTTTCAATATGTTCTCGAACACCGTAATGGAAATAGAATGCTCCATGTGGACGCACTTAGTCGCACTTCAAATATCTTAGTTCTTGAAGAAAATACGTTTGAGCAAAATCTGTCAATTTGCCAAAATCGAGATAGGAAAATTATTGAAATCCGGGGGGAATTGGAAAACAAGGAAAATGGTGTTTTTGAAATGCGGAATGGCTTAGTTTATAGAAAAAACGGACAAAATATACTATTTTATATACCAAATGAGATGGAAGAACATTTATTGAGAAAGTATCACGATGAAATGGGTCATATGGGAAGTGATAAAGTTTTCAGTGCTATAATAAAGTCATATTGGTTTCCCAAAATGAAGGAGAAAATTAAACAATATATCTCAAATTGCCTAAAGTGTATTGCCTTTTCCTCGAAGAGTGGGAAACATGAGGGCCTCTTACATAATATACCCAAAGGAAACGTACCTTTCGAAACTGTTCATGTGGATCACTTCGGTCCAGTGTCATTTAAACATTCTAAGAAAAAATATGTATTTTTGGTAATAGATGGGTTCACTAAATTTGTTAAGTTATATGCGGTGTGTTCAGCAGGCACCAGGGAGGTCATGAGCTGTTTAAAATTGTATTTTAGTAGTTACAGTCGTCCAAAGGTATTGATATCTGATCGAGGCAGTGCGTTTACATCAAAAGATTTTGAAAATTTTTTGAAAACAAATAACGTAAAACATGTAAAAATTGCGACAGGATCGCCACAAGCCAATGGACAGGTGGAGCGCGTTAATCGTAGTCTTGCTCCAATGATAGCAAAATTAACCAGCGGTGGCTTTAATTTCAGCTTAGACAAAACTTTACCGGACATAGAGTATGCTTTAAACAATACGATGCATCGAAGTATAGGCACAACTCCAAGCGAACTACTTTTTGGAGTTTCACAAAGGGGAACTGTCGTTGACTTTCTCAGAGAAAGACTAGAAGAAAATGATTTGAATAATAATGAACGTAACTTAGCAGATATTAGGGATAAGGCAGCAGAAAATATTTCAAAGTCTCAAAATTATAATAAATTGCTGAAAGATAAACATCGGACACAAAGAAAGTATATGGAAGGAGATTATGTTATGGTAAAGAATTATATAAGTAATCCAGGTGCATGTAAAAAGATTGCCCCCAAGTTTAAAGGTCCTTATAGAGTTTGCAAAATACTTCCTAATGACAGGTATATACTTAGAGATGTCGAGGGATTTCAACTTAGCCAAATTCCATATGAAGGAATATGGGAAGTAACAAACATGAAGCCTTGGTTAAACCATGGTCTCCCTAATGAAAGCGTAATCGGGACGATTACATGTCAGGATGGTCGAACTGTGGCAGCATTATAAATATGTAAATTATATATTGTGGTAACATCATAAATCTGTAAATTATGTATCTTATTATAAATAAAGGAGTGTGGCAGCACGATCTGCGGCCATGTTGAAGATAAAGAAGAACGAGTGCAGATCATTTAAAAAGAGCGTCCAACATAATAAAAATTGCTTAAAATATTTTGTTTTAAAATTTTGACTTTAAATTTTTTATGAATATTTATTTTTTAATAAATTCAACTTTTTATAATTTTTCAAGTTTAAGAAATTTCATATTCTTCAAAATGGACAATAAATCAGCGAGAACATTGTGTGCGGTCTATTTAAAAATACCGTACAATTGTATTGAAAAATCGTCAAACATTAAGCACATAAGCATACAAAAAAGTATAAATTACATAAAGGGTGATTTTTTAAGAGCTTGATAACTTTTTTAAAAAAAAAAAACGCATAAAATTTGCAAAATCTCATCGGTTCTTTATTTGAAACGTTAGATTGGTTCATGACATTTACTTTTTGAAGATAATTTCATTTAAATGTTGACCGCGGCTGCGTCTTAGGTGGTCCATTCGGAAAGTCCAATTTTGGGCAACTTTTTCGAGCATTTCGGCCGGAATAGCCCGAATTTCTTCGGAAATGTTGTCTTCCAAAGCTGGAATAGTTGCTGGCTTATTTCTGTAGACTTTAGACTTGACGTAGCCCCACAAAAAATAGTCTAAAGGCGTTAAATCGCATGATCTTGGTGGCCAACTTACGGGTCCATTTCTTGAGATGAATTGTTGTCCGAAGTTTTCCCTCAAAATGGCCATAGAATCGCGAGCTGTGTGGCATGTAGCGCCATCTTGTTGAAACCACATGTCAACCAAGTTCAGTTCTTCCATTTTTGGCAACAAAAAGTTTGTTAGCATCGAACGATAGCGATCGCCATTCACCGTAACGTTGCGTCCAACAGCATCTTTGAAAAAATACGGTCCAATGATTCCACCAGCGTACAAACCACACCAAACAGTGCATTTTTCGGGATGCATGGGCAGTTCTTGAACGGCTTCTGGTTGCTCTTCACCCCAAATGCGGCAATTTTGCTTATTTACGTAGCCATTCAACCAGAAATGAGCCTCATCGCTCATCGGACACGGACGCGAAACACATTTCGAACCGAACACTGATTTTGGTAATAAAATTCAATGATTTGCAAGCGTTGCTCGTTAGTAAGTCTATTCATGATGAAATGTCAAAGCATACTGAGCATCTTTCTCTTTGACACCATGTCTGACATCCCACGTGATCTGTCAAATACTACTGCATGAAAATCCTAACCTCAAAAAAATCACCCGTTATATGTATATTTGTAGGTACGGCCATATATTTAGATACACATACATATATACTCAATATCAATGTGCATGTACTTTATGAGCGTGAAATGACTGTTGAGAATTCGAGCCTTTTCAAAAGCAAAATGTAATTTTCATGTCTGTTCGCAGAACATATGCATATATAGTAAAAATATATATGTATACATCAACGAAAATTGCAACAAAATCGGCACTTTTATATGCTACTTACATATATCGATCCATGGGTTAATGTAAATGTAAATATGTAGCAGCATCAAAGTGTTGTCGCTTGTCCAAACAAATATTTCATGACACACTTGCAATATTGCTATAAAAATTTATACATAAACACGAGTAACACGAACATATGTATGTTTTCATATGAAAATATGTAGAAATGTTTAATTGATTTTCCCAGAAAATAAAATTTTTGTTGTAAATTTTTTATGCATTTTTTAACCAACTTCAAAGGCATATTTTGAGTTGACGTCAATGCATTTCATTGAACTACCTTGTTTGTGTTAGGTATAAAGAACAACATTGTTTATGATTTCTTAGCTTTATTTAATTTGTAATTATAAAGTCATTGTCTTCAAGTTACGTAGAGTGGAGAAGAAACAGCTCCAATAACGAATACGTGTAGTAAAGGTTTTCGAGACATCTTAAACATAAATATTTGTATTGAAAGTATAAATGTTTTGTTCCAAATAAAAATGAAGTCTAACAAGCAATTTTAGGAAGATCGAGAAAGCAGTACTTCTCTAGACGCCCCAGCGCGGCAAATTTTAGTGAAATCATTGAAGGAGAGAGAGAAATGCAGCTAACTTTGTAAACATCTATACCATAATATACAAAAGAGTTATCTGTGAAAACATACAAACGTTTGCATTCTATGTATATATGATTTAAAAAGCGTGACTGTTTATGTTTCAATCTAGTCTTCTTTGTCTTAGACATATACAAGGTGTGTTCCAAAGTAAACAGGAATTTTTGAATCTATATGTCGACTAGTGTTTTCGAATCTGCTATTTTTATCGATTGTCCAGTGAGAATTTCATGACATTTCATTGATTGGAAGTGAAGTTATTGCGTTTTAAGTGTAAGTATGTATGTCATCGGTGCGAAAATGAGCTTCGAACAAAGAGCCAACATTAAATTTTGTTTTAAAATTGGTAAAACTTTTAAGAAAACGTTTCAGTTGATGAAACAAGTTTATGGCGACGATTGTCTACCCGTAGCAGAGTGCATGAGTGGTTTCAAAGCTTTCAAAGTCGTCGTGAGGACATAAATGAAGATCAACATGTGGGCCAATCAAACCCCGTGATCATCGGAAATTCCATCGAAATTGAGCGTGAATTCATCAAAAATCAGCCGAAATCATCATTGAAATTCATGAAAATGGAATTGAACATCTCCAAAACATCGATTTATCGCATTTTGACTGACGACCAAAAATTGCTCAAAATTCAACATTCCATGTAATCGTCCATGACCATTTGACCAAAAATCACATTTAAACCATTAACCTCTCCCCGTATTCACCTGATACGGCGCCTTGCGACTTCTTCCTTTTCGGAAAAATGCATTTGGCCCATGAAAGGAAGGCGTTATGCAGATGTAGAGGTCATTCAAAAGGCTTGCACCGGCATACTGGTGACCATACCGGCCAACGAGCTAGAACACTCGTTCGACATGCTTTTGAACCGTGCAAAAAGCTGTATTGAAGCAGAAGGAGACAATTTTGAATAAAAGGGTATTATTTATCAACGTTTTTTTGAAAACTTGGAACTTGACTTTTGGTTTCTATAATAAATCTAAAATATTAGTCTTAGTAAGTAACAGAAATTACCATGCTCGTTGGGGTGTTTTTCTGAAGGATATTCCGAAATTAAACGAGGTTTCAGACAAGGCGACTCTGTTTCGTGTGACTTCTTTACTCTACTCTTGGAGAAAACAATTCGAGCTGCAGAACTAAATAGAGAAGGTACCATCTTCAAAGCAGAATAACTCTTACCAACAGGGGCTACTTCGGAGTGAGTAGGCAAATGAGAAGTAAAGTTCTCTCTCGACGAACAAAAACCAAACTCTATAAATCACTCATAGTCGTGCTATATGGTGCAGAAGAATGTACGACGAGAAAGGTTCTGCGGAAGATTTATGGTCCTTTGTGCGTTGGCCACGGCGAATATCGGGTGCGATGGAACGATGAGATGCATGAGATATACGACGACATTGACATGGTTCAGCGAATTAAAAGACAGTGGCTATGCTGGCTAGGCCAATGGACGAAAACACTTCAGCTTTGAAAGTATTCGATATAGTACCTGCCGGGGGAAGCAGAGGACTTTGCTTCACTTGTAATCTCCAATAAGAACAAGATTCCGAAATTATGGATAAAACTTCAATAAAACTGTAGACACCGTATTTATCAGCTTGCAAATTTTTCCTGCTTCTGAAACTGATGAGCCCCATAAAATGGCCAATGGCTTGAAAATTATCGTCTATTTCTTCAATTATATAAATTTTATTCGTTGAAAATGGCACAAAGTGCTTAGAAAAGGAAAAAATTTAAAAAGTTTTCACTTTTCTTCAACAAAAATGGGTGTGTAACTTCAATAAAATGGATGTTAACAGCAAAAACCCAAATCGATATTATGTTAAAGTTATTGTTAGCTGACTTTCAGATGTCCTTGGTAAGCTATTGTCGGCAAATATTATCAGTTGATCTGGCATCCCATCGGGTTTTGATTTTCTTTACCATGCTTCTGCTCAGATCGTCGTATAGACAATGCATGGGTGTCCCAATGTTGATCACGTTTCGTTTCTTGACAATCTAGTCCCCTATTTTATTGCTCTCGATGCCTTTGCGGCCTGACACCCAGTAGAAGTGAAGCTGCTTGCTTCTGGCAACACTTTTCACTGCTGTCCTGCTTCACTTCTGGCAGATATGAGATACGAAGTTACTGCCTTACTTGCTGCTTGGCTACGTAGATGTTGAATCTAGAATTGCCTGCTGGTGCATTAGAGGCCAGTTCCACGGCTTTCGCAATAGCAAAGACCTCAGCTTGAAATATACTGTCAATGGTCCGGCAACTAAAAAGGCTGGCTTAAGCCTAACTCGACAGTGTAATCCCGCACCAACTTCACAGTCCATTTTCAAGATATCCGTATAAATTTTTAGAGTGTTGCGGGTAGCTAACGTACGTTTTTGATAACCATCTTTTTCTATGTTTACTTTGAATCTTTCTTTCCAGTTGGGAAGTGGGATCATTTAGTCGGTGTTTGCCAAACCGCCATTATAAAAATTGTAAATTGTCCTGCAGCCAGTTGTCGCCTCGCCGATTTTGCTGCATAGTTTCCAGCGAAGAGCTCTTTGGTGGCAAGTTTATGGCCAGTTCAAGAGTCGCGTTTTTTTCTTTAACTCCCGCTACTGCACCGTAAAACCGATTTCTACTCTTATCCGTCTAGAGGTCGAAAGGTTTTTGATCCAGTGTTGTACAGCAGGATCAAAACCTATTGACTACATACTATTCAGAATACCGTCCACTTTTTGATCTAACTTTTTTCAGCAGAATATTTTTATTATTTTTACCATTTCCGAGGCCTCAGCACTCGTCTGAAATACAGAAAAATGAACTTAACTGTAAGCTTAACGATTTTTAAATGAATTTCGTTTCATATCAGTAAAGAAAAACCCACACACAGATTCATACATAAGTATGTACGCAATCGATGCTAAAGAAACCTGCAAAAATCCCGTTTTACATGCGATGTACAAGAGTTTACTTGTGTAAGAGTTTACATTCACATACACACACATACACTTGCATTTAAATGCACATTAACGATGCGTACTTTTCATATGCGAATTTAATAAGTGACAGCCAACAATTAACCACACTTAATGACCCTGTTGGGCAATAAAGCTCAAAACGAAGAAGACGAAGAAGTGAAAGCAGCATGCAACGTCCACGTATAGCAGTGCAAAAGCAGGACTTGCACGCGGATCTGCAACATGCAACAAGCTGCTTGCCACAGTTACAGCAGTGTGATGTTGTTGTTGCTGCTTATGCAGCGCTATGACAAGTCAGTGGCGGATAAGTCATTTGCAAGGATAACTACCTATCGCCCATACACACAAACACACATTCACTGCATATATGTGGTTATGTGTGTATGTATGTGGTTTGTACTTGAAGCTTATAAACAAGTAAACAGGCGGGCTCCTTAATTAAAAATGCGAATATTAACTCAATACGCAGTGCAGTTGTTGCAACTGCCGCGTCGGTAGTGTGGCAGGCAGCCAAGTGCGTATATAATTGCGTAAATAACGGTGATTTTCAGGCATTCGCGGTATATGTAGGTGTGCTCGAATAATATGCTTGCAAACAAAAAATTATCACGAAATTAAATAAAAGACGTAAATTGCAATTGTTGCACGTTGCACAGTGGAATTCGCTTTTTTATTGTATTGATTGCTTTTTATTGCATTTATTTGCTTTTTATTGAATTTTTGTTGCTTTTTATTGATTTTTTGTTTTTTATTTATTATTTAATATCATATTTGTAGGTGTTAATTTTTGAGCTCATTTGACAGTAAAATGTTTTAATGAATTAACTGATTTAACTGCACTCATATGGAAATAATTATATTATCAGCCATGTGAGCACTCTCGTGGGGTTTATGTTAGGGTGTGGGTGGATTAAGGACTACTTAATCGTATATGTTTTTTAAAGTCGAACGTGCCGTTGTTTTCTTTTGTGGAGTTATCGAAAAATCGATCGCTTAAAAAGTTCTTTGACTTTGATCTCAGAGAGGAAGCGCTTTTATTTATTTTTTCATATACTTGTACATATGTACAAGTATATGAAAAAATAAATAATATGAATTCGATATGCTTGCAATGAATCTGTGACAAAGGCCAATGCTTTTGTTGATATATCTACTCCCGCTCAAAGTTTGGCATAAAAATGGGTGTTTCAAAAGTAAAGAAAAATAATTATTATTAATAATAAAAAAAAAAATATTTTATTTTTTCAAATTACATCTAAAGGATTATATTCACTTTAATTTTCCGAATCACTAAAATACTACTACGAGAACTTGATTTCCATCAATTGACCGATGGCAGCTATATGCTATAGTAATTTGATATTGGTAATTCAGACAAATGAGTAAGTTGATGGAGAGTTAACGATCTATGCAAAATTTTAGAGTGATATCTCAAAAACTGAGTAATTAGTTCGCATAATACCGATAGGCGAACAGACGAAAATGGCTAAATAGATTTCGCTCATCATGCTGATCATTCATACATATACAATATATATTTGCTAGGGTTCCCGACGTTTTCTCTTTTTTTTGAGGGTGACAGGGTGGAAAATGCCTTCCAAATCATCACGGCAATGGTATGTGCCGTTTGCAGATCATTAAACCCTCCAAGGAACCGTCGCCCAACCTGCAACCAAATTTGTATTACTTCAGGGTGGCGGTCCATTTTTCTCATTAAGAGATTTACAAGGTGAATTCCAAAGTAAACAGGACTTTTGAATCTAGCACCCCCTGTTGGCGTTTTATATGCTATATGTGGACTAGTGTGTTAGAATCTGCTATCTTTATCGATTGTCCAGTGAGAATTTCATGACACTTCATTGATTGGAAGAGAAGTTATGGCGTTTTAAGTGTCAGTATGTTTGTGTTATCGGTGCGAAAATGAGCTTCGAACAAAGAGCCAATATTAAATTTTGTTTTAAAATTGGTAAAACTTTTATTGAAATATTTCACTTGATGAAACAAGTTTATGGTGATGATTGCCTATCCCGTAGTAGAGTGCGCGAGTGGTTTCAACGTTTTCAAAGTGGTCGTGAGGACATAAATGACGATCAACATGTGGGCCAATCAAAATCCGTGATCACCGGAAATTCCATCGAAACTGTGCGTGAATTTATCAAAAATCAGCCGAAATCATCATTGAAATTCACGGAAATGGAATTGAACATCTCCAAAACATCGATTTATCGCATTTTGACCGAACATTTGGGCTTACGAAAGGTGTGTGCACGGTTTGTTGCGCACAAATTGACTGACGACCAAAAATTGCCCAGAATCCAACATTCGAAGGACGATTATTTGACCAAAAATCACATTTAAACCATTAACCACTGCCCATATTCACCTGACATAGCAACTTGCGACTTCTTCCTTTTCGGAAAAATGCATTTGCCCATCAAAAGAAAGCGCTATGCAGATGTAGAGGTCATTCAAAAGGCTTGCACCGGCATACCGGCGACCATACCGGCCAACGAGCTAGAACACTCGTTCGACATGCTTTTAGACCGTGCAAAAAGCTGTATTGAAGCAGAAGGAGACTATTTTGTATAAAATAAATTGATTTTTCCGAGAAAACCATTTATTCTGTTTTATTTACTTTGGAACGCACCTTGTACATCCTAGGTTCCGATCTCGCTTTTTGCTGCGTAGCATGATTGTTGCGAATTTCCCGATAATACCCCAATTTGCTTCACTCTCCAGCATGGTGCTGATTAAACTGTCCGTGTTTATTGGGCCAACCAGGTCTTCTACGGCGGTGAGTACTCGTTGCCATCACACAGATTTAAATAATGTAAGTTCAGCGTCGTCTTCCTCTGCGTCGCTGTATAGGCATGGCGGGTCTTCGACTTCTCCCATCTTGTGGAGGTACTTTTTGAAGTATCCGTGACCGTAGCTGGGTTGTGTAATAATCGAATTCTCCAAATTTACGGCTTGTCTAAAATTTAGATCCTTTATTAGTCTGGCCGTCCATCTGCCGTGACTCTCGTTCTCCCATATACGTTCCCATGTGGTTATGGTATCTTTCTTTATTTTTTCTATTGTGTTCTTGTTATTGTCGGATGTTTTCTTTTTAGCTCCCACAGCTTTTTCCTTTTGTTTGCCAGAAGGTCAATTGGTGTACCCTGTTCAGGGTATAAAAAGTGAAATTCACATTACTGAACAACCCTTTACACGATACTCACATTTTCACAAATGCCTTTAATTGTACATTACTTTTAATTTTAATTGAATGAGAAAAATCAGCAAAAAAAAAAAAAAAAAAAAAAAAAACGAAAACAAAAAATAAATAAAAAAACAGAATCAAGCAGTTGAAATGAAATAAAATTTAAATGGTAAAGCAAAAACCGAATTATCCGCCTTTGGCAGCGGATGTGGAGCAAGTGAAGTCGCTCGGCAGTTTCCTTCCTTCCTCACTCACATCATCACTTGGCAGCTGGATGGCATGCTCGCGCAAGAACATGAAAAACTGTTGGCGTGTCAGCTCGGACAATGGTGTCCACCAGTAAGTTGCAAGTGTTGTTTTTAATTAAACAAACAACCAGCTTTAAGCGCAAATTTCGTTTATTTTTCATGTGAAATTTAAATGCGGAAGCCACACGGATTGCAGTGGCAGATTGCATATGGCAACAACGACCTGCACATTTGTTGCAATCACAGTCATATAATATGTTGTTTGCGATAATAAGCGCCGGGCGTGTGTAGCTCTGTGTTTGTTTGTATTTACATGTCTGTGAATTCTTGTTGATCACAGTGAAATTATTGTGAAATCGGCACAAAGCTCACTGAACTTATTGATTTCCAAATTGAATGCATTCAATTAGGGACTGATGTGGTGGCTTTAAATTAATGCTAAATAGCAAATTTAATTTCTACTCATACATAATGCTCTAGCTAGAGAATTGGCTTTTGCGAATTTTTGAAAATCCTTTTCTGTAAGAAGAAGAACAAGATTCTAGACAAGAATTGTATTTTTATTACCCTCTATTTATATGCTACTTCTCGCTATTGCATGAACTATTTACCGTCTTTTATTTTACCTACGAATTTTCTATCTAAAATCGATGTTTCAATCGAAGTTCCGAAAGAAATCATTCGCGAGTTTCATCTTGCTGTCACCAGAGAGACAGATAGAATTTCCATTTATTCTATTAACATACTCAGAATGTATATATTTCCTTAATCATTGCTTATTACTTTATTGTTCACATTTAGTTGCCTCGAGTGGTTCTTTCTGTGCCCCAAGTTTGAACATTGCCTTTGGAGTGCATGGAGTCTTGAGTAGATTGTGGTATTATGTGTTTTAAAGTTAAACGTTTTGATGTTATGATTTCTTTCCTTTTCGTTCAGCAAACTCTAACACTATTTTATCCAATAATACTTTAATACTATACATTAAATTGTTTTATATTAAGTTTATATTTTTCATTTTTGAAATATTTTATTTTTTCTTCTCACTGCCAAACACCGTTAAAGGATATCGTTTACATTTGCTTTTGCATAGATTATGTTATTAACCAATTTTATACTTTAATTTAGGCTTTAAATCATACATATTCCAACCTCCGGCATTTGGGCTTAAATTGAGTAAAAATATTCAGTACTTTTTGTTTTTTGGATACAATAAAGCTTTAAAGGTTTTATGAAAGTATTTGCAATTTAAATTAAATAAATTCTATAGTGGATTACAGCCTTGGCATTTGTACATATAATATATTTATTATTGTAGCATCACTCGTATACATATTGATACATCATGATGCGGCATTAAATTGTTAGAATGGCATTTGTACCTAAAATAGAAAACGGTAAAGGGATTTAAAGTTCTTGTTCAAGAAGTTTTGTATGCTGAATAGGGTATATTAATTCTGACACGATGTTTGTAACGTTCAAAAGGAAACGTCGTAGACCATATAAGGTATCTATATAAATGATGTTTTACTTGTGATGTTTTACCACTTGGAAATTTTATATAAATGTTCATCTTGAGATAGTGATATGAAAGTTTGCGGTATCGGACAACTATAGCATATAGCTGTCTCCTGATCAAACCCAAGACCTTGTTAAGAACATTTTTTGGTTTGATGGGATATCTTTTCGAAATTTGGCGTGCATTATTATCCACAAACCTTGAATGATGATTTAGATTGGGTAACTATAACATATAGCTACCCTAAAAATTAACCGATCAAACTCAAGTTCTTGTATGGACAACTTTTTTATTTAACAAATTTAAGAAATTTAAGAAATTTGGCTTATGGTATTATCCAAAGTATTGCTACAATCTTCGAACATTCTATATAGATCATACCACTATAGCATATAACTGCCATACAAACTGACCGATCAGAATCATGATGAAAGTTTTTTATATCCTTTTTTCGGAATAAAAATTGCACCTGTGAAGGGTATTATAGCTTCCGTGTAGCTAAAGTAAACGATTTTCTTGTTATTGCTTAAGAATTGGCCGCCTTACATTTAACTCTTTCGCTCTTCGACAGTCAGTAGCAAGCCTTAAGCTTATATCAGTCCGGAAAATAGATTTAAAAATATCTCTATTTATAGTAAAATTAAAATGCAAACCAGAAATGGGAGTACTAATGAAATATCTTATATAAAATCGGTATTACAGCGCACGCTCGAAAATATGAATTAATTAAAACCAAGACAGTTCCCATTTGTGAGATGTTCACGTTTACGAATACCCAAAAAGTATAAGTTAATATCACAAAATTCACATTTTTTGTTGGTTAGTATACATGAGATAAGTATGTTAGGAAATATAAGTTTGAGAAAACTGTTTTTTTTTTAATAATAGAAATACAGCTTTCTCCCCTAGCGATCACAGTACATTCAAATCATTTTATCGACGTCTGCATGAGTAGCCCACTGTACCGATTTGTTGAAAGTTTCAACTTCTTCATTTGGTTTGATTTTCTTCGGTGCCTCTGAAATAGGGATGGAAAGATTGCTTACACAATCGATTCTCGATTCCGATTATTTTTTTATACTTTTCGATTCTAAGAATCGATTAATCTAGCGCAAGAATCGATTCATTCGATTTTAATCGGTTTTAAATTAAAAGAACAAAAATTTATTTATTAAATCACAAGGCATAAAATGAATGAATAATTCAAACCGATTAAATAAAACACAAAAATAGTTAAAAACAATTAAATTTTTTTGTCTATAAATAATATACCAAGAACATTATATTTCCTATAAAATTATTTTAAATAATTCAAGTAGTTTAAACAAGTTTCATAAAATAAGTTTTTAAATAAATTTAAAGTAAGTAAAAGAACAATAAGCTGATTGTCAGTTTAAGAAAACCATACATTTTCTGGGACAGATCTTAAAAACAGAAGCATATTTAAGTGACCGGTTGCGATTATTTCATCGTCACTCTCTTTTTCACTCAATGTGCGATTTTGATTAGGATTAGAAGCAGTTAAGGAAAGTTTATGTGATTTTTCGAGATGTTTGATTAAGTTAGACGTACTATTATTATATTTTAATTGCTTTCCACATTGGTGACACTGGGCATTCGATCCGTTGTTTATTTTTTTAAAGTAAATCCATACAGTGCTAGGCGCCATTTTAATAAATTTATCGTCAAGAATTAAGAATCGCGAGTTTTCTTGTGCTCGTATGTAGTATGTATAACTTGAAACTAGTCACTTAATTAATAGTAAAGTCGAATGTCAAGAATCGATTCCTAATCGGCTTCGACTACTGAAGATCGATTCCAAAAAATCGATTATTTTACGAGAAAACTCGGTTCTCGAGTAGAATCGGAATCGAGTTTACCATCCCTACTCTGAAAGAAGTCTTCGTACGATTCGTAGTCTTGTTCAATATCGTCACTAGCATCACGAGTATCTAGTATTAGCTAGATAGCTGCAGTGCACCTTTATGATTTTTATTGAATTATAATCTATTGGTTGAATGAGGGGAGTAACGTTTGGTGATACTATAAATATTGCCAAAATTTTTCCATCTTCTACTGGCAGTTCATATATATCATATCATATAGCTTCATAAAGATGTGAGGGAGCCTTGACAATTAGGAAAAGAGCTTTAATTGATAAGTTTTTCTCCCTTAAAAATGCTTTTATATTAAAAACAAAAACAAAGAAAAATCTTAAAGGTATCCGCACCTGCAGAACGAATGATTCAGGAAACCATTCTTTGAAAATAACCCACGGCATCCAAGTGAATTTTGAGCTCTTGTACTCGCTGAGGCACTAAAAGTTTTTAAGCAGCGTGGATTCTTGACTTTCCAATTACCAAGATTTTAAGTTTATAAAATTCAGTGGTGTTTGAGTAACACAAAAACATAATTCGCCACTTCTCATACTTATATTTGGCTTGGTAATTAAGGATAGTCCTAAAATAAAATTTGTTTAAATATCAATTATTTAAATCATATCATATTTACATAAAAAATTTTAAAATTAAAACTATGTTCACACTTTTATAATAATTTGTAAAAAAGGACAAATTGTTTGAAAATCCAAGCTTCGCTTTAATCATTTATTTGAAAAAATTTAAAGAACTAAGTAATCAAGTAATACGCTTGAATTATGCGCCATAATATTTTAATCACCACAATCATCTCACTAAATATTGAGAGATAAAAAAAAAAATCCATTGTTATTCACACGCAAAATAAGTGCTTTGAATGATTTATCGTTTTAATTTCAATAGTAGATTTATCATTTTCAATTTTCAAATAGTTATTCAACATTACTAACTGCTGGCATTAAATCACATCTCCGCAAATTTAATTTTAAATTTAATTTACTTTTTTTCACTTTAAGTTTTTTCTGCGAATTGGAAAAATGTGAATGTAAACACATTAAAAGCTGTTTATGCAAAATAAATTTCTGCACAACAAATTAATATCTTTAACGGTGTGATTTTGCAAACATTTGGTGAGTGTATGCGTGTTTGTGTGTTGAGCTTGTCGATTTTTTCGCCAGCAGCGCTGTGATGAGCGAATACATTTAAATTGTTTTATAAGCCGTATGCCATTCGCAAATTATGTGGAATAAATAGGATATATGCTGCTATACACATACACATACAAAGCACTTGTCTGATTACATACGCACACATGTATACATGTATATCCTTTGCTTGTGTTTGTGCTTACATATAGCGCTTTTTATAAAGAGAGACGGGTTTATAGACACTCGAATCATCAACGTAATAATTAATTATACAGACAGCCATTGAAGTGTGTTTACTGATTGCCTGGCATTTATGCTTTAAGTATTTTTAAATGCTAAGCCCTTTAAGAGCGTTTGCTGACTTTACTATTTTGTTAAATAAATATAGCTGCTGCTCAAATTAAAGATTTTAATTTTTGATTTTAAAATTTGATTTTGAGAAACGTTTACATTATTTAAACTAGTTTGTAAACGTCTTTAGTTTTCAATATGATTTCTTATACTTTAAGTGATTGCATCCACTTGTAGGTTGGAACAAATGCATTATTTTGTGAGTATTTTGTAGAGGCATTACATTTAATAAATGCATAAATAATTGTGCACTTACAAGAACTAATACACTTTCATAATCACTGATTTATACTGAAATATTTTGTATTTTATGGCATCAATAGTCGATTGCAATTAGACAAGAAAGAAGTTGCCTGACGTTGAGGCAGATATGTCTGCTTAAAACTATCTCAAAACCGAAAACCATAAGCAATTATTAATACTATTAAAAGTATTAACACGAGGTAACGATTGAAGGACTACTCAAAATCATGATTCGCCATTTTGGCTTCCCAGACAAAAGTCCATTTTTGTGAGAAAATATACGCCTCCGAGTGGCTTAAAAATTATTATTACAAATCTCATTCCTTCGATCTTTGCATGTCAAATATGTCTGAGAATGTCGTATAAAAAATATTTATTGCGAGGTTAGACACACTTTAATAAACCCTGGACGCCATATAAGGGGTTACATGGGTTTCACAGTTCCAAAAAATCTAAAAGTTTTTTTTGTCTTATTAAATTCTATAACATCTCTAGATTTTTTATCCTAAATTTTCAAGTTGATCCGACTAATAATTTCGGAGATACAGCCTTTGAGAACTTGTGCGCTTGCAGCTAGCTAGGCTAACTGCGCCGTCTTTAAACGCGTTTTTCTCAAAACTATGTTTTCAAAGTCGGTTGTCAATATTTGTCCCGAACTACTCAACCGATTTTGATGAAATTTTACACAGGTCTTCGAGATATCATTTAAAAAGTCTTGAACGAAGGATTTTTTTTTAATTACACCTATTTAAAAAAAAAATGTCGAGAAATTTTCATCGAAACTTGCATTTTTTTATAAAAACGTCTGCCTAAAATCCAATTTTCGTTTTTCTTTTGTTTTTTTCGTCCAATACCTAGTTTATTATCTTTACTAAAACACGTATTTTTTATTTTTATTTCTGATGATCCTGAATGAAGTTCTGCTGACAACGCCGATGCACCTTTTTTCCGAGGGACTGCCGGAAATGGCGTCGAATGACTGCCATTTTGATATTTTTCTTTGATAATTTTAAAAAATGTTTATTAAATTTGAGTCTTTTAAATTAAAAAAAATTTCATTAAAATATTTCATTTTTTATATGTAAAAAAATCAATTGAAAAAAGGCCGTTTTTTGCCCAAAGAAACCCATGTAACCCCTTAATGAATTCAAAGCTAGTATAGCTGCTCTGCTATCTGAGTGGATGGTCACTTCTCACCGCTACCTTAATGCTACGATGTTTGTAACCCCAAAAAAGAAACGTCGGAAATCTTATAGAGTACCATGCATACATATATATTAGGGTGATTCAAAAAAAAAAAAAAAATATATATATATATACCTCATCATTCATAATGATTTTTTTTCATTGAAAATAACTTTTTTTCATCAAAAATAATCCAACTTTAACTGTTAATATCATTTAAACGGTTGGTTTTACGAAAAAATCATAGGAGACCTTTTTTGTAGAGCATTCAATTTCCTACAAAATCTAAGGAACAAAATATTTTTTCAAGTAGCTGGAAGCGAGATATAAATTTTTCTATCTGATAATAAGAAAAACTTGAAAACTGTAAGAAGGAGGGCCTTCCCGTTACAATTAAGAACTCATGCTTGGAGAGGCTTTCTTAGAGGTGCCTACCTATTAGGAACCTTTTTTTCCAAGTACCAAACGAAAAGTTTTTTTTTCTTTTTAATAACTTTCTATATTTGGTCAGTATGACGTGCCGTTAGTCTGTCCGTTTGTATATATGCAAACCAGCTTGGACCTTGAGATCTGAAAACCACGCCCTTTTCTCTTCAAAAAGTGGCTCATTTTTTGAAATCTCCAATATCGGAACACTATAGAATGTACATAGCTGCCATACAAACTAAATGATCGCACTTAACTGTGAGGAGATATCCCCACGAAATTTGGCGTGAGTTATTTTCTATAACATTAGTACAATTTCCGAAAAAAAGTTCAGATCGGACCACCAATATACTTTACGCTGCCATACAAGGATACCTATGCATATAAATCTTGTATGTAACACTTTTTAATTTGACGAAATATTTTCATGATATTTGACATAGAATATTGTGTAGGGCATCGCTAAAGTCTACAAATAGTTTAGATCGATTCAGAATATAACATTTAACGGGGGTTTCAATAGGAACGCTCCAAAAGTAGACCGATAGCTACAGCAAACGACGCCATATTTGTTCTCGTTCTTATGCTTTTCTCTTTAGTAAGGTTATACGATCCAACAACGAGTCAAAATTTTCTACCGAAATTCGAAGTCAGTGGTCTCAAATTTAAGAGCGCTACGTCCAATTTATGGTAGTCATACTCATATCAGATCTATAATTGAGCGTTAGTGAAAAAATTTGAATCCACAAGAACGATATAGTACAAAACATTCCCCCTGTCAGTGGGACAAAGAAGCACCCATGGTGTCGAGAATATTGCTGCCACTAGCGCATTATTTGAGGAAGACCAAAATCAGTCCCTCACATGTCGTTATCAAGCATTGGACATTACTGTGACGTCGTTGTGGCGAATTTACACTATTTCCTTAAAAAATCAAAAAACAGAACTGAAGCCCCTTGACCACCATAATCGTCGTATGTTCGTAAATCAAGACCAACTCGTTACTGTGTCACACAGTGAATGTCACAATCGATTTATTGAAAACCAAGTTTGGTGAACGTGTTATCTCACGAAATGGTCAGTCAAATCTTGTGGAGCTACCTCAAGCCTTCGGTATGGGTTCAGCTTCTGGACTTCTGCAAGCGTGCCTGTGAATTTGAATTTGACATCGAATGTGCTTTCACAAGAATGAAGAATTTCATTAATATCCCAAAAAGTTTTTGTAGCGTTCTTATTGTTATTGTTAATGCTATTGTTTTCTTGTTTAAATATTTCTTAATAGTATTATGGTTCTTTATAAGCATTCCATTTACTTTATGTTTACAGGACTTTGAGCCAGTACCGTATCCAGCCAAATATTATGGAAAATTCTACGAAGGAGATTCGTACATTATTTTAAAGGTGAGTTAAAATAGTTTCATAATTCATATTTAGATGCTTTTAATACAAAAGAAATAAACGCTTGCTGCATTAAGTCTATTTGATTATGCGTGTCTCTGGTATTTATATCACTTGTTTGTTCGAATCGCCATTCACCAAATTTTGAAGATTGAAGGCATTCATTTAAATAATAAGTCATTTGGTGCATTATTTGAGATTTTGTAACTTGATCTGAAATGAATTGATTATAATTGAACGTGATGGCCGAATAGCATCAATTTTCTAATAGAAGAGCATACAATCAATTTAACTTTACCGAAAAGGTGCTTCTATATTAAATACAATTTGCCTAAAATACACAAATATCATTACCGACCTCGTTTCCGTTTTTCCCATGAATATTGAATATTCCGCGAATGGAATAATAATTATAATACTCTTAGCTTTCAGGATACAAAACTAGAGATTTCATAAATAGTTTATCAATAATTTGCATTTTGACAACGAAAAGCTGTCAAACTTATGCTCAATTATAAAAGCGTTTCGGCATTAGTGGTTCTTCCCTTTAAATTAAACTTCAGACTAACTGAATTAAATGAAATGCATTTTCAGGTATTACTCTCCCTCTTTAACTAATGCAAGCGCGCAGTTAGTTTCTCACGAATCGCCAGCATTTCTTTGCTCATTTGCCGTAATGTCAAAATTGTTGCACCCAACTTGCATTTTCCAATTGGAAACTCATTTTGCACAATTTACTTACGACTTTACACCTTAGAGACCGACCTACGGAGCAACGCATGCTGCAGCCATATGAAAGAGCGTAGAAAAGCCATGAATATTATAAAAGTATATGCTTTCCTCACCGGCGTAAAGTCGGTGGCGCAAAGAACATACTTTTTCACTTAAGAAAATAGAAAAACTTTGAATTTGTTTTGTGAAAATCTGTCTTAGAATCACGAGCAAAGTAAGCGGGGCACACGCTCACCAACGAAGCCATTTTTCTTGCATTTGCCACACACCACATTACATAAATACATACTAACTATAAACACCTTTGTTATTGTTGTCCTTACTGACACTCATTTTGGCATATCTCCTTACACCGGTCACCCGCTTTAGACCACCGAAGACCCGAAGAGCCAAAAACTTTCGTGGGACATTCACTTTTGGCTCGGCGCTGAGACGACCACCGACGAGGCGGGCGCCGCGGCCATTTGCACCGTGCAACTGGACGACCAACTGGATGGCGCACCGGTGCAGCATCGCGAAGTTCAAGATCATGAATCACAATTGTTCCTCAGCTACTTTAAAAATGGTAAGTTGCCGTTTGCAAAAATTACGCATTAAAAAGTTTCACGCGACCAAATGAGGCACCTGCGAACTTCCGCAACGTAATGCTTTTGCGGTTGTTGGTTAGTGAGTATGTTGTGCAGCTGCGAGCTGTTGGCCGTTAGCGGTGAGCTGTTGGCAGGTGACCGGTTGCCACGGCGGTTAATGGCAGCTCTCAGCATCGACTCAATGCAAATATAAATTGCGTTGCACTAAAAATTCTACGAAATTGCACTTTTCAACATTCATCTACACCCATGTACGAAGTATGGGCAACAGCGCTCGCACAGTTCGTACCTCGGCGCTAATGGTCGTGGGTTGCGTGCGGGGGTGCGCAAGCTGACTCTGCAAGGGTTGCGCTCCGACCATTGACATGTCTAATTAATTTGCATTATTGCTTGTAGGTGTGCGTTACGAGAAGGGCGGTGTGGCTACCGGTTTCGAACATGTCGATGTGAATGCTGCTGGCGAGAAGCGTCTCTTCCAGGTGAAGGGTAAACGCAATGTGCGGGTGCGTCAGGTGGCGTTGTCTATAACGTCGATGAATCGCGGCGATTGTTTCATTTTGGATGCAGGCGAAGAGATACTCGTCTATGTGGGCGAGCAGGCGAAGCGTTTGGAGCGCCTGAAAGCCATTTACGCTGCAAATGAAATACGTGATCAGGACCATCATGGACGTTCGAAGGTGAACATTATTGGTGAGTAGTCCAAAATTATTGTATAAGTCAAAGACAACTTAGTGTGTCAGTAATTTGTAAGTTGGTAAGCAATACATCTCATGAAGAGCAGCGAAGTTTAAGTAAGGAAGAATGCTGTGTATAAGGTCGTCAATTTCAGTGCTGTCTGGAAAACTTTTTTTTGGAAGATTAGCTACTGGTTAACTCCATCTGGTATCGCAAAGGACCAAATATGGTCTATGCGTGGCTACCAGATTAACCTAACTTACCTACCAGTTATTATGCCGTTGGATATACCGAAAATGTTTGAAATCTTCTTTAAATGAGAAGGAAGCTTCGTGTTACATGTAGAGTTGTAAGTACAGCTATTAGTATTGGAATAGACTAACTCTTCATAAAATTATTCTTTTAAAATTTACTTACTGTCTTGATGGTTCGAGAGTCTCTAAGCATGTAATGGCCTATAAACAATTTTATGAATATCTCCCAGAAGAGTTCAAATCAAAAGCAAATCATTATTGAGTTTCAGGTTTCGTAAGCAGAATAAGCTCATTCTAGGAATTAATGATGCTTATAATATATAAAAAAATAACTATTAAAGTTTCAGTTTAATACTTTTTAAATAATAAAAATGCAAAACATTCCTATAAGGTGACAAGACTTCGCTCTCATACCCACCTCATATTATATATTACTTAAATTCTTTTGCATGTAGACAACTTCTCCTCTGATTTTGCGAAGGAACATTTCTTCACTACACTCGGTTCGGGTTCGGCTGACGAAGTACCCGATGAGAGCACAGACGAAGAGGACGGCGCTTTCGAGACGGCCGATATTAAAGCAGTTACACTGTATAAAGTTAGTGACGCTAGCGGGTCTTTGGAAATTGAAAAGATATCCGAAAAGCCACTACGACAAGAAATGCTTAGTACAGATGACAGCTTCATACTTGACACTGACTCTGGCATTTATGTTTGGGTCGGACGTAATTCCACGCAAAAAGAAAAGACCAGTGCAATGAAAGCAGCAGAACATTTTTTAGAGACTAATTCGTATCCAACCTGGACGCAGGTACATCGTGTTGTGGAGGATGGTGAACCGGCGCCCTTTAAGCAATACTTCTCCACTTGGCACGATCAAGGAGTACATCATAAGCGTTTGGTACGCACCGCATTGGGTTACAGCACAGACGACTCCGATTATGAGGAACCCGAGGATGTGGATTCAGTTGTGCAGAATCTGAAGAAGAGTGGTGGACGTGCAATTGCTTTTATGCCCGACTTTGGCGAACGCGATATTGAACATATTATCAAGTTCAGTTCAGAGTCGGAAGATGATGTGGTGCGCAGTATTGTTTACTACGAAGGCACCACACCGCTGATTGGTCAATATGCCTACATTATCACCTACAAGTATAGCGCCAAGAGTGGTGAGTCTGGCAAACTCATTTATGTGTGGGAAGGTGCTAAAGCTAGTGACGCCGTGAAGGAGCGCTCCTTCAATGACGGTTTGGCTATGGCACAGGAGGAGAATGCCATATTGGTGCGTACAGGCCAAAGTCATGAACCACGCCATTTCTTGAAAATCTTCAAGGGTAAGCTAATTACGCCATTCACCGAAGAGCCGAAGAGTGCACAACTCTTCCGTGTACGTGGTACCGACGCGACCGATGTACATGCGACCGAAGTGAACTGTGACGCCTCATCGTTAGCTTCTGGTGATGTCTTTGCGCTAATCACGCTCGATCACAAAGTCTACATATGGATTGGTCAGGTGAGTGTGTCATATTAAATGTGTATTATACAAATGATTAATGCTCTACATTCAAAAGGGTGCTTCCGATTTTGAGAAATCTTCTGCGAATGAGCGTTTTGCTCACTACTGGCCACATGGCAAGATGGAGATGATTGAAGAAGGTTCTGAACCCTCGGGATTCTGGGAAGAATTGCATGGTGAGGGTGAGTATGACCGCAGCGTTAACGATCTGGGTGCACCATTGCTGGAACCGCGTCTGTTCCATTGTCAATTGGTGGCCTGGCGCACTAAGGTGGAGGAGGTGCGCGAATTCGAGCAATCGGTGAGTAATCTTAATGATGTCTGGCTAACGATAAAGTGCTGTAATATAAAATTTTTTCAGGATCTCGATGTTGATGACATCATGTTGTTGGATGCCGGTGATGAAATCTACATGTGGGTTGGCTCCGGTGCATCTGTAGAGGAAAATGCCAAAATTTTGCAAATGGCTCGGGTAACTTCTAGTGTAATCACGATTTTGTTTACAAATATTTATTTGTATTTTTGTTATCTAGAAATACATCAAACAAGAGCCTACCGACCGCACTGTTGATACTGTCAGCGTGATTCGTATTGTTCAGGGCAATGAGCCGCGTGTATTTACACGTATGTTTCCCTCCTGGGACAATGACTACTGGAAGGTCAGTGGACTTGAATGAATGTGCTTATTTTAAGGCTGCTTTATTGATTGGCTATGCGCTGTTGTTATTGTTTTTGTAAATTATATGTGTTTCGGCTTTGTATTTATTCTAAATATTTCATAATTTAAATTTGAAAGTATTGAGATATTGGAATCTCAAAACGTAAGTATCATAAAGCTTCAATTTCAGTCTTGCAAATAATGTTTTAGTTGCAAATGCTGCCAATTATTTGAACATATTTTCTTTATATTGGTCTTTTGCTATGAAAATTGTCTGTATGTAATTGTTTTTGAAAAATACTTATTCTGATTACATGATTATTTTTATCAACATGATTAGTAGTTTACGTATAGCTTCATAAATTATTTTTCTGAAGGTTCTTTATTCATCGTAAATTTCTTAATTAGAGTTCCGTGTTTCCAAAGTTTTTTGAAAACAGTTTCTCATTTCATCTTCAGTAATACGTATGTATATTCACCTAACCTTACTTATGTATGCAACGCTACATTTCTTCTCACAAAGTTGAAATTTCATCAGAAAGTCTGTTTGATTGAAAAATATTTGAGAGCACAATGGCGGTTTTTATGGCTTGTAGAGTATCTAAAAAATTGGTAGTAATTTTATTAGTAAGTTGGAATGTCTAGAAATTACTTCATAAGTGGTGACAGTCCGAATAAAGATGAAATTTTGATGGAGTCGGTGGAAATATCGACTTTGCTCAGAAAACCTGAAAAGCATTAAAGTATTCCGGTAGCTTAAACTACCTTCTAACATTTCCTCCTAGCTGTTGAAAAAGCTCACTGCCCGCCTTCTCCAGCGATTCCTAACCATCCACACATCCTTCGTTTATATGTGAGCAAAGAAATAGTATGTGAGGTATATCCTCTGCGACGAAATGATTTTAGTTTTCAGGGATGCAATTGAAAGAGGAGAGAATTTCCCTGAGGTCTAGAGCGACTTTCACAGCAATGCATCTGCCGGCAATATCCACAAGTGGTGTGTGTAGAATGACATTAAAAGCTATTGTTGATATAATTTACAATGCACCGAAGATGCTGATTAGAGCCGCGCTTTTGCCGCGTTCAAGCTTTTTTACGAGTCTAGCGTTTTCGAGTTTCGAGTTTTCGTTTAAGAGAATGTAGAATAAAATATTGGGTAGTCGAAAAAGTTTTTGAAAAGACGAAGCCCTTTTTGTTGATCAGTTTTGGCCGTTTTTTTTCAATTGCTTCAATCTCATCAGTTATTGACAGTAAAATGTAGAACCAATCGTTCGACCAGGCTGGAGTAGCTCATAGTGAGTGATTCCTTTCCAATCTCACCAAACAGTCAGCATAACCTTTCGAGGCATGAATCCTGGTTTTGCGACCATTTTTTGAGCTTCACTACGCTTGGACCTCACATTATTGTGGAATTTTTTCGTCTTCTGTTGACATTCGCTTAAGAAATGGTTCGATTTGATTTCGTTTCAGCAAGGATTCACAGATGTTCATTCGGTCCATAAAATTTTTCACAGAAAATTCATGTGGTACCCATACATCGAGCTTCTTTTCCGTTTGATGGTGAATGTTAAGTTCCTTAGCGATGTCATGTGACGGTCCTGGTCAATATTTTCCATAATTTCATCGAATTTTTAAACGATAGGTCGACCAGAGCGAGGTGCATCTTTCACATCGAAATTTCCAGAACGGAAGCGATCGATTTATTGTTGTGCTACATGAACTGCTACAGCATCGTCTCCGCAAACTTGACAAATTTCATCGGTGGCTTGCGTGGCATTTCCCTTTTTTTTTACAAAAATTTCAAAACAGAGCGAATTTCTTCATTATTTTCACTCAGTTTTCCACAGATTGCATGCTTGAGCCTCCCTTAGAGAAGCCGCCTGAGGTGACGCAATGAAATGCTGTGGAAGTTGACTGGACCTCTGGCCCACTTAATTCGTTTATTTTTTGCCAAGTCCTTTGATCATTGGTTGTAGGTTAGCGTGCTTGGAAAGATGAATATCCATATAGAAATATAAGTCAATACTGTAAATATTATGAAAATTCCTTAATGTTTAGTTATATAATACTTATTGTTTTTATTGAGTACCATTTGCGTACTTTCATGTTGAACACTAATACAAACTAACAACTATACACATACATGTGAGATAGAACGAAAACGAAGCAAGGAATGAGAGTCAAGAAACCTTAGACAGTTCAATAAATCACGTAAGCCCACTTCCCACCGACGTCGTAGAGAGTATGTCGGAGAAATCCATTGAAGGTAAAAGGGTTAGAAATGGCTTTCAAGAATACTATCGCGTCGTAACATTGGATGTGAAAAACGCCTATAATAAAGCAGATTGGGAGCAAATAATAGCTGCCTTACAACAAAATGAAGAAAACACAAGGTATTTCGAATGATTGCGTCACAAAAATTATATACAATAATAAATATAACCGAACCACATAGTCTTGGCAACGTGAATGAGTTCCCAGACGCTGTTGAAGGTCTTCAAGGCATAGAAGCCGCGATGCACAATCAGACTCACTGGAGCGCCATACGCGAAGCTATCGCACGACAGAAAAACCCGAGAGTGGCGAAGATAGTTGGTGCTGCCGATGATATTGCGCTAGCGGTGATCCAAAGACATTTAACGGATGTTGCCAGCGCCAGCAATGCCGAGGTGGTGTTAATACAAGATTGGCTGAGTTCAATTGGTCTAGAGCTGGGTGGAAACAAAACCGACGCCGTGTTGAAGTCGCGTATAAAGAAAGTCGAGCAAGAGCGTATCAAACAGGGCAATATGTTGGTCGAAGCTAAACCGCAAATCGGTTATTTAGGGCTTCTGCTGACAACGAAATTGAAATTTAAACATAATCTGCAATATGCCGAGAAGCTGGCGACGCTCTCTAATACCAATTTATTAAAGAAAATGTTGTTGGGCATGACTGTATCGACTGCGGCCTTACTTTACCCCTCCACAGGGCCCGATAATAAGCTGAAATTAATTGTGGAAACCAATTACGCTGTGGAGAGAAGATTAGTTTCAGGTAAGAATTCAGGTACGGCGCAGGATGAGGAAGCAGAGAGTGATGGCGTTGATGTTGTGTCCCTCGATGAGCGCAAACGTTGGAGAATGCGACGCACAGAAAGCTTGCCAGAAGTCAGGGAACTAGAAGGAGTAGATATATAGATCTTTAATGATTATATAGGTGTAAGAAAATAAATAATAAAAGAAGTTCAAAAATAAAAAGAAATAATATTTAAGTAAAATACAATATTTAGAACCGTTATTGTGAGATTTGAATACCACATACCGCACATATGTGTTCATAGTTATTAAAGAGAGTGACTTTATGCTCTCTGTTCGCTTTTCGCTTTTAAGCATTTTTGTTTTTACTTGTATGGCACTATTTATATTTAAGTGTAAGTGCTTAGGGTATATGTGCATGCACTTGTAAATTTATGAAGCTATTAGCATGAATGCTTGCATTATTAATCTCCTTCGCTTGTTTTGCTTCTAAATTTACGCAAATAATACTCCGTTTACTACACATAAACATGAAAGCGTAAGTATGTGTGCATGGTCTTCACAATAAGCATAGAGAAACTAGTAAATAAAGTATGTGTAGAGGAGCTGGCGCATTAAACTGCTGATGCATATGCGTATGTGCTTATATGGCGCATTCCCATTCGACGGATATGAGAATAATTTTTGTTATAAGAGAAAGAGTAGTTAAAAGGATTTGATTTTTTTTCATAAAAATTTTTTTCTGTTTTGTGAAGAGTTCAGCTATTTTTTTTTCTAAAATGTTCGAAATGTAGTTGCGCAACGAAATTGTGTTACGTAACAAAATTTCATCACGCTAGCAATATAATGATGAAACTGACTTAACCAAAACTCTTTCTTACGGCTAAGAAAATTTTAAACAAAATTTTTAAAAGGTTGCCATATGTTTGAGAATTGAAAGTAAAAAAAAAATTGTGTGAGAAGGAAACACTACAAAATGAAAGGGATAAAAATAGCTTACAATAGAAACTATAATATTATTTGAAGAGGGTTACCACCTGTTGTTTTTTATTAATGTAGATTGGTGGCAACCCTTTTTAATAATTTAATTGAATAAAGAATACTAAAACAAGAATATACAACAATATAATAACGTAAAAAAATAAAAAAAAATAAATTTGTATAGGGTTGCCATCTATTTGAAAATTTTATTTAAAATAAATAGAAATAGAATGAAGTAATTCATACCCTCACAACTCTCCTCATGGTTTGCGATGGAGTGGTTTTTAGCGAGTTTCCGTTTATATTTTTTTTCTACACCCAATTGTTATGGAATGCACCATATAGTCTCAAATTTGCTTTTAAAGCTGTTGCTTTCAATTCCATCGCCACTAAATATGTGCGAACCAATTTCCTCAAATAAAATTGTGGTTACAGGTAAGTTGTTATTATTATACTTTATTTCACGCATATAACGGCATGTATAATACATTACAAATCTATCAGGCAAGTATACTTGTAAATAATATTATTGCAATAATATTCTGTAAAACTATGCTAGTCGATACATTACCATTTTTAATTTTTCATGATTTTGTTGAACTCATTAAGAAATATAAAAAGTTTGCTTCGAATATAATTCTCTCAGAATTTAAATATAACAATATTTCTATTATTATGAAATGTGATTATTCATAGTATCTTGAAGAGTGTACCATCATCACATTATGAAACTTCAATTTATGTGACTCGGGAGCTAAGACTGTTTGAATTTAGTTAAATTCAAGTTGTAGAATTCGAAGCGGAATTGTCCGTATAGACTTTAGATTTTACATGTTCCCATAGGGAAAAGTTTAACGGTGTGATATGAGACGATATTGTGGTCCAATCGACCGGTGCAAAACGTGAAATTATCGCCTCAATAAATGCATTGATTGATGCGAAGTGTGGGAATTGGCGCCGTCTTATTGAAAGCAAATGCCACCGAGATCACGAGCTTCAATTTCAAGTATCAAATATAGTCGGTTATCATGATGTGATAATGGTCGCCATTGACGCTTACGTTCTCACCGGCATTATTTTTGAAGAAATATGAACTGTTATTTTCACAGGCTCATAAAGCACACTAGGACGTTTTTTCTTGAATGAAGTGACAGTTCTTGAATCTCTTCAGGTTGCTCTTCGCTCCAAGCGCAGAAATTTTGCTTGTTTAGCAAGTGAGCTCAATGCCAGAAGTAAGCCTTATCGCTGAACAAAATTTGGTCGAAAAACGTTGGACCTTCTTGGAAATTTTCAAGAGCCTATAAGCAAAGCGATGTGCCTTGGAAAAGTCGAGCAGCTTCAGTCCTCACACAAGCTGTATTTCGTACGCTTTCAATTTAAGATTGCGTATTTCATACGTCAGTCCGAGTTGCCGCGAACGGCGCCGAATCGACTCTCTTTGAGCTCCGTGAACATTCCCAGCTACTGCTGCTTGTTTTCTTCATTTCACAGCGCGATCTATCAAAAAATGCTTTTAAAAAAAGTACCTCTACTTTGATCTCCCGTTACATATACATATTATGGGAAGACAGTAAAATTTTTAAAGGCATTTTTTCCTCAAGTTAAAAAGTTCTTCACTGTTGCATTTAAAAAAAAAAAGTTGAACTTTATTCCAAATTTGATCGTTTTGTAGCTTAAAAAATATTTAAAGTAAAAATTAAAAATGCAAATTATAAAATATGCAAAAAGTAAAAGAAAAATTTTTTTTTTTTTCAAATATCACACTAAGTGTACCCCTTAATATACAACGTTTCGCCACCTTCAGATATTTTAAAGCAAACAAGGCGATTATTTCTGTGTCTGAGTGAGTATACACTTTTTAAACGCTGGACAGGGTATATAATGTTTGTATTTCACGGAGGAAACTTCGAAGGCCCTATGAAATATAGATATTATATATACTTGTGTATATGTATATGTATAAATGATCAACGTCATGAGCTGAGTCTCAATTTTTTTTATCGACCAGAAATTTTGCAAAAGTCCTTTCGGCTTTCTATAGGATGTAGCTGCCACACAAACTGAACAATCGAAAGCAAGTGCTTGTATGGAAAACTTTTCTCCCCCTAATTTGGCATGTCTTATTCTCTTAGAGAATAATGCAATCTACGGGAAAATTGTACAGATCGAGCCCCTGACATACAAATTGATCGATCAAAATCAAGTTCTTCTAAGGAAACCTTGAATTTGCGAAAAGTTTTATGGCTTTCAACGCAGTTTTTATTTATTTACTCCTGAGTTAAGTAATTTTTTTGATAAATTGGGGCATTTACAACGAATTGAATAAATTTTAGCTGCCAGAAAATATTTGCGAGCTGCTTATGTATTTATGCAGATGCATTAAATTTAATGCCATAAACGAATTGGTAAATAAATTGAATTATTTTTGCACACAAATTTGATTTAAAGATAAACAACGCAATTTTACATAATAATTAACGAATGCAACAAATTAAACTGAAAATGTAGGCATTTTGTAAATGAGCGTTTTGTTCAAAAATTGTGACGGTAACAAAATTTTATTGTTTCGTGTACAGAAAGAAACCGGAAATTTTGTTTTAATGCATATTATAACATATTTAATAAATATACCTAGGCAAATATTGTTGTTATAGCTTTTTGCGACCGAAAGATTAAAAATAATCGAAATATTGTTGTATATGTATATGTTTTTTATGCTAAAGCGTGGAAAAATAGTTGATTATTGACGTGTGAGAACCGTGTACTAAAAGAAAAATACAAGCTTGTGAAGCGACAGAAAAAGTGTCAGCGACAGTTCGGAAAAAAAGTTGAAAAAACTGAGTGTCTGCTTAAATATCTAACATGGCTGCTTACTACACGCTTGCGCTGAAATATTCGCATTTTCGCGCTTAAATTTCCAAATTAATGCATTTCAGCATTTTCACCACATAAATACACACACACATATATATACTTGTGTGTATATTTAGTGTGGCTGTGCGCTTCATTTGTGCTTTTATCTTCATTATTCTGTTTTGTTTGTTCGTGAGTTTTTCCCATGGAAGCTGTTAGGATATCATATCCCATAATATTTGCATTGTTTTATGTATTTTATATACGTTATTTAAATTAATTGTGTCGTGCAAAAAGCCTTATATATTATGCATGCATATTTGTATAAATCTGTTAACTTAATATAAATATTTTTGTGAAATTATACAATATATTTTTCTTCAATATTTTTTTCGCCTGCAACAGTCAATAATATCATATGATGATGTCAAAGCGCAGGTGAAGAAGCATAATGCAACTCTGTAAGCTGCCAATATGGAATTAAATATATACAGTTATATGACGTGATTATCTATGGAAAATACGCTGATATCCTTTGATATTTTGTACTTTTTTGGCTTAAAGATATTTCTATATATATTTACATTAAGAAATTTGTACTGCTTGCATTTCAACTAAATATTTATGTACTTAAACAATTTTAAAGTAAAAAATATTTATTTTTGTGAAAAAGTAACTGTTTTTTTTACTGTATTTCATTGCTTAAGAAATTTGAAATTACATTCGGGCATTACTTCAAGACTTACAATTAAAATTATTTTATCTGAATTGCATTGTATTAGAAACTAAATCTCAGTCTTCATTTAAAGTTTTTTGTTTCATGAGACGCTAAACAACGGGTGATCCAAGTAGATAAAAATGTTTCAATAGATCGCGGCTGAGTCGTGTGAAGTTGTTATGTTATTGTTTGGCATTTTATACTGGAGAGAATAACGCCTGAACAGCGTTTAAAAATCGGTGAACTTTATTACGAAAATTCAAGTTTTATAAAGAATTTGTTTCGCACGCTTCGCTCCACTTATGGTCAACATAATGTACTAAACGTACCATTCGCAAACACCATCACCCACTTTGTAACCCAGCGTTCACTATTGGCTAGTATTCAACCCAATAGACCACGTCCAGCACGCCGTGAAGAAGAAGTGTACACGAAGACCATGGAGAGTCGATTCGGTGCCATTCGCAGCAAGTCGGACTGACGTATGGAACGACTTGGAACATTTTACGTCGAGATCTTAAATGGAAAGCGTAAAAAATACAGCTTGTGTAAGAAGTGAAGCCGTTCGATCTTCCAAAGTGACATCACTTCACTCTGTGGGCTTTTAAAAAGTTCCAAGAATATCCGATGTTCTTGAGCCAAATTTTGTTCTGTAATAAGCCCATTTCTGGCTTAATAGCTCAATGTAAATAAGCTGAATTGCTGCATGTGGGACGAAGGGCAATCTGAAGGTATTCAAGAGCTGCTATTTCATACAGAAAAACCAACGTTTTGGTGTCAATTGCAACCGTTATCACACCATAATAACCAATTTCAATAAGACGACATCACTTCACACACGTCATTTCAACTCGCAAAATAAAAAATATCGCTGGTTATGCAAGAAGACAAGCTAAAAAGAAGGATATAACCAGTGTTGTTTCTCTTCAGAATAGAAATACACATGTTAATAAAATAACGGGCGGGAAATATACACTTGAACTCTGGCAAGATCGGTGGACAATTGATCGGAAAGAGAGATGGTAGGTAGGTAGTTAGGAGTGCAGCGCTGTTGTCTTTCGTCTCAATTAGCATTTGCTGTGCCATTTTGATGCACTAGTCATAGAGCTTTTATATTTGCTATCATGTTTCACCTTCTCCTTCAAACCATTTGGAGGTTTCGATGAAGCTGCTTATGTTTTATGTAGACAACATTTCAAGGTTTGGTGCTTGATGGACTCCAAATGTTCTGTGTTGGATCTGTCATAGGGCTGGGCAGTCACAGAGAAAGTGGAATTTTTTTTCCTTGTTTCCTATTATTTCGCAGCCTCGGCGGATGTTGTTGTAGGGCATATTCATTTTGCACGCATGTTCTCCAAATGGCTAGTGCCCTGTTGTGGTAGCTGTTACTCTGTAGATACTTTTTCTGGACCTATTTAATAAGTCGTTGGTTCTTTTCCTGTCATATGTTGGCCATAATTGTTTAGTTATGACGCATTTTGTAATGTTTTTACACCTGTTATTTGCAACTTGTTGAATTTATCTATTGATCTCTCTTCTGATCGATCCTAGTGGACTTGGTATTAGCTCTGCTTAGAATTCATTAAGGAAAGCTCTTGCCTTTGCCAACTCGTCTGCTTTTTCGTTGCCGAAAATGTTCCTGGGGCCGTGAAGCCAGGTCACGTCTAGGTAGAGCTTGATTTTTAGTAAGCTCAGTGCTTTCTAGCAATTGAGGACTATGCTGGAATTTGTCATGGGCGAAGACAAGGCCAGGAGCTCCGCCTGGCTATCTGTAAATATTGTTGCTTTGTGTATCCTCTCATGGTTTTCCAATAGAGCTGCGCAGACCTTTTCTATGCCCAGTACTTCTGCTTGGAGGATGCAAGCCGAGTTTGGTAGACGATAGAGAGAGAAATGAGAGACACCAACCGCCAAACTTATCGAAGATATAGAGAAGTAACACAGTAGGAAAACTATTACTTAACACAGGTGCTCTCTGGCCACTAGTAATACCTGTACAATATAAGAAAAGCAAGCAGAGTTCTGCATGTGTTTCAGGAGACAAGCCACTAGACGATGCAAACCATATCAATTTTATATGCCGCCGATGGGAAATGCACGGAGAACATTAAAAAGCAAGCTTGGACAACTCAGCACCAAAAATAGAAAGAAAAAATGATAAGAAGTGACGAAAAAAGGAAATATGTGGAATATATACTATCCACTAAAATATTCGAGTCAATAGAAGGTAAGCCATGTAACTTGATGCTTGTTCTAAAGTCGTAGGCATCCCTGGCGACAGAGAGAGTAAAAACTGATCAATAATAGGCCTTTCTTGGAAACCTTACTTTGAAGAAATGCAAAAAGTCAATGATTGAGGGCGGAAGTATTTTAATGGGCGAATTCATTTTAAGTCTTATTTATCACAAAAAGATAATCAATATGCAGATCGTTATTCAAATTTCTCGTTCAATATAAAGACATTTTTATTATTGATACTCTTTTCTTTACAAGCTCTGGTCAAAATTCAGTGAACTAGTCCGTTAGTTATTCAGATATCGCGAAGAAATTTTGCAGACGTCCTTTTCTCGCCAAGAAGCTGCTCATTTGTCGGAACCGCCGATATTGGGCCACCTTAGCTTATAGCTACCATACAAAGTGAATACCAAAATCAAGATAAATATCTTTTGAAATTCTTTTATGCAATAAGCAGTATCTTTGAAGGGTAACGCTTTTTCGTGTTTTTTGTATAAATAACTCGGAAAGCAATGTTTAGAAAAAAATTAAAACAAATTATGTATCCTAACTAAGCTAGTTTATATTTAAAATATTGTCTCATAAGTCCCTACTCAAGGTTTTTATTTCTCGAACTTAAACGAAAATTTGTGGTATTGCAAAAAATTTACTTTCACTATATTAAAGACTTTGTTTATTTCCTTTACTTATCGAGTATCATACCTACAAATTTTTGTGGGTTTTATGATCGGTTTCCCAATCACTATTAACACTTGTTGTTAGCAACAACATGCTGTTTGTGGCATGCAACAGTTTGAACAAAATAAATGCCATTAAATGCGGTCGTTAGCTTTCACTTCCGGTTGCCTATTGGCATTTCTGCCCTTAGCGCTAGTGCTAAACCATTCACCACCATTGCACGCAAATACATATACGCATTGTATGTTAAAAAAAAAAAAATATATATATATATATATACATATATACATATGTATACATATATCGTATGTATGTAATTTTTGTTGCCTCAGCATGCATTTCGGTTTCGATTTGTACTCGCGCTGTCGGCATTATCAGTGTATTTGCGGTGCGGTGCGCGCGTTTGTTCGAGCCGTTGTGGCTGTTGTGCGATGAGCTGGAATTTAATGGCATTTTTTCTCACAACCACTGACAGTTTTACTATTAGCACGAATGCAATAAAATTTCTAAAGGAAAACGCTGATGAGAGAGTGTAAAGAAAATAAGAGAATTTAATTGTTGTTAATAAAAAAGACTTTGCAACTTTTATTGTTTCAAGCATTTACTTCGTTAGTAATGATGCCATATAAATTCTATAAAAATCTGGTTTGCAATTGGCACCTTTGGTTTTTTATTTGTTATAATTTGTGGCTGACTTGACAGAGTGTCATACATGTTGGGTATATGACCATTAGTTATGTTTAAATGTAACTGCGCGAGAAAGAATAAATGTGTGCTACATGTCGTATGAGTAGTACTAGTTTAAATTCGTATTTTCTCGTCATATATATGTATGTATTATGTATTTAGGATTCTTTCTCCAATTAATTTGCTTTTTGCAATGCCTCTGATGAGTCAGTTTTTGTCTTGATCATTCATAACAGAGCCTCATATATTCTGTGTTGCTTATACGCCATGGTATTGTGTGCATGTCAGCACTGTCTTGCATCTATGCTCAGCATAACTTTAACTGCGTATAATTGTTAAAGTAGTGGTTTTATGGAAAAAATCATCAAAACGTTTTTTTGTGCGGCGGAAGATTTTATTTTGAATGACATTTTTTCAAATTTGCAGTTTTAGTTGTTCATTGCAAAATATTAAACAACTTTGTATTATGTACATGGAAATGGTAGAATAGATTGTTGGGATTTTTTCACTTTAAAGAGCTTGTAAAATAATTTTAATTTTTTGGGACAATAAGTGATACTTCTGGATACTTATAAAAAAAATTAAGTTTGTAAATAACGGATGATGGTCTTAAGGGGAGGTAAAAAAAACGAAATTTTGTTTCGCTTAGTACTCAGAAAAATAGGTTATTGGATACTTCAAAGAAGGTCACTTGAGTTTTATAAAAAAATATTACAACAAAACTTTTGGAAAAATTCGACTGCTGTGTAACCCAGTTGTGATAGTGGTCTTGCTACATTATTTTTTGAAGAAAATATTCATAAGCATCAGACAATCAAATTGTTTTCATGAGGTAAAATTCCATTGGTATGCATAAGGAAATAAAGTTGCGTATACGACATGGCTCTAACCTCCTTTAACTTTTGAATTTTCGGGAATTGTACATATGATATTCTTCGTAATCAACCGAAACTGGATAAAGCATATTAAAATCTTCAATATACATATGTATATACATATGCCTTTACAATATTAATCAATTCCGTCATGTAAAGTGAAATTACAGCGGAAGTTGCGTATACGCCATGACATTTTATATCCGAATTCGAATTTAACTTGCAGTACTATATCGGCTCAAATGAAATCAAAACATATTGTTGTAGTCTAAAATTGGTTCTAAATGGCGAGAGATGTTTATTTTTGAGAATCATGTTTCTCTCTGTTCACCAAAAGAGGTAGTTCCTAAGTATTGGAAAGATTTCGAGCTGGGAATTTTGTATATTATTACAGGCGACCCCCATTACGTACTATAATATCTAATTTTCCATTATAGTGAGTTTTATAAAAAAAATTCCAGTATTAATTTTGAAGCGAGATCATATGTGTTTTGTGTTTGGCAACGTACGTACCTTGGGACGTTTTGCCTTTAGAGATTTAGCTTACTCCAATCACAAAACAAAATCAACCAAACATTAGACACTACGTAATGCAAACCAAACTGGCAACAAAAACTATTTACAACAATAACAATTTTGGGTTAACGAAACCAGCAACAATGTTAAGCGCCTTTATGATATGAATCAGCGCTGAGGTTCGTCATTGCAACGGTGCATGTGACACATGCATTCTCCCTGATACGCCTGTGTGTACTCGTATTAGTACATGAGCGTATATGTGCATGTATGTATTGAGATACTTACTTGTTAATATGCGTGCTATTGCGCGGCATGTTTGTTATGGTTAACCGCAACAGCGTTGATGTCGTCATCAATTTCGGTCTTGTCGCTGAGTTTTATCGCTGGCATTGCTTATTTCTTTTGTTCGTGTGCTTGCTGTTGTTTTTGGGTCGTGTTACTAGTTGTGGCTGTTGTCGTTGGTTATCATGAGCATGGCTTTTATCGTTGCCGTCGATGATATGTCCTTTCGAATGGCGGCTAGTCGGCTTACACACAAACATACAGATTTATATGCATATGTGTGTACATTTGTATATACCTTGGAGTGAAATATGAAAGTAAGTTGCATTTAATGCGCTCGCAGGCAACGTGAAGGCGCGGCTTTGTTAACGGACGACGATGACGAGAACGATGACGAGTGCCACGTCAAAATGCCAGTGTGCATATGCCATGCACCTTTATTGGTGTGCGAAGTTTATTCTCATATTGATGGTGAAATTTGTTAAATGGCCACAAGTTGGCGTTCGCTTTATGATCACTTGACACGTGATGTGACGGCACGCACACGACGCGACAACGATAACGCCACTGACACTGAGACGAAGCGAAAGAGGCGTACTCCAAGTTTGACACACACACTCACACATGTGCGGCAGCGCCACAGTAACTTGCTGTTGAGGAAATTAAATCAATTTGTATGACAATGGAAAAAATAACAAAAAAAACTGTGTGGAAAACTGTAAACAGCATGGTAGTGAACAACGAAAACCCGTTATGGGTGCAACAGCGCCGACAGCGAAAGTAGCTACTTAATTCCCGTTATTTGAGCGCAATAAACAAACAAATTTATTAATCGAATTAATTTGCTTGCTGCTGTAAGCGGCCAAATGTGCATAAAATGTGGAAATAAAAGTGCAGTAAATATCTTACGAAGGATATTAACCCTTTAATGACTTAAGTTGGTAGGTATTCTAGTCTAAAAATATAATTATATAATATATAATTAGAAATAAAAAAATTGAATTTTTTTAATTCCATAGCTTAAATATTTAACAATATTTTCCTACAAGGATTTTGCAAAACACAAATTATTTTTGAAGTTAGTTCTGAAGTTTCAGAGTCGGTAAGACAAATTTTTCGAATCCGCGGGACTGATCGAATTAAAATTTTTACACTATCTTCTCAAACATATTTCTCAGGTTCATTACTATTCTCATTTCAGAAATAATATTTTTTTATAATAATTTAGATCTTTAAGCCACTCTGAAATATAAATTTGTTTACAAAAAAAAAACACTATTTTTTGGGAAGTTCCTAGCCTGTCAAAAATTAAATTTTTGATTAGCTCTTAAATCATAACCTGTATTTAACTATTGTCATAATAAGTTTTTTGGTTTCTGGATTTGAGATAACTCTAAGCAGAAGTATTTAGATCACCGCCAGAGACCGCTTTTCAAAGATCTTCCCAAAGATTCCGAAAATGTTCACTATTTTTTTCTTATCCTAAGTCATCAAACCATTCAAGGGATTACATGGATTTAGTCGGGTAAAAAACAACAATTTTTCAAAAACTTTTTTCTCTATAATAAACTAAATATTTTATGAGAATTTTTTATTGTTAACAAAGATTTGCTGAAATTTTTGCAAAAAGAATATTTTAAACTCGGCCATTGCGACACCATTTCCGGTGACCCCTCTAAAAAAAATGCCCCCACGTTGGCAGGTTATCCTTAAAAGTTTGTATAAAATGAAAAATACGTGTTTCAGTTAAAACCTTTCCTTAGGCCTTGGCTGAAAAAAAATTTTACAAAAAATAAATGAAAATTTCAGTGAATCTTTACGAATTGTATCTCAAAAACCTGTGCTAAATTTCTTGAAGATCGGTTGAGTAGTTCTCGAGAAATCTTGCCAACCACCAAAAATTGCTCAGAATCCAACATTCGAAGGACGATTATTTGACCAAAAATCACATTTTAACCATTAACCACTCCCCGTATTCACCTGATATGGCAACTTGCGACTTCTTCCTTTTCGGAAAATTGCATATGCCCATGAAAGGAAAGCGTTATGCAGATGTAGAGGTCATTCAAAAGGCTTGCAGGAGCTAAAACACTTGGTCGACATGCTTTTGGACCGTGTAAAAAGCTGTATTGAAGCAGAAGGAGACTATTTTGAATAAAATAAATTGATTTTGCCGAAAAAACCATTTGTTCTGTTTTTTTGTAAGTACTTTTTGGAAAGCACCTTGTATGTCAATATGGTATGATCTTTCATCAACACTGATTCCATAATACTGCTAAAAGTGGTTGGTCGAAGAGATGCGATTGAGACAAAGCGATCGCCTATATCTTTATTAAATCCAAAAAAAAAATCCATAAAAACTGTTTAATGTATGCCGAAATTCCACCTTTATCGACATATGTCTTTACGACGCTGTTCCCGAAAAAATATCTAATCTTGATCTGAACAGTTTTCACTATCAAGTAAATATACGAAAGACTGAGCTGATGTGTGTTTTGGAGATTTGATTTCCTTAGATTCGCCAAGAATTTGTTTTCGTTTTTAACTTAAATGAATTCATTATTATGTATAATTATGAAGTATTGTATCGACCAATGGATTACCGTTTCCGTGACAGTTGGGTCAACAAAACCGGAACGGAAACGAATTCGTATGCGGCCAAGGACTGTTCAATCGGCAGAATTCCTCCAAATTACTTCAGGGTTAGTGAACAACTTGATTAATTGTTGTTAGTGGCGGTCCATCTTGCAGTCGAGTACATTGAACCAATTCTAATGCTTTTTTGGTTGTAATATTCAGCAATTAACAGCAAGCCATAAATTTTGCAAATTCATCGAGGCTTTGCTGAGTTGCTTGAGACTACTGCGTATCCTACACTAGTACTAAAGAATATAAAACGGAAAGGAATGTTTTATTCACAACAAAATATCAAATATGTGCCATAGCTCGCGAAGATCCAATGTATAAATTCTCAATTTCATTAAAAATTTACTATATAAAAAATTGTATTGAACGAATTTGAAAAGACTAATTTGAAATTTAATTGATTTGAAATTAATTAACCCATATCAATATAGATCTTTTAAATATTCATTTTAGAGCTTGTTCGTGTTTGAAGTACCACCCTCTGCTATGGAGTTAGCTGAAATTTTAATTTTGCAAACAAAAACATTTACCTTCAGCGAGTTAAATCATAATATGCACCCACACAGGTCAACGCCTCGCCACCGGGCTGAGTGTCGCAGCGCCATCGCTTGGCGTGTCTTGTTTGCCACAAAAGTTTGACGTATGCCAGACGTACCGTTATGCCAGCGCTGATGGCACGTGTTGCTTCTGATTATTACCGTATTGTTAACAACAATAACAATAACTTCGAGCTCAGCAACAACTAGGCGAACTACTTGTGTTGCTAATAATACCATTACTACCATCGAACGCTGTTAAATAGGCGCAGAAGCGAATGCAGGACTGCGCTGAAAATGAACACGTTATTGCTAGCCACAAAATGCAAGCGCACACGCTCACACACGCACACACTTATGAATAAATATATATGTATATACAGAGGCATATGTGCGAACACATGTATACGAAACCGAATTTTTTGTATGTGCATATGTATGTTTGTGTGGTTGTGTGTGCGACCCGGTGGTTGCCTGATGTGTCACAGTGCATTTTGCGCGAAATGCATAAACTCAACTGGGCAAAGTGCATGTTTTGTTGCATAAATATAGGCGTTTGCTACGCCAGCGTCGTATACTATGCACACTTTCGTATTGTTGCCCGTGCCTGTATGTGTGTGTGTACGTGCGTGCGTGACTAAATGCATGTTTGCACATTTTCGTCATTCACTGCTTGTTAGTTGGCACGCAAATTTCGCATTTACTCCGCCCTAAAAGGCAGCGAGCGCTCCGCATGCAACAATCCACCTGTGCATTATAATGTCTGTGTGTGTGTATGTGTTTGTGAGTCAACATAACAGGGGCAATATGTTGTTCGCAGCTTTAGTTTAACACTTTACCTCCAACTTTATGCACCAGAAGTTGTTCTTGTTGTTGTAGTAGTATTATTTCCACATGGTTGCACTTTCTGGTCGCTGCTCTTTTGGTTGGGCCAAACTTTCGATGGCCGCATCTTAAACGTAAATGAGCGATCATCATCAATGCTCATGAGCTGCCGTTAAGCGAGCAGTGCCCTGCACTTACCAGCTCATAAGTTCCAGGAAATCGCGATTTAAATTATTATCTCGGTATTTTAACGCATATGTGGCTGCTTTGGTCACCTCAAACTATCAATGTTACTATTTGGTTACTAATGGGGTATTGTAGGCTTTGTCTATCTGAGCTACGAGTATGTTGAGTTTGAGGAGTGGCGTGTGTGAAGCTATTAAACACAACGCTTTTATAAAATATTTTAGCTGGTTTTATTGCTATAATTTAAACCTTAAAATAATCATAAAATGGTAGTTGTCGAATATTCAAATATGTAGGCTAGAGACCAAATTAATGGTAATGACTGCCAAATTTTTAAATTTTAATAATTTATTACACTAAGGTAAAGCGAATTCGCATTCATTATAAACATTAGATTTTGATCAGTCAGCTTGTATGGCAGCTGCATGCTATAGTGACTTGATATGAACAAAATCTTCGGAGATTATTACATTGCCTTATACAATAACTTATGGCAAATATCTCGACAAATAAAAGAGTTTTCCATACAAGCACTTGATTCCGATTGTTCAGTTTGTATGGCAGCTGTACACTATAGTGGTCCGACATCTGTGGTTCCAATAAATGAGCAGTTTCTTGGAGAGAAAAGGCCGTATGGAAAGTTTCGAGATCGATATCTTTAAAATTGAGGGACTAGTTTGCGTGTATGCAGACTGTTGACCACGGCGAAATCGACTCAGCTCTTCATTCTGATCATTATTATATATATATGTAATATGTGTGTATTTCATAGAGTCTCCAATAATTCTTTCTGGGTGTTATAAACTTCGTGGCGAGCTTAATACAGCTATACATATATGGCAATAAAACAATACATCTAGCAAGTACTTCATGCATCAAGTGTCTGATAAACGACGTCTTGAGTCTCACCGCATAAAAGATGTTGCATTTGCTGCCTCCATAAAAATGCTTGATGCGCATGAGCAGGTTATTGCCTCTACAGAGGCCTTTCCAAGCGTCCAGTTTTTAAAATGGATGGCTGAAGTTAGAGCATCGCTGAAGGAGATCAGCTTCAAATGGAAAATTTGGGCAGAGAGATAATGAAGTGAAATCAATTATTCCTTTTAACATAATGCAACACCAAGATCCTTTGGACCTAAATAAAATGAGATAGCATTTCCCAAATCAAAACTAGTAGTCATAATTTAACGGGTGGATACTTCAATAATATAGGCTGTACTTGAACAGCTAATGGTCAATCTGCACCTAGTTTCACAAGATTGTCTTCGGGAGAGTCTGTATAGTTTAGTGTGAAAAATGTGAGATCATCCGCATAACGGATCCCACTTTACTAATCATGCAAGAGAATATGTATATTTGTTTAGCTCTCTTGAAAAGCTGAAACGTTTATAAGCCTCCTCAGAAGTTTTCCTGCAACATTTAATTGATTTAGTTGTCATTATAATTTAAAGTAAGTTACATGGTTTCTACATATATTTCTCATAACTGGAAGATTAAATAATTTTTTTCCACATTTTTGTACTACACATGACTTGAATTAATTTTTCTTCACAAACATATGAGATTCATATCTCCACGAAGCATATTTCATCGCCAGCATACTGAACTTAATTATACCCTATTGACCAACTTATATCGTAAAGGAGGTGTTACACATGGGCTCATAAATTGACCGCATTTGATTGTTATTAAAACTTCTTCCTGAAAAAGTAATAAATTTAGCTTACGAAATATTTAGACCCGCTTAACCTATACAAAGTGCAAAATTATATGGTGAAAACGCTGAAAGTCGCTATTAAAAATGCTGCATAAATTAGAGTCATGTGTGCTTGTATGTGTGTTTGTGTAAACATTGCGCAGCAACATGCAACGGCGATGTCATTAGACATGCAACACAGGCATGTCGTACGCAAAAAATGCCGAAGGTACTGAACCGATAATCAATTTCAACATGCATATTTAAATATGGAAGCGAGCTTGAGAGCTGCCCAGTGTTAAGGTGTTAAATAATGGAGGCCACTGTGCAGAAATGAAGCTACGCAACGGCACATTACATGAGCAATAGTTAAGGAATGCCACTGTTACTTGCAATTTAATCCTACTTTGTTAATATTTTTATATATTTTTTTATTGCTCGCTCTAATTTTTTACCGTTATCAGAGACCAGAATTTATGCTTATAACTTTCGAACATATGAGTAAATAAATAATATGTCACGCATATGTGGCGTCACGCAATCGGCCTGAGTTGCTTGGCAGGGGTGTGTATGATATTACTGATTGTTTAAGTTTGTGTTGGGGTCCCTAAGGGTCTTTAACCGATGTGACTTTAGGATAGAATACTATTTATTTTATTAATTGGCTTTTTAGTAATATTTAAACCATGCGTTGTTTAGTCGTTTATCTTTGTATTTACCAGGCAGATATCTATTCTTTAAATATTTTCTGGTCCTTAACGTAAAAGTACGGCGTTTGTTTCGAAAACTCCGCTCCTAAAGGAACCTCACCAGAAACTACAATTTAACAGGGACTTGACTTAAATATGATAGCCGAGCTGAACGCTTAAGAAAGTGATTCTAAAATACAAATTTACGTAAGGAATTAAAACTAAAATGTAGCTTGGGCATGTCTAAAGCAATATGTTTCTTGAGAGTGCAAAGAATTCGAAATAGGTTGTTTTGGAGGATGTTTTTCTACATATAAATAAAGATCTTTAGTTATCACGTATCACGTTATTCGTATTGAAGGAAGTATGTCTTATTTGTCGGAGATATTACGAGGTCAGTCGAAAAGTCTTAATCTTCGAGAGGCTCATGTATGAGTTTGACAGCTTTTAGCTGAGTTTCCGTACTCTTCCCCTGGAAAATTAACCATCAATAATAGGTAAGGAAGGCAATGAACGCAGTGGACGAATAAAAAAAGGTTGTTACTATCGAAAACATCAAAAAAGTCTACAAAATAGTTTTGGATGACTGCAAAGTGAAGTTGTTCCAGATAGCAGGCACTCGAAAGATATCAACATTTACGAATATTTTTGTATGAGAAAACTCTGTGCAAGGTGGGTGCCGCGCGGGCTCACTTTGGACCAAAAACTACGATGAATTAATGGTTCGGAGCACTGCTTGAAGATTCTCAAGCCTGAAGATTCAAAAAAACCTGTGTTTTTTCATCGATATGTGACAACGAATGAAACGTGGCGCTATTATTTTACTCCGAAGTTGAATCGACAATCGACTTATCGACAATAGACTGCACTCGATGAATCCGCTCCAAAGCGTGAAAAGACTCTGGCAAGGTAATGGATTCTGTATTTTGGAATGGGCAAGGAATAATTTTGAAAAAGGAAGGAATGCAACTATTACACATCCTTATTGGACCATTCAAAGGACGAAATCGCCGATTACTTCCGCATCTCTCGTAATCTACAGATTTGGCCTCCCTATTCTTGTTTTCAGATCTCAAAAGTATGCACGATGCGAAGAAAGAGGTGATCGCCGAAACTGAGTTCTTTTTTGAAGCAAAGGAGAATTCGTACTACAAAAATGCTATTATAAAGTTGTAGAGCTATGTTGAATAAAAATTTGTCGAAAAATTCTGTTTTACCATGGTAGGCTAGAACTTTTTTTTTAAAGCCCAAATCCTTAGACTACAAACATCTTAGTACATATCAGAGAAAGTATTTAGAATATTAACGAAAAAGTTTTAAGGCCTTATACTACTGTTCCCAAAAAATAAGGTGACATTGTATTTATTTTGACAATTTTTTCTTTATTCTTCCAAACCAATTTCATCCCCTTCAAAGTAATCCCCCTCCGATGCAATGCACTTATGCCAACGGATTTTCCAATCTTCGAAACACTGGTTGTAGTCACTTTCCGAGATGGCCTTCAGTTCCGCCTTCGCTGCGGCTTGAATCTCCTCTATCGTATAAAAACGGTGTCCCCGGAGCGGTCTTTTGAGCTTGGTGAATAGCCAGAAGTCGCACGGCGCCAGATCAGGTGAATACCGTGGTTGTAGAACGATATGGGTTGAGTTTTTGGCGAAATGAATTACGAGGGCAGTATGGGATGGTGCATTATCGTGGTGTAAAAACCAAGAATTGTCTTTCCACAATTCCGACCTTTTTAGGCGGATAGCGTTGCGCAAACGACGCATAACGTTCAAATAATATTCCTTGTTGACTGTTTGGCCGGTTGGAAGGAATTCATAATAAACAACACCACGATAATCGAAGAAAACTGTTAACATGACCTTCATTTCCTTTCGACTTTGGCGCGATATTCGTTCGATTGGTCGGTTGTTTCGGGGTCATAGGCATAGATCCAAGTCTCATCGCCATTATAATGCATTTCATGACAGCCTGGTAGTCGGAAAGCATCGTTTCACACACTTCAACGCGACGCCTTTTTTCCAAAAAATTCCATGTTTTCGGTACCAATCGAGATTTGACGCGCTTGAGGCCCAAAACATCCTTCAAAATGGTATTGGCTGAGTCTTTCGATATGTCAACTTCATCAGCAAGGTCTCTAATTGTTAATCGACGGTTTTTCAACACCAAATCTTTGATATGTTCAACGTGAGTTTCGTCGGTTGAGGTTGATGGTCGCCTTGAGAGCTCTTCGTCTTCGACACGTTCACGGCCATACCACTTGTAAACATTTTTTTAAAACACCTCGTCACCAAAGGCTTTCTGCACCATCCTCAATGTATCCACAGCAGAAAATTGATTCCGTAAACAAAATTTAATGCAAATTCTTTGCTCAACAAATTTCGACATCGCAAAAAACGAAAAACTCATTTTTAGCAGCTCACAAAACGACACGTATCTCAAACACTAATGAATATTTTGACATGAAATTTGACATAAATGTGACTGACAGTACTACCAACCTAAAAAAAAGTAATTCTCCAAATCCTTCGACGCAGTTTAAATTCAGTAGTAGTATTTCTCAATTTCTAGTTAGATACTATTTTACTTCAAAAACATTTTTTTCTTTCAATTACTATTTTACATCGCTTTTAATTCTACAACATTCTATGTCAGGTTATTGCACGTGACATGCATGCATAACGTCACATTGATTGTTTTTATTACTTTTTATTTCTATTTCGCCCCTCATTACAAGCGTGCTAGCAGCATTATTTATTATTGTATTTTACTGTTGGCAATTACTAACACGATTATTATTCACGCCAAAGTGGAAATATCCTTCCATTTACGAGCGTTTGTGGTGTGAGAAAGTGAGACCCTTAATCAAGTTTTAATATGTGAGAGTGTGAGTGAGTGTGGCATGCACTTACGTGCGCTCTTATGTGTGTACTTCAGCACACTCGCTTCTAGCAGCTGAATAATGTAATTATAATCCATAGTTTGCAATTAACAAGTATGCAACAAAACGATTTTTTTTTGCTCATTTTTTTTTAATTTTTTCCAATATTTATTGTTTGCGTTGCTTCAAGTGTGTGTGATGTAATTGCAACGAACGATTATGCTGAAATCAATGAAAGTGTTTTAAAATTCAAGTGTTTGGTTTGCAGAAAATAAAAAAATGGAAAGTATTGATGATAGTATCACTAGTTGCAAGTGGTTAGGCTCAATTCATTGCCAGGGAAAAGGTGTTGTAAAATGTTTTTTTTTTTAGACAAAAATCAAATTGTGGTTGCGATGAGGACGTTACAGTCAATTGCGACCATTATCGCGTCATGATAACCGACTATTTCATGAATGAAATTGAAACTTGTGTTCTCAGCGACATTTGGTTTCAACTAGACAGCGTCACTTCTCACACATCGGATCTGTCAATGGATTTATTGAGAGAGCATTTCAGTGAGCCGGTGAATTGGCCACCGTTAGGCTTTTTCTTGGGGGTATTCTACTCTAGAAATCAAATTTTGGGCAGTTTTTTGAATTTTATTTAAAAAAAACCAAAAATATTTTTACCATCCATTTTTATGGCGTTTTTATTGATATCTTAAGAATGCAGAAACAAAATTTTACAAAAAAATATTAAAAATTAAAATAATTAGAGGGGGCGAGAGACAGGTGTAAAAAAATGGCGCAATTCTTAATCAGTAAGGATGCTGCTATAGTCCGGGAATACGAAAAAAAATTTTTTTTTTGAAAAATGGCGACTGCCTGAAAATAAAAATAATTTTTTACGCTTTTTTTTTGAAATTCCTGAATTTTTTTTAAATATTAAAAACAAAAATTTTGACACCATGCTGGTAGGAACGATAAAGGATTATATAAAGAAGGTTCACACAAAACTTCAAGAAAATCGGTTGTATAGAACTTGAGATAATGCCGGTACCGTGTGGAAAAAAGTAGTTTCGAGAAAATCGCGTTTAAAGTTTAGGCGACAATTCTAGTGAACACGGACGCCACCTCACAAAATCGGCTGTATCTCCGAAAATAAGTCGAATTTTGAAAAATCCTCCCAAGGTCATATTTTTGAAAGTCTAAACTTTAAATATATGAAAAAAAAAAATCGAATTTTTCAAAATTCTAGAGTAGAATACCCCCTTAAGGATATGTACTGTCTGAAGTTTATGAAGACAATCCGGCTTCGAATCAAAACTCTTTTCGATATATTTATTGATAAGTGACAATTATCGCATTTTGTTAATTTCGACAAAGTTTCATAAAATTTTATTTTCAAAATATTTAATTTTCCCTTAAGCAACGAAGTAAATTTGTTGCGAGTTAATAAATATTATTCACGTGGCATATTTAAATTGTTGCGGTCAACATTTATTAGTAAGTAAATATCTGTGCTATTATGTGATTGTGGTATTTTCTCCGCTCTCATTATTGGCAGCGATAAATAATTTGCGGTTTCATTGTCATAAGAAACGCTTGCAGCAAAAGCAAATAAGTGTGAGTGAATGCAGAACAATGCACACACACACACTCAGAATGAAACAATTATGCATGCCTTTCGTTCTTTTGCTTATGTGTGTGTGCATGCGCTTCTGGCGCCCGCTCGGAGTCATTACAAGAAAGCGACACATTTTTGATTTGACATTTTAATGGCGTGCCTACAACTGCAAGCCTATTCACTGAAACGCCCACACAAACAACAACACGCAAATGCTTTTGCTTACTGTGCTTTTACAAATGCGTTTACTTATTATGCAGTTAACTCGATTTGCTTTAATTTAATTTGCATATCAATAAATTATGGTATTTTGCCAAACGCATTTCTTTGAAATTAGTTAGCTCTGGGCCATACATTGTAGACTCTCCGTTTCGTAGGTGCCATAATCTGTTGAATTTTAAATGTTCGGAGACAAATAATAAATTGATTTAGCAACTTCATAATGTAATTTTAAATTTTTTCATGTAATTGTTGAACGCATTCCAACTATTTCCTTTATTATGTACTATGTTAGATGAGCCTGAGAGAGCAGAAAAGTTGTCTTTATATGTGACACGTAATGTTATGTCAAAGTTTCAGTGTGACTGTAACGATGTCAATTTCATGAAAATTTACAAAATTCAATAAATTATAATTGAATCAAATCATTTACAACATATTTCAATTTAATTAAGTTAATAATCTAAATATTCTTGAACTTTTTCTTGCATTGCAATAGCAGGTGTGCATATGTGTGACACTTATATAGTTTTTTTAGAGCAAGGTTTCCTTAAAACTTGCAGATGCTGCCGTGGACCTCTTCATAAAAAATATTTTTGAAAAGTACTCAAAAATATATTTTTGGATTCCAAACGCTGTCGGTTTTTTCCACTTTATTTATATATTATATATTTTATTTATATATATTAAGAACTTAGAAGTTTTTTTTGTAGCAGAAGTTCTAAGTTCTTAATGATATTCAGTTTACTCACATTTGTACCAGTATTTCTCTTAAGTAAAATTCACTAAAAATTCTATGCACTTCATATTAAATGCCTCTTATTGAAATTAGTTGTAATCACGATTGAAAATAAAACATTAAAAAAACTATTAAATTAACACTTGAATTATTTTTTTTTTTTTGTTTTCTAATCTCAATTACGGCATTAATTTTGAGTTTTTAATTCCAACAACCGAATTAAAAATAGAATTGGAATTTTTTTCCCAAACATATAATTGAGAAAAAAAATGTTGTATAAAATTTTTTTTTAGTTAAAAAAATATTATTTACTAAATATTATAAATTTCAATATTGGTTTCCAAATATCCTTAATTACAACATCATAAAATTAATGCCAAATTTTGAAATTCGCAACCATGATTTGGACTTTCAAACCCACATATAAGCAAAATATTTGGTATTGAGTCGCTTGAGCTTTGCAAAAGCACGCATACGTAGGTTGCCTTTTATATTTCGAGATTTGACAACCCAAGTCTTGCAATCTGCAACTCACAAATTTTCGTAAATCCGACATTTTTGAATTTATATATATCCGGAAAGTTTTACATACATATATGCGCTAATCGTGTCGTTTGCAGTAACTTAGAATATTCATCTCTAGCAAAAAAAGGAATTAAATTGCGAACATAAAGATTTGTATTTACATTTTCGATGGATTTGTTTTTACATTTTTCGACGTGGATTGACTTAGCAACAGTGCACCGATGAACTCATTTAAATTTTTGTCGTCGTAGCTCCATCAAGGACCAGTGTTTATCGGTGGTATGATAAATTCAATCGTGATTTTAAATCTCTCCGATACAAATTTCAAGAAGCCTGTCTGAAATCAGTGCTTGTTACAGAAACAATTGACATTATTGAGACCAGCATACAGTATATTATTAAGTGTACAAACATTTTCACGTTGGATCCCACGTACATGATTTTTCAATCGCTCAAAAGAAGGCTCATGTCCATTGCTTGAGATAAAATAAATTGGAATACAAAAGCGGTGCTTCGAAGTGCATCCATAACAACGTGACAAATGATAAATTATGGTTTATGCGTTTGATCCCGAAAGTAAAGATCAATCTACTGCATGTGTGTTTTTCAAAATGAGACGAATTCATCAAAATTTGTTCGCGCATGAAGCACTTTCAAACAAATGGTTGACTGGTTGTTTTTTTTTTTTTTTAGAAAACCTGAATATATCGCAAACATATCACTTGAACAACGAACAACTCTAAATTCTGAGTGGTATACAACAAGTTGTTTTTCAAGAAATCAGGAACCAACCAACTACCGAAGAACCGACTTCTTCACCACAATAATGCTAGCTCTCACGCGTCGACTAAAACAAATACATTATTGATCGCTCAAAACATATATTTCATGAGCTATGCCCTTATACTTTAGTCGTGACTTGGCACCGTATAAACTTCCGTTTATTCCTGCATTTAAACACAAACTAAGAGTTTAACATTTTTCGACATGTGAAAAGGCGGTCATAGTGACAAAAGTGTTTTGATAATTGGTTCAAACGCATGTAAAAGTCTCCTGATTTCAATAATATTTACTGTTCTTTAATCCTGAAATATAAAAGGCAATCTTCGTATTTATTAAAGGAAACATATCTCAACGATACTGTGTCTTATTGGCTACAGTTCGCGAAAACTCTTTCCTATAGGGTGATCCATTTCGAGGTTCCCTACTTTTTAAAGAAAGAACACAGAAATTTAATGAGGATTGTTTATTATCATTCAAAAGAATATTCTTTGGCATTTTTTTTGAAGATTATCTCTTTACAATAGTGACTGCGGCTACGTCTTAAATGGTTCATCGTTGTGTTCGGTTTTCGATGATTCGTAATCGACCTTCTTAAAACGTGAAGTTTTCTGCTCACCGAAATATTCTCTCAATAAATATATCCGAGTGGCAACTCTTGAATATCTTCAGGTTGCTCTTCTTCCTACAGAAGAAGACAGCAATGGACCTCATCGCTGAACAAAATTTTGCTGGAATATGTTGGATCCTCAACTCAAGTCGTTTCATATGTCAGCCTTAATTGCTTCGAAGAGCGCCGAATCGACTCTCCTCGGTTTTCGTGTACACTCTCAGTTACGGCTACTATATTTTCTTCACTGTGTGCTCGAACGAATAGACTACGGTTGAATGTTATTCAATAATGAGAGCTGGGTCTCAAGATGAGTGACGGTGTTGTCAACAGTACGCTCAGTAAGCCGATTATGTTGATCATAAGTTGAGCGAAGCGAGCATAACAAATCACAGTACAGACTTTTTTCCGACTACCATTCGAACAGGATAAAAAGTACCACAACAATAACAGACTTATTTCCAATACCTACACACTACTTCTAGTGAAAATGTTAAAGTTACGACTTCCCACTGCTGCATACAGTCTTCTCGAGAAGTTATAGAAACGATTATGTAAAAAAAATAAGCATATTTAAAGTTTATTGAAATGTGAAAATAAACAAGTGATGTACTTTACCGATTCAAACAAAAAAAAAAAAAAAATAATAATAATAAATAAAAAAATAAATAAATTGGTAACTGCGGAATTCAATAATAAATGAACTATCTTACGTTGCTTTTTTCATCCAATATTACAATATACTCTGCTAATATTTAAGTCTTAACTTAAAATTCACTTTCAATTTTCCTTCTTTACTTTGTACACAAGCACATATTTAGTGTATTATTTGCCGCACAACTTAAAAAATATATAAAAAAAAAGTAATAACGTTAATCATTAAAACTTGCATATCTTACACTTCGTTATTCCATGCGTGTAAAGCGCCTTGCCATTGTAGTTGTAATTTATAAATTTAATTAAATTAAAAATACAATAATGGCCAGCATAAAGCTTCGAGCACATCATCACAAATCTCATGGCCTGCACTCAGCCAGCAAGCAAGCGGGCAGATCTGCCAGCGCCAAGTCAGCTGTTGTTGTTTTTGCGTCGGGTTGGTTTACAGACAGTGAACTTCGTTGTTTTCATATTTACACTGTCGCAATTCAATAAGCAGAATAATTACCTTTAATTAAATTAATTGACGGTGAAACAAAAACAAGAACGAAAGAAACATCAATAGCAAAAACACTTGAAATAATAAATAATAACGGGAAAATAAACAGTGGCAAATGATAACAAATAACAAGAATATGTAGAATGAAACTACAAAAAAAAACAAAGTAAAAAGCATAGAAAAAATAAACATTGTTTTTTTTTTTAATAAAAAAAAATATAAATATAGAATTATAAAAGATTAACTGCGGCTGCAGTGAAACTATTGTACGCTTTGCAGGTGCATTTCTGTTAGTAACTATGTTTCCAGTTTGTATGGCAGCTATATGCTATAGTTACCCGATCTGAACAATTTCTTCGGAGATTACATTGTTGCCTTAGAAAATAATATATACCAAATTTCGGTCTCCGACGCTTCCTTCTGGGTGTTACAAACATCGTGACAAACTTAATATACCCTGTTCAGGGTATAATAACTAAATCTGAATAAGGAACCAACCAACGGTGTGGTTCTAACGACAAATGTTTTGCAAGTGCTTTCTAGTCGTACATTCTAATTTGTTCAGAGAGTGTACCGTTGTTTTGAATACCAGGCAAATTTTTTGAGAGTTGGTTTTCCATAAACGCTCCTGATTTCCATACGTCTTTCATGTGCTCGATCTCATGTTCGATCCATGTGGTATGGATACCGGCAGTTTCGATAAATGAAGGATTCAACAAAACTATTATACTCTATCGCAACATGTTGCAAGCGCTTATAATTTAATGAAAGAAATTGAAAAAGTTGAAATGAAAATAAATAAACGCGCAAAAAACACAACAAAAACGCTTGAAATGCATGAATGAGCGGCGAGCCGCAGAAAGCAGAGTTGCAAACAAAAATTGTTGCAAATGTATGAAAAATAAGCAAAAACAATTGTACACGCGTCCGCATTAATTATATTAATAATCGCACTTTAATTTACGAGCATTCAATGGGAAGTTTAAGCACTTTGCTGCGTGTGAAAATTTCAATTAAATGCCAGAGCGTCAAATACGCAACTGCATGCTGTGTGTAGGTGACTGTAATGTGTTTTCGAAAGATGTGAGTCATACACATATGCCTATATACCAATACCTATGTACATATATATATAGCGTGTATAGTATGCTTGCTGCCTTGTTTGCATTTCGCGCTGTGCGCTTGGAAATCAGGATGAGCTTTGGCAAAGCGTTGCATAATAACAATATCCGCGTCGGAGTCAAAACAGCTTCAGTATAATAAACTTGTCGCGCCGCACTAACTGCGAGTATATCGTTATAATGACCCCGCAACTGCGTGCGCCAAGATACCATCAACAACTACCGTTACAGAAACAGCAACAACAACAATAACAGTGGTTGCATTTGGGGCCCGCACAAGCATACAAAGGTGTTGTTGGCTAAGGCGCTTAAGCGTGCAGCAAACTCAAGCTGCGGTGCCAGGTGACAAGTGGCAGTTTACAAAGGCAGCAAGGGACAAGCGGCAAGCGACAGCCACCAAGTGCTAATGGCGAATTGCGAATGGCGAGTCGAGTGTGGTGTGTGATGAGTGGCGTGCAGGCCATTGATGAAGGCAATGAAGACGCGTGTATTTGTGGCAACTGGACTGGGCTCGAATTCCGTTTCCGCTATGTGCTGCAAATAAGCCGCAAACCTCCGTGCGTGCACGTGTATGTGTGTGTGCGCTTGTTTGCGATAGCATTAATTTAGTCGTAAGTGCGCGGTACGGACTCTGCAGGTGTTTGCTTATTGACCATAATTGAAACACGCACCCAGCTGGCTACTCATATCCATATATACATATGTACAAGCAAGAATTTGCATATACTTACTTCGATAGCTGTGGAAATTACATACATATGTTTCTCTACTTGCGTGTACCAGATCCTAAGTTCTTGTTCTCAGTTCATATACCAAATGAGGTTATTATGTGTTAAAACCCTGTTCTAGCATTACAAAAACTGTGTTTATTTTGAAGTACATCTATCGCTCCCTTATTTCATTGGTGCCTTGTTGCTGATATTTTTTGCAGTCTTTTCAATATGTTAGGCCCATTCTGCGGTCATGTGAGACCATTGAGTATTCCGATCATTGTTTCTAAAGTCCATTCTATAGAGGGCCAGTAGGAACTTTGTATATTTACGATCTGCCGTTTTGCAGATGATTTTTGGAGTTTTGAACTATGGTTGTTCGAACAAAATTTTCCTTACCATACTCCTGCCCAGATCGCCGTATATGACAGCCGTACAGTACTCTTGGCAATCTTTTATTGCCTTTGAAGCCTTTAGGACCTGGCACCCAGTATAATTGAAGTCGCCGAAAGGCGGATAGTCTTCACTGCTGCCCTGCTTGCCAATACACTTCTGATCGATATACGGGCAAAATAATAAGCTTATTCAAATATTTTAAAAGGAATTATAAATATATTTTTACTACTAACAACTATATATTTGCCGTGTTTTTGCGTTTACTGTTGAGAGGGAACTATTTTCTTCTTACGAGAGGGTTTCCCTTTTGCTTGGATATATTGAAATAATAATTAAAAAAAAAAATATTAGCTTGGATCAGCAGTTGCTTTCTTTTCCTCTGTGAATACGCCCTTTTTTGTCTCATTGACTATGATTTCCATTTCTAACAGACCTCTCAAAAATTTGAAAACTATCAACATTATTTAATCCTCGGTCTCATATTGCCTTCGAATTCCTCTAGTAATCCTTGTGAAATCACTTAACTTCTGTACAAAAAAAGGTATAATTCGTTTCTATTCTAGAATCAAAATTGATCGCCAATATGAAGTCGATGCAAGGAAAGGGAAATACAGAAAAAAAGAAGTAAATCGGTCCAATATTTGTTTTAAATATAGAAGCTTATTTTTATAAAGATCCGACATTGACATGTTTCTTCAATCTCTTTTTGACAGTTCATGCGTGAATCGTAATAAGATGTCATCTTATTTGTGTTGAGTTTTGTTTGTTTCATCATGGAAAGACTAACGTCTAAACAACGTTTACAAACTGTTCGTTCAATTTTGTTACGAAAATTAACGTTCTCACGCGCTTTACTCAACTTATGGTTAACTGTTGTTCGAAACACCATCACCTGTTTTGAGACCCAACATTCATTATTGGATAATATTGGGCCGAAAAAATCACGTTCAGTAAACAGTGAAAAAATATAGCAGCCGTAGCTGAGAGTGTACACGAAGACCGTGCAAAGTTGATTCGGCGCCGTTCGCAGAAACTCGAGCTAACATATGGAGAATTTTACGTTGAGATCTTAAATTGAAAGCGAGCAAAATACAGGTTGCGCAAAAACTAAAGCTGATCGGTTTTCTTAAGCGACATCGCTTCGCTCTATGGGCTTTTAAACGGTTCCAAGAAGATCTGACGTTTTCTAGCCAAATTTTGTTCGGCGATGAGGCTAATTTCTGGCTCAATGGGATGTAAATAAGCAAAATTGCCGCATTTGTGAAGAAGTGCACCTTGAAGAGATTCAAGAGTTGCCATTTCATCTAGGAAAATCAGCGGTTTGGTGTGGTTTCTGTGTCGGTGGAATCATCGGTCCATATTTCTTCAAAACTGATAAGTATGTAACTACCAATGGTGACCGTTATCGTGCCTGAAATAGAAGCTCGTGATCTCGGAGATATTTGACTTCAAAACGGTCGGCGCCACTTCAGATACATGGCATCAGTCAATGGATTTATTAAGAGAAAACTTCTGTGAGCGGATAATTTCACGTTTTAGGCCGGTCGGCCAAGATCATGTCATATCATACGGTCAGATTTTTTCTTTTGGGGATCTGTAAAGTCTAAAATCTATGTGGACAATGCCGCTTCGATTCAGGTCTTGGAACAAAACATCACGCGTATCATTCACTGGTCGAAATGGTCAAACAAGTCATCTCAATGGATGGACCATCTGAAATGTACCCACAGCCAGCATTTGAAAGAGATATTCCTCGAAAACTAAATGCCTTTGGCATGAGCTATTGTCTGCCAAAGTCTTGATGTACAAGTTTGTACCTTTACTGAAACTAAATGACGTTGCAGCTTTACAGATTTCTAGCTCAGCCCCTCGTGTTACAAGTTTTAGTTCGAAACTCGAGTTTGAAATTTAAAAATTCTATGGAAATCTCTTTATGATCATAGCAAGTTGATTTTGTCTTCTTATTGCAACGGTAATCAAAAAAAATTTTAAGCAGACATACATATATTGGGTAGCCGAAAAAGTTTTTTCGTATTTTGTCAATACATGTCGTTGCAGTCGTATATATTCAGTGCTACCAATTACATTGTGTCATGCCATATAGTGTTGGAAAGGTGAGATTGGCAGTTTTATTGAAAAAAAAAATAAAATTTGGGGAAGTTGAAAAAAAGTTACAGCTGTTCAAAAATGAATTAAAATATGGAAAAATCGCTTTATTTTGAAATTTTTGTACAAAAAAGAAAAGAATGTCACGTAAGTCACCAATGAAATTTGTGAAGTTTACGGAGAGATGCTGCATCAGTGCGTGTAGCACAACAATGCTTCTCTCGCTTCCGTTCTGTAAATCTCTCACGGAAAAATGGCAAAAAGTGGTCTACCAAAATGGTACATATTTGTTTATTATTGTTGAAGATTGATTAGTAATACGAAAAGACTTTTTCGACTACCAATATACTAATTTAATTTAAAAACTTTGGATTTTGCCGAAGCATCCACAACATATGTTATCTGTTTTCACATATATAACACAAAAGGATTGTTTTGAGAGCAAAAAAAAAAAAAAAAAAATTGTTCAGACATAAGTAAGCACATGCCACTTTGGTAGTTCAAGGAATGTATGCATGTAGTAATGTAGAACCGTGTAGCACCAAGTGGAATGTGATTGCAAGAAGAAATAAATTGCCGGCATACTCCAGCTGCATTAAGATTAAAATAATTGCATTTTGCTACACCTTCAAATTATTCGCTCAAATGCTCATTTCCATTACGTGTCCTTACAGTGTCCTTTGGCAGGCGCCAGAGCGTCTTGTAATGTGCTTTTCGTGTATTTCACAATTATAAACGAATTCATACTTGCTGCAGCCTATGCGTGTAGATGTGTGCGCGTTCATTTGCTTTTCAATTTCTGGCGTTGTAGTTGACTTTCCTGATTTCCTTCATTGCATTGTAATTCGTTTTGCATTTTCACTACCGTGCCACCATGCAGCCGTACTGCTAATCAAGGAGTTTAAGCTTCAACACTTTTCCTAGCAGCGCTGCTAGCGTCGCTCACCTTCTACCCCGATTTTCTTTAATACGCCACCCCTCTTGCTCTCCCGCTTACGTTTTCTTAACTTTTTGCGCCTCATTTCGTAAGTTTTGCACGCAAACAATACTGACGGCAGCACAACTTGCAGCAGAGCCGGCAGTTGACGCAGCAGTGCCAGCAACATGCAACACAATGTAGGCGGATCGCCGAAGAATTGCCTGTTGAAATCCTTACAGGCAAAATGTAATTTCATAATTTCGTTAATTTCGCCGACGAGAACAAAAGCACTCGAAATCCAGGTTAAATGTGGAGAACATGCAGCGGAATTATCCAGATGGCGGCAACGAACGACCCGCCAACGGCAGGTAAGTTGTGAAGAGAAGCGGCAATTACCTACCCCACCACTTGTGGCAGCTAGTGAAAGTGGCAGCAGCAAAAAAAAAAAAATAATAAATCGCACACAATAAAGGCTCTGTTCTGCTCTGTTTTCCTGCCTCCCTCTTCAATGCGTACGCCAATATGCTGAAGAGGCGTCAGTTCCCCTCACCTCCGCTGATGTTTTATGAATAGTGAGCTATATAATAATATTTTATTGTTAAACACCAAAAACGGTTAATGCAACCGAATCACTGTGGCTCTGAATATGTCTGTGTGTGTTTGAAAGTTGCAGGGTTGCTTTGGCGCACTCATTGTTGGCGTTAAAGTTGCCAACAAACGACTGGAGTAGCTACAAGTGGGAGCTCATTTTGTGATTTTCATGTTTGAAATGGGTCATTGCATTGCGATTTGTTCAACAACAACTATAATAACTTGTTTAAGTCTACTACTGTGCCCAAAAAATAAGGTGACATTTGAATTTAAACTGCGCGCGTCGAAGGATTTGGAAAATTATTTTTTTTTTTAATTAAATTTTGTTTACGGAATCAGTTTTCTGCTGCGGATACGTTGAGGATGGTGCAGAAAGCCTTTGGTGATGAGGCTATGTCTAAAACAAATGTTTAGAAGTGGTATAGTGAGTTCCAAGCCGGCCGTGAACGTGTCGAAGACGAAGAGCGTCCAGGGCAACCATCAACCTCAACCGACGAAGCTCACGTTCAACAAATCAAAGATTTGGTGTTGAAAAACCGTCGATTAGCAATTAGAGACCTTGCTGATGAAGTTGGCATATCGAAAGGCTCAGCCAATACCATTTTGAAGGGTATTTTGGGCCTTAAGCGCGTCAAATCTCGACTGGTACCGAAAACATTGAATTTTTGGAAAAAAGGCATCGCGTTGAAGTGTGTGAAACGATGACTTCCGACTACCAGGGTGTCATGAAATGCATTATAACTGGCGATGAGACTTCGATCTATGCTTACAACCCCAAAACAACCGATCAATCGAGCGAATATCTTGTCAGAAGAGAGCCGAGACCAAAAAAATCGCGCCAAAGTCGTTCAAAAATTAAGGTCATGTTGACTGTTTTCTTCGATTATCGTGGTGTTGTGCATTATGAATTCCTTCCAACCGGTCAAACTGTCAACAAGGAATATTATTTGAACGTTATGCGTCGTTTGCGTAACGTTATCCGCCTAAAAAGGCCGGAATTGTGGAAAGACAAGTCGTGGTTTTTACACCATGATAATGCACCATCCCATACTGCCCTCGTAATTCGTGATCATTTCGCCAAAAACTCAACCCATATCGTTTCGCAACCACCGCATTTACCTAATCTGGCGCCGTGCGACTTCTGGCTGTTCACCAAGTTCAGAAGACCGGTCCGGGGACACCGTTTTCATACGATAGAGGAGATTCAAGCCGCAGCGAAGACGGAACTGAAGGCCATCCCGGAAAGTGACTACAACCAGTGTTTCGAAGATTGGAAAATCCGGTGGCATAAGTGCATTGGATCAGGAGGGGATTACTTTGAAGGGGATGAAATTGCTTTGGAAGAATAAATAAAGAATTTTCAAAATAAATACAATGTCACCTTATTTTTTGGGCACAGAGTATATACTTGTAAATATATGCTTGAGAAGAAATAAAAGTGATTTTGTGTATTTAAATTGCAAGGGATTTTGCGGCAGAAATGCAAATTATTCGTTAATTGTGTTCTCTGGTTTTATGTGCATGCTTGAAGACAAATTTAAATAGTGATGATGATCTTTTTTTTTACGAGAAGGAACTAAACTAGCCAAAGCTCTTACTGTCTTGTACCGATCCTCCCGGTACCACCGTCAAGTATTTCGTCGAGTGGATGATTGAGTATTACTCATACCTAGCTGATGATCGTAATACATCCAGTAACAAGCTGTGTTTACGTCACACTAAATCATTTGGTCTCATAACCCTCCTTATACAGTTTTTGTCCACAAACCCTCCTTGTCTGTTTCAATCATGATTTGTGTGCCTGTCTTAGTTGTTTTAGATCTCTTCTACATTGCTTTTCTCCAGCTTTAAGGTGTTTCATTATTTTGGCTGCTGCATCGCACAAGGCTTTCCATTTATCTAGTGATTTCACCATTTGATACACTAGATTTTCTGGGGTTGGGTTTATCCCGAATGAGTTTTTCAAAATTCGCCTTTCTTGATCATATTTCTAACAATGGAACAAACATTCTACATTCTCGATGGTTTCGCCTTCGTAATAACGGAATAAGTCGCTGTCTTCGTGTTTGAATCGCTTCAAATATGATTTGAAACAATCGTGTCCTGTGAGAATTTGGGTTAAGTGAAACCATAGCACAAAATAAGCGGTCTATTGAGCCATCACTCAATTTCTTTAATTAGTCGGAATGCCTAGCGATCATTTCGGCTGTCTTCCCGTCATTTCTGTCAATGCTTCACCGTAGCTGCTCTGGCATATTCGTTTAGAGTTGTAGGTGTTACTCTATCGTTTAAAGGGTATTTGAGCTCTTTGGCTAAGAGATCTAGCGGGTGTAAGCCTGCGATTACTAGGACAGGATCGTCAGATGTCGTAAGAAGCGCGGAGCATACTCTTAATGTGCAAACGGTGTATGTGAAAAATAGGCCGCGCTGAAACGATTTAATCTCGAGATCCTTCTCCGCCTAGCAGTCGTCTTATATTTTGTTTTGGTCCGCGGGTATTGAAAATTAATCGAGTTCGCGCTCTGCATACTTTTATAGCTTTTCCACACGTTTAATTCACGTGTTTCTTAAACGACATTCTTGCATCAAGAACAATTTCTAAATATTTGATGGCTGGCTAGGTGGTTATGCTTACACATTTTGTGCAGAATGTAGCAATTTCTCGGGTTTTCCTTCCAGTAATAAGTACGGCTTCTGTCGTGCTCTCAGGTAGGGTTAGTCCGGTAATTTCGAGACAGTCACTTATTTGCGATATTTTTGTGTTGGTTACCATGACGATATCTTCTATGTGTTTGGCTCTTACCACCATACCAATGTCATTTGCGAACCCCATGATATATACGTTTTTCGGCACATTATATTTCAGGGTAGAGGAACTAATAAAATACATTAAGATTTATATAGGCTAGGTTAATAGGTCGTTTTTAAAAGGGACCTAACTTAGACAGCTAAGAATACCTGTTCATTGTGTACCTAAAAACTCCTTCATAACGGATCATAAAACCTTACAAATCTACAGAATGCGAGACAGATTATGTCAGTTTCAGTCTGGATGTTTCCACCTCTCCCTGCATCTTCATGCAGCTTTGATAATTAAATAAAAATATTTTCTTCTAACAAAGCTAGTCGTTAAAGATATTATGAAAGGCTCTTATAAGCCTAAATACAATTGTAATTGTCGAGTGTTAAAATTCGAAATTTGTAATAAATATAGCAATTTATAAACGGCTTGACATTTTCTGGGAATTTTTGTTTAACTATCGAATGTAGAGTTGACTTTGAAATTGAGCCATTTTAACGAAATCAAGGCTGATTTGTCATGTCAGCACCATCAAAAAAACAATCATGCCCGCAGAATAGTATAAATATACAACATCAATTGGGGCAATTCAGTAAACATTGAAACACATTTTAGTGTTCGAGCTTTAATTTTTAGAATATGTTAGAGTCAAAATTTAATCAAAATAATAAAAAAAGCGTCAACACCGAAGCTCCGATGTCCTTCATATATACAATTCCTTACAGGACTTTGAATTGGACTGGTGATTTTGTATTGTAGTTATAGTGGTCCGATTTAAACAACATTTTCGGAGATTGCAATATTGCCTTAGACAATAACCCATGAAAAACTCCGTTAAGAAAACTCTTTAATGAAAAAGCTTTCAATACAAACACATGATATATGATATAGTAGTTCAATATTGGCAATTTCGGCAAATGAGCAGTTTCTTGGAGAGTAAAGGACATGTGCAAAATTTAAGATTGATATCTTTTAAACTGAGGTACAGCCGTATATACAGACAGATAATCGGATATGGCTAAATCGACTCCGCTCGTCATGCTCATCATTTATATAAGTAAACAAAAATTTTATAAGTGATAGCGTGAGTTCAACCCGACCGAGAACGCGTTAAAGACGAATTGCTCTCTGAACGAACCTCTACGGATGAAGACATTAACCCTACGGGCGAGGACATTGTTCGAGAAATCAAAGGTCTGATGCTTGAAAATCATCGATTGCCAATAAGAAACCTGAGTATTGGAATATAATTTAAAGAATATTTTGTGTCCAAGAGAGAAATATCGGGGGTCAAGTCTTAATTACATTCTTCATCAAGAAAATACTGCACTCTTCGCAAATTTTCTTTGCCAAAAACTCAGCTCACACAAAAACGGTAAAACATGGAGGTGGCGAGTATCATGGCAAGCTTTTTTTGGTGTAGCCCATTTATTAGATTAAGGAAAATATGATTTTGATTTGGTGATTTTTCTCGCTTGTTTGGACGTTCCAGCGCGACAACGATTCCAAGCACACAAGTCAAGTTGTTAAAAAATGGTTTGAGGAAAGGAATGTTAAGGCAATGGACTGGCCGCCACAGTCCCCTGACATCAACCCCATCGAAAATTTGTGGACTGATGTCAAGCAGTCAGTAGTCCGATGAAAAAGGTCTTTAAGACTATACCAGAAAAAGACTGTTTCGAGAACTTGAAAAAGTGTTGACAAAACTTCGTTTTATTGGACACGATCGAATTTCAATTGGAAGAATTTTGTATACGAACTCAATGTAGTTTTTTGTTACAGTAGTATGTTTATGAAAAAAGTAAGAGAGAACTTTTTATGTCCCCAATGCTCAGCGGATTGGCCTTCGGTAAACGATGCAAAATCCCCGGTCACTCTGGTATATAATTGACACCACCACTCATACGCACATATAAAGGTCTGCACGTAGTCAGATTTCAAAATTAGTTGAAATACTCACCGAGAAATGGTTTACTGCACCTCACTTGCTGTTACCGCTGCTTGTTTGATACTCAGAGCAGTCCGAATGCGTCACTCATTTTAATTGCTGGCAAACATGAACTTCCATACTCCCTGCACTTGCAGAAAAAATGTCCGGTAAACATGATTGTTGCAAGCACACACACAAACACATATACGGACATAAATACACAGTTACTTTCACACAAAGTTGCAACTTCCCTTCTGATTGTTGTCAACTCACTTACAGCAAGTAGTGCCGCTGTAAATGTGTGTGCAACACAGCTATAATTCTATGCCACTTACACATTTGTGCAGCAGTTAAGTGTGGCAAGCGCCTCAAACCAACAGTTATTTCGGTATTAATGCTATTATTACATTTGTTGTTATTATTTGTCAACTATGCATCATTTGCGATTCTTCTGTGCAACAATGTTGCCGGCAAAACACAAAATGATAGAGCGCAAACAATGCGAGCTCTTTGCAAATTGCATGCAACATCGGCATTAAAATGCAACGTATTGTAATTTATTGTAATTTTATTGTTGTTATACAAGTTTTATTTGTTGCGCTTGTTGTTGTGGTTGGTATTGTGATGGTTTTTGTCGCTACTGCTGTTTTTGCTGTGGCGTTGGTTTTATTAGTAGTTATTGTTGTTGTTGTGGCTATTGGTATCATTGTTGCAACTTTTATTGTTTACGGTGCGTAATGTAAATAAACAAAAGTGCATTAATTGCCACAAAATGGTCGGGTGTGCGCCACACAACAGTGCACATGTGTGTGTCTGTGTGTGAGTTGGGCTATACCAAAGCTTTGACTCGGTTATAAGTGCATGTGTGTGCGGTTTGCATTTGAGTTCATGCATATGCATAGAATATTTTGCGCATATTTGCGAAATTATTCACGCGTTGCGTATGGATGTGTGCAAAACAACAACAAACAATTTAACAACAACAATGATTACAACAACAACAACAACAATAAATAAATAAAGTACAGTCTCAACGGCCAGCAGTATTTTCAGCTTGCTACGAAAAAAATATGACAACAACAACAACGTTAACCGAAATTACAAAAACAACAACAAAAATAATATTACAACGCCAAAGTCGGTAACATTTTCCGATTAAGACAACAACAGTTAAATAGTAACAACAAAAACAACGACAACCGTTAGGATTTTCAGTTTACTACAACGAAAATGAAAACAACAACAGTATAAACCCCAGTAACAAAAGCTAAAACAACAACAACAACAAAATAGCAACAGCAATCGGCAGCATTTTCGGTTTACTACAACAACAATGCCAACAAAAATACAAAATACAACAAACAAAATAACAACAACAATAGCCATGACTACTCTTAACGTTTTCAGTTTATTATTTTCTGCATAAAAATTGCTTCAAATGAAATATTGCTTCACGCACACTCGCATAAGCGTAAAATATATGATCTTAAAATATGAAAATATTATTTCAACAGGTTTTTATAATCGCATCTGAAACCCATTTGCATAAATACCATTGCACTTTGTTTGCTCTACTGTCTCTCTCTCTATCTGCATGTGAGTGTGTGTGCACGCGCTTTTACATTTCATTTCGCGGTGTTTTCGGTTGTTGGCGCTAAATACGATTTAATTTTTGGCTAAATGTTGGCGAAATTACAAATTGCAGGTTACAAATTAAAAATTTATTGTTTTTGTATAACAGTAAAAGCACAATATCAACAAAGCAACCATAAATGCGCCGAAAGTTGCCACATTTACGGTTTGCGTTCATTGAGGCAGGTAAACAAGAAGAAAAAAATAATCAAACTTGTGACCATTCGCAGTCCGCAATGCGTTTTTGCCGCGCCAGCAGCACAGCTGCAGTTGTAAGGAAAAAAACACGTCATGTGTGCATTCATAATCTGTCGTTACAAAGAGCGCAGGCCTCTTTTTATATAGGCATTTTTTCAATGAAAAATATGCCGCTTTGATTGTTTAAAGGTCTGAAAAAATGAACAACAAATATTTGAAAGGTCTATAAGCCAACAATTCACCACAACAACAGTAATATTACAAAACAGTTATTGCAGTCATTCGCCCCATAAAATCTGTATTATTTGACTTAAAGTCAACAAATGCATTGCTGCTTACCAGCTGCCCAATCGGCAGCGTCACAAGTAGGGAAACCAGTTGTCGAAATTAGCCTAAATATAATTATGAATACACACATATGCCTGTACATACATATATATACATCTAATCTCACACTTGCTTTGAATAAAAATTTGTAAATTAGATTGGTAGCAGATCAAATATACCAAAATGCGTAATGTAAAGTAAATGAAAGTAAATCAAATCTACCAAGTACCTCTCCAAGATCGTTGGCTGCAATCAAAAATTATTGAAATATTACATTCAGTGCGGTTTTTGGGTTAGCCACGCCTGGTGTGAATTTTAAATGCGAGTAGATTTTCTTATTGAAATTATTTGTTTCCCAATTGGAGTGAAAAATAAATATTTTTGTGCAAAATGTGAGTGATTATTAATGGACAATAATGATGCATATGTACATATACATATGTATGTTAATTATAAGTCCTATAGTGTATATTGCAAAAGTTACTTTAATTGGTTTATATGAAAATTAAAATAAAAGCTTACAAAAGTCTAATTTAAAAAATCTAACAGATTTGTTTGGTTAGTAAAGCTTAAGATGCTTTCACATGAAGTGCATTGAATTTGTTTTTATTCTACGACGCCCTGTTGAACTAAAATATCTTAATTGAATTTGGAGGAAAGGTTCGTAGATGGTCGTAATCGGCCAGAAAACGTCATTAAACGAAAAACTATAAAGTGCCATAACTAAGCACTAAATTAAAATAATTTGGTGCATTTTTCTAAATATTTTAAAAAGTCAACTAACAAGTTTAATTTATATCTCTTCTGAACAACCAAAGCTACGGTAAACAATTTCACCTAGAGCAAATATTATAAGAAATCCTCTCGCCAGTGTGAAAATCGGGTGTTAACACCGCCCACTCCCCATATAACCGTACTGTTAAAAAACTCTTAAAGTGGATAAATCAATGACAAAATACCCTCGGGATGGTGTCAGAGGGCTTTAAAGTGCCAGCCTCGAGATTGCGTGAATATGCCCTCTTTTTGGGGAAATCGTATGCCTGCGAACTCTCTTATCTGATTTCAACTAAATTCAAAGTATTCATTAAATACAATTTTATATTTCACCAGATTCTTTCACTTTTCAGTTTTCAAATCAAGAAGCAATTGGTTTTATTAGTTGCTTCTTGATTTGAAAACTGAAAAGTGATAAAAGTTTGCGAGAATAGTGTGTTTTAAGTAATTCACCTTATGACGAAAAATTTTCCAAATCGAACTAAACTGTTTAAGCCCTTAGTTACCAAACACTTGGATCCCAGTACCTATAGTTGACTTTTTGCCGAAAATATCGGTCAATGTGTGAGATATATAACTGAAATTTGGAGAGAATCCATTCTCAATAGAGGTTTGTCTGTACGTTAAAAATGTACTGGATCGAGTCAATACTTCCCTTAGCCCCCGTATATCTAATATACCGGATATAACGGCCAATATGTAAGTTATCTTAACAAAATTGAAATAGCTTGGTTTTCTAATAACTGTGTAGCTTTAGCTAACAAGCCTTATGTGCTTGAAGGTACGACACGGCTTTAATACTTGCAAGTCCTTATTTATTTCAATATGTTTGTTCTCCGTGCAAAGTAAACTTTTCAAATAACTTTAATCTCTAATTTAGGATACAATGAATACAAAAATTATCATTAGTAGTGTTAGATCTTCAAGGGTGAAGTGAAATATTTATCAAAACAAAGTTATTTTGTATGGATGCTCGACTGTTCAATGATCTTGGATAGTAATTAAATGTATGTAATTTCGAATCTACGAACGGACACTAGGAGTCTTGCCAAACATTAAAAGACAATATGCAAATATTTCCTAAATATTCCATTGAAATAAAGGAACAACTGTAAGCAACTAAAATTACGAATGGCCCTACATATTTTCAAATATCTTGCATTACAATCTATATGTATATCCTTTGATCTTATTTTTGACTTTCCAAATTTGTTACATAGCTGTTATTTACTGGCTTAATATGCGTTCTGTTAACGTCCATACGAAATTTGTGGTGTCAAAAAGTGCGTCTTCCGTGAGAATTTTCGAATACCAATTAAGTTCTCTTATCAAGATGAGTGTCTCAAATATGTATCAATACAATACACGTCTGTAACTTGGTACTTTTGGAGTACGTTTAGTGATAACGCTATTAAATGGGTCTTATTATAGAATCTATTAGCTGTTGTTCTCTTAGATTAGGCATTGGGATTGGGAAATTGGCTTCCTAATTAAGGAGACGTATTCAAGCGTGGAACCAATTAGGGATGTATTCATAACTCCCCAATGTAGTGGTATGTAAATCCAATAACGACAGAGGAAGACTAAACTGGAAATAGTCTAATATGTGACTCACAATTTGAAACTATTATACCCTTCACCAAAAAAATTCCTTTCAATTAAGAACTTGATTTTCATCATTCATTTTATATGGCAGCTTTATTCTCTAGTGTTCCGATATCGGCAGTTCGGACAAATGACCAGCTTATTGAAGAGAAAAGCTTAGATAAGTTTATTTATGAAGCACTTTGTGATGCCATAAAAATGTAACTTCTGTAATTCGAACTTTTAACCCTTATCGAGACCAACGGGTCTGCTCTTGAATGCTATTTTAATATATTTAGAGTGTAGCAAACGACTTGCGCTTCCAGGTGGCTTCCTAGAATTTTATTGTTTATAGAATTCAGAAAAAAAAATTCAAGGATATCGTATCGAAAAGGACGAAAAAAGGATATTATAATATTACACCTTAGTCGAGACCAATGGTGCTTGGCACCCACACATGGAAGCGTTAATCGTGTTGAGGGTTAAGTCAGCAAAGCGTTTTGTGGGCAGTAAAAAAACTTCTTTCGGCATTTAATTTCTATTTCCACCAATTTGATGAGACATCTGAAAGTATGAACTTCCAAGTGTCTAAGCCTTGATCGCTCAAGCGCGGGGGTCAATCTAGAAAAAATTGCTGATATAATTCCATTTGTTTCCTTTCATACAGGTCTTTTGCAGCTGGACTCCGTTAAGATTCTCATGCATGCATAGTCTAGCATGAATGCCGATAGGTTAGTAGCCTATTAGAACCCTCACACCTATGGAGAGGGTAGCCTTACTGAGGCAAAGAGCTCACTGGATCGGTTATAATCGATCTTGAGACAAGGGGATCTTGCGACAGCGCATGGAAGATCACCAACTCATTTCCTTTCTATTGATTGGGGGCTAGGATATCCTCCCTTCCCAGCTTCTTAGCTTTACAATTGCCTGCGATTCCACTATGGCCTGTCACTCATACTAGTCTTATCACAAAGTGACACTTTGCCATTGATAACGAGGTTAGCCATTCTCTAACCACCCTTGAACGCACGGTTAGTTGTACACCTGCCATGCTTTGAGGTAGAGCAGGGTCTTAACGCTACGGGGGCAGTTGCGACATTGGTCTGTCAGCCATTTTTGATGTGTATCACTCCCTCATATTCAGGTGGCAGAATGTTGCAACCACCGGCCTAAGGTTGCACCAAAATTCTAAGGAACTAATTCTATTCATAATCCAATTCAATTTCAATTGCGTGGGTCGAGTCCAGGAGTTGAAAGGCTGTATGGAGAAAATGACTTTAAGGCCGATATTCCTTTTGGGTGCTATAAACTTCTTGGCATACTTAGTACACCCTCTTTAGGATGTAAAAATCAGTTAAAACACTTGCCAATCATTCTTAAATGTCGAGCTGCAGTACTAATAAATTTAAATTAATATAATAAAACAATTTTTGGTTTTCATCTGAAGTGTGTGTGAGAACATGATAATTAATGTTTTTAATAGGTTATAAATATTTCGCTGTCAATTGCTTAATAAATTATGATTAAAACAGGTTTGTGGTTAACAAATTTCATACTAATCTTTCGGCATGCACCGAATAAATATAAAATAAAATCTATGAGCACACATTATTCATTAATTGGTATCATCTAATTTATTGCAAGTGTAAAACGAAAGAACTTAAAATATGTATTTTTTATTTTATTCTAATTCAGGCACATCATTCAGTTGTTTATACTACTGGTCTTTGTCAACTTTTGTGCCTGTCCAACGGTCTACAACTACAATGGTGAGTATGTGCAACAAAATCAGCAACAACTTCATAGATATAAGGAACTTAATACCATGTACGAAGCAAAAAACTTGGAGTTCGGCTTCCCCAGTGCAGTTGAGCGACAGGCAACGTTACGCGACGGGCGCTACAACCCCGATAGTGCGCTACCGATCGATGTAGATGTCTTTTATACGCGTGAGTATGAGATTTCGTTCACAGACAAGAAAAAGTTAGAACTTTACTCTCTTTTTATTCTCATTTTCCAATTTAGCGCCCAATGGCTCGCCCATCATTTTTGTTACAATACCGCGTTTCGGTAAAGGCATACCCTATTCGCTGGCCTATTTGACAAATGTGCAACGTCCTAATGGCACCGAGCTGCAGCCGTATCCCAGCTACGATTGGCATTGGTCACACGGCAAGGACTGTAATGGTCTCACCTCCGTTTGTCGCGTGCATGTGTGTACTTCCAGTGAAGTCCCTTCAAACATACAAATTTCATAGTTTCGTTGTCGTTACAGATCGATCCGTGCGGCCGTATGTGGATACTCGATAGCGGTGAGATAGACAACGAACAGTTTTGTCCACCACAAATCGTCGTAATTGACGTGGCTACCACTCACTTATTGCATCGCTACCGTTTACCTTCGGAAACGTATAAAAGCACGGTTAGTCGTTTTGTTACGCCTTATGTTGATTGCACCGATCCACCGCCACGCGGTGAATGCAAGCAGACCTTCGTTTATATGGCCGATGCTACCGGCTTCGGTATTGTTGTATATGATGTGCAAAATGCCCATTCTTGGCGCATAGAAAATAAATTCACCTATCCCGATCCAGATTTTAGCACACATACTATAGCTGGTGAAAGCTTTGAGCTTTTGGAGGGCACAATTGGTCTTGCTACAACGCCGTTGGGGTTGGGCTTAAGACGTTCGCTATACTTTCACTCCTTCTCAAATGATGCGCAAGTGGCGATACCATTGGATGTTATAAACAACAGCACACTCTGGGACTTTGGCTTAGATTCGGCTATAGAGCAGTTCAGTGTGCTTGGTAAACGTGGCGTGCAATGTGCGGCATCAGCGATGACCTCGAATGGTGTGCTCTTGTGTGGCCACTACGAGCCAGTCGGACTTTTCGGCTGGAACATACGTAACCCTTACACGTTTCAAACGCGTTTTTTGCTGGCTGAGAATCCCATTAAGCTACAATTCATAAGCGGTCTGAAAGTAATAAGAAATCCTTCGGGTAAGGAAGAAGTTTGGATGCTATCAAATCGTTTACAAAAAGCCTTCACCGGCAAAATTAATTACAATGAGATTAACTATCGAATAATGCGGTGCGGTTTGGATGAGCTGCTGCAAGAAAGACCTTGCTGATGGGTAGGTTAGTGTTTTGGGTAATTTACTGAAACCTTAGTGTAATGTTTTAATTATATTTAAGTAGTACAATAGAAGATTTGTGTAAGGAACTAAGAAAGGTTAATATTAAATAAATAGTAAAATATGAAAGAATATAGTTGAAATATTACTTAAACTTGTTAGAATTTTTTAAAATTAGTTTGGGTTTGCCTCATGCTCCACAAATACCTACAAAATAAACGCAGGCTTCATAGCTTGCTTTGTACCAAATATATAGATATAGCATTCGCACTAAGCGTCATTGCTTGTTGGCTCAACAGGCCATTCTGGTTTACAAAATGTTTTTTTTTTTGGAAAATGTATTAAAAAAACTTGTCTAGGAAACCTTATAAATATGAGATATATATTTAAAGCAACAAGCTGGGTTTGAATTGATACGCACTAAAGATAAAACTTAACTGGAAAAATTGCCTAGGCGAGAAAACCAGCCACCTCTGTTTATGATGATAACATAGAAAAAGTTGAAGAAACATATCTTGAGATTCTAAGTATTAGTCTCAGAGAGATATCAGAGGATCTCTTTTTTATCGACTCAAAACCTTTTTGATTTATGTTTTGGTTATGAAGCGTATAAATGAGAGGTCGCTAAAGGGATGTTTTACAACGTAGCTGAATACCCTACATTCTCTCAACGCATCATTACTGGTCACGAGATTTAATTTAATGCATATGGCGTCGAAACTCTTCAACAATCTGGCCAAAACTGAACAAACCAACATTTATGGATGGTATTGAACGCCCTTCCAGCCGAGAATTATAACTAGGTTTGCTGCACAGCAGCCTATTTCGAAGGCTTTATTTAATAATTTAATATTTGTATGAAAATATGTGAACATGTAGTTTTTTGGTCACTCGGAGTCTTGAAGATCCGATAATAAATAAATATTGTAAGGATCTGATAAAAATACTTGTAAAAGTATATGTTGCCATTACTGTAAAAGCGGAATAGGTTCTTAAGAACCTAGAAGATGTTATTCTCAATGAAGACGGCCTGCTGATAACAAGCCTTCAGTGAGCCAAGTGTAAAGTTGAGAAGTGCAGTACAATGTCCAGAAATATACTATACATACAAGTAGTTGTCTGACCAATAACGCATACTTTGCTTATTGACGAAGCCATTCAGTCAGAAATGAGTATCATCGCTGAAGGTGATTTTTCGATGAAAATCCGGATCATTTTCAAGTTTTTACTCAGCCCAATTCACGAACACACGACGATTCTGGTGGTCAACCGGTTTCAGTTTTTGTCTCAATTTGATCGTGTTAGAATGTAGGCCAATATTTGTTTGCAAAATTCATCACAATGACGTTACAGAGATGCCCAACGCTTGAGAACGACGTGTGAGAAACTGACTTGGGTTCTCAATTGATGCGTTAGCGGCAGCAATATTCTCGAGACTACGGGCACTTCTTTATCTCACTGCCATGGGAGAATTTTGTACTGTGCCTGCGGACTCAAATTTTTCCATTAGACGCTCAATTGTTGATCTGACAAGACCATTCATTACCTTCTTCTTTATTTGCCAATTAGTGTTCGAATATTGATGATCATATAAGATTATAATAAAGTAATGTTTACATGTTATATATATCTTTTGTACATTAAAAAATCAAAGTTTTTAATTATCGATGGATATTTCTCTCTATCTCTCCCTAAAAACGTATTTTGGTTGAGATGTTGTGGTCATGACTACATGCTGTGCGCACAAATTCTATTCGACATTTTATTTCTTTAGAACAATCCCAATTTTCGTTGGTCTGAAAACCAAGGTACTTGATATTTAACTCATTTGATGGGAATATTGTTAATCATGAGCTGTGTGCTATTGTATAGGGTGGGTCATCTAACGTTTTAGATTTGAATTATCTATATTTCGACATTGGAAACGTCAAATACCATTCGGAAAGTGACAGATATTCAGTAAAAAGTCTAAAATTTACGAAATGGGTGGCTATTCACTATAAGAAAACTGGGAAATATTGAAAACTTTTTTCCAAAGCTCGTTTGACCGAGGATGGTCAATTTTAACGAAAAATCATCTTTTCGGACGAGGCTCATTTCCACCTCTATGGTGACGTTAACAAGCAGAATTGTCGCATTTGGGACACAGAAAACCCGCACGTAATCGTCGAGAAGCCAATGCACCCAGCACGAATCACCATACGAGTATGGTGCGGTTTTCGGTCTGGTGGAATCATCGGCCCATTTTTCTTCGAAAATAAAGAAGGAACCGCCGTAACCATCAATGGTGAGCGATATCGCCAACCGAACCGAATTTTTCTTCTAGCAAATTGAAGAGGAAGGCTTGGAACACATCTGGTTCCAGCAGGACGGCGCTACGTGTCATACAGCAAACGCTACACTCAATCTTTTACGCCTTATCTTCGAATTTAAAATTTTTTGTTTTTCCTACTAACAATCATGTACTTCGGATATATTTATGGCGATTTATTGCATTTTTAAGTTTGGCCCACAAAAGCATTTTTTTGAGACGTTTTGGCTCTTTTATGGATTTAAGTCCGCCAAATATTTTAAATGGTTTCAGTGTTCTTGATCACTAAAATAGTAATCGTTACATCCTTTATTTTTTAAAATTTCATTTAACTTAATAGAAAATAGTTGGTTCTAAATTCCAATTTCTAATTACAGCTTCGCAATTTGAACTGACTCTCTCACACGTTTTCACACTTTGCATTTCACTATTAAAGGAATGAACCATTTCGGGAGATTGACTTCATAATTTCGACTACTAAAAACTCAATAAAGCAGTACGCAGCAGTGGGCAGCGACTAAAATTATGCGAAGGGTGAAAAACGATTAAGACTTAAGAAAAACGAATAGAAAATTAGACTGGAAATTCCACAGCAAACACTTTTTAATTAAATTCGACAAAGCGGCATGCAATTATTTGTTGCATATTTCGCGGCGCGCATGGACCCACTCATTTAGCTTAGCGTACATTATGGCGCGGTAGCTGGCGATATTTAGAGTGCCGAAGAGCTGCAGTAGTTAATGCAAAAAGTCAGGACACCTGTGCACCTTAATGCCTTTGCTGCCAGCGTTTAAGACAAGTCCAAAGGAGAGAAAAAGAAAAAGTATGGTGAATGATGGTCAAGGTGTTGAATGAGGGGCGAGGCGCGAGAGCGGGTTGGCGTGATAATACGTTGCAGCTGTTGCGGGTGCAAAATGCGCCAGACCAATGCGAGATAAAACAACAAAAATAATGATAATAACAAAAACAACTGCAGGCCAGAGCAAGAACTGCAATGAGAGCGCGGGAATGAGGAAAGAGAATGAAGTAGATAATTCACGGTAAATGCTGAGTCATGCAAATTAAATGCATTTCTGGTGTTATTTCGCAAAATATTTGCATTTGCATTTTAAAGTTTTACTGCCGCGAAAAAGCGGTATCAGGCTGACACGCTAATGTGCAAACACACCCTTCGCCGTTGCGAGTTACGCACATAAATTCAAACTCGCTTAAAGGGCGTACGTGCTCGAGGAAAGTGGGTGCGCGGCGGAGAGTGGAGGAGCGTGAGAAATCAAAATAAAATGCGCGCGAATATTTCTGAAAACAGCAATGAAAGAGAAATGCAAAGAAGAACCGCAAAATGGAAATTAATTAAAATGCACGTAGCGCCCAGTGCACGAAAAGACTGGTGGCGAGTGAGAGGAGAAGAGGTTAAGGAAAAAGCATTGACCAGAAGATGACCAAGAAGTTGTACGCTGCCGTAGAGTGTCGTGGCCGCTGTTGTTGCTAAAACAAATGCAGTGCAACGAAGCGTGCTCGGGTGCTGTAATCGCGACAAGGTCACCTTTGAGCGCATTAAACTAAGCAGCTTCTCGCACACTTTCTCATACTTGCCATGGAAGGCGTTGCGCTTAATGCAAAGTCGCTGAAAACGGGTAATGAAAGTGGGATTCTGGCGACATAATAGTCTCTGCTGACGAGTAATGCGTTCAAAGAGCTCCATTGCTAAGGTGAATAAAACTATGATTGAGTTAGAAGTACCGTTCACTTTGATGCTGTATGCATGGTTACACGCTTGCGTATTTGGGAAGTGCTAGCGGTGTCTACTGCAGCGAAAATCTTAATGTGTCCGCTAGATTGAAAATTTTAATGAGACATGGATTCGTTAGGATTTTTAATTGAATTTACTTGCAAGTGACGAAGACAGCTTACTGTAAATACATACGACTATTTATGCTCAGAAGAAACAAAAAAATCTTTAACTCATATTATGACAAAAAAGTACCCGGAAATTGTAAAACGCAAAATATTTAATTATTCATCAATATTTATTTTGCAGTTTTCAAAATAGCACCCATGAGATGGAATACACTTATGCCAACGATTTTTCAGCGAGTTCGACTCTTCGCGTTTTCATACCCAAAATATCTACCAAAATCATTTGAACTGACTCGAGAGAGATGTGGAGCTGTCTTGTAATCTCTTTAACACTTGCCGGATGATTTGCAATCACCATGTCCTTCACTTTAACGATCTTTCAACCTTCTTTGAAGGCTTTGAACCACTCGAAGTCTTATGTTTCTGATAAAAATGAATAACCGTAAGCCCTTTCCAACATACTTTAAAATTAATCGGTTAATATGATCGTTCAGTTTGTTCGTCAGCTATATTATAGTGGTCCGATAAAGTCCGTACCGAGAAAGTAAGTGCCGAGAATAGATAGAACATAACATATATTAAAATTTTATAATTTCGATATCCTCGGAGAGTAGATTTTCGGTTTCCACCAAGGAATGCTAAATTTTTTGCGCATAAAGGAAGTTGTTTCTGAAGAGTCTTTCTTTGGGGCAATTTTTAAAAATGCTGGACCTCTTACTGTTATTTTTTCAAGTATCCCTACTTTTTGCATAATCCACAGAATACATCCTGTGACCGAAAAATAAGGTGACATTTGAATTTAAACAGCGCGCGTCGAAGGATTTGGAGAATTATTTTTTTTTTAGGTTGGTAGCACTGTCAGTCACATTTATGTCAAATTTCATGTCAAAATATTCATTGGTGTTTGAGATATGTGTCGTTTTGTGAGCTGCTAAAAGTGAGTTTTTCGTTTTTTGCGATGTCGAAATTTGTTGAGCAAAGAATTTGCATTAAATTTTGTTTACGGAATCAATTTTCTGCTGCGAATACGTTGAGGATGATGCAGAAAGCGTTTGGTGATGAGGCTATGTCTAAAAAAAATGTTTACAAGTGGTATAGTGAGTTCTAAGCCAGCCGTTAACGTGTCGAAGACGAAGAGCGTCCAGGGCGACCATCAACCTCAACCGACGAAGCTCACGCTCAACAAATCAAAGATTTGGTATTGAAAACCGTCATCAGTTGGCATATCGAAAGGCTCAGCCAATACCATTTTGAAGGATGTTTTGGGCCTCAAGCGCGTCAAATCTCGACTGGTACCGAAAACATTGAATTTTTTGGAAAAAAGGAGTCGCGTTGGAGTGTGTGAAACGATGCTTTTCGACTACCAGGGTATCATGAAACGTATTATAACTGGCGATGAGACTTGGATCTATGCTTACGACCCCGAAACAACCGATCAATCGAGCGAATATCGTGCCAATAGAGAGCCAAGACCAAAAAAATCGCGCCAAAGTCGCTCAAAAATCAAGGTCATGTTGACTGTTTTCTTCGACTATCGTGGTGTTTGCATTATGAATTCCTTCCAACCGTTCAAACAGTCAACAAGGAATATTATTTGAACGTTACGCGTCGTTTGAGTAACGCTATCCGCCTAAAAAGTCCCGAATTGTGGAAAGACAATTCTTGGTTTTTACACCACGTTAATGCACCATCCCATATTGCCTTCGTAATTCATGATCATTTCGCCAAAAACTCAACCCATATCGATCCGCAACCACCGTATTCATCTGATCTGGCGCCGTGCGACTTCTGGCTGTTCACCAAGCTCAAAAGACCGCTCCGGGGACACCGTTTTTATACGATAGAGGAGATTCAAGCCGCAGCGAAGACGGAATTGAAGGCCATCCCGGAAAGTGACTACAACCAGTGTTTCGAAGATTGGAAAATCCGTTGGCATACGTGCATTGCAACGGGAGGGGATTACTTTGAAGGGGATGAAATTGATTTAGAAGAATAAATAAAGAATATTCAAAATAAACGCAATGTCACCTTATTTTTGGGCACAGTAAGAATAAGAAGTATATTGAAAAACTCTTAAATTAAGAGCAATAATGCCAGATAAGAGAATTTTAATGCTCTACGTTATTTCTTTGAGAGCTATTTCTAGTTTATATTTGTCTTACTCTTCATGCCACTGTTCCCTTTCTCATAACTGTAGGCCGCTATATTTTACAATTTTATTTTAAATGTGTGATAACCCTTTTCTTTGACCTTCTGTGAAAATTAAAGTTAGATTTTGAATCCCTCAGCATGACAGCGGGATTTCACTTAGACTGTTATGTTCAGTCCTTTGCGAAGCCTCGTAATGAAAAGGGACTTTAAATTAACGATTGTCTGTATACTTTGAGTGAATTCCTTAACTCTATTTGTTAGTTTGTTCAGTAAGATCTATAAGTCGCTTGGAGAAATAGATCTCTCAAACATACCGAACTGTCAGTTATTTGGCCTTCTGGTGCATGCTGATTTCTGACTGCACTCCTTACGTACTTCAAGCCACTGACCATTATGTTTCTACTATTTGACTAAGCAGTCAAAAGCCTAATTGTTATTGAACTATTTATAGTGATATGAACTAAAGTTAGCTTTATTTTAGCAGAAAAATTCTAACCCAATGCTAAGACTATTGTTTTACAAGATTTCTCCATTTTGTGAGCAAACCGTACATCATTACAATTGAGACATCTCAGAAGCTTTGTGATAACTACAGATGCTCACTATATAAATTTTGTATGGTGAGTAGCAAATGATACTACTAAAAATACTCGCAGAGTCCTTGAAATCTGCCTAACGCCTTAACCACTTTGAACCGCTTTTGAGGAAGGGAAATAGTTAGTATCCTAGTTATGCAGATCATGCTGCGAGAGAGGCGCCAAAGCGTGAGGAAAGGCATCTGCAACATTTCTACAATATCAACTAACTAAAGCTGTGGAATAATATTAAGAGTTTCCACTGAAATAACAGGCAAAAGAAATTGAAAAAATTATTAAGGAAACCTGCGCAAAGAAAGCGCTTAAATGAATGCAGGAAGAGTGGGCATGAGTACTAAGGAGGAGAGAAATGCTATAAGCCGTTGCGATGAAAGTGGCATGCCATGGCAGCAGACGGAGTGGCACCAATGCCGTTAGTATTTTTAGTTAAGTGGCCGGCTGAGCGGTCAGAGAGCGCATGAAGGCGGCGGATTTGCGACAGGTAAACCTTGCTGATTTAGTTGCGGTTGTATATATGCACCATATCTATACAGTTATCTGTACGGCTGTGTGTCAAGATGACACTAAAAGGCACTTTGGATACTTTTACCATAATTTACAGATATTTGATGCGATGGAGCGGCCTTAACGCGCGCCTGCAGGCGCTCAAGGCGCTTCGCGGGCTGAGAGGTTGCTGCATTGCTGCAGGCTTGTTCAAGGTGTGCCACAGCTTCTCACTGTCCAACACTTGCGGCATTTCTTCATTAAAATTAAAATAAAATTCAACTGCAAAAATATATATAAATACAAGCGCGCATCTAATGCCAGACACAGACGCTGGCAAGAAGGGGGAAAACAAGTGAAATGTAAGAAAAAATGTCTGATCCAAGAGTAAAGTGGCAACAAGGAGCGCTGATGACGCTGTGAAGTGGTGCGTTGGGGTGGCATTGAAAGAGATGTGCGCCCAGTTGCTGCTGGGCGAAAGTGGAGCGAAATGCATGCACAATTACATGCATGTAAGTGTAATGTTCCTGCTGCTTGTGTCGCTGCCACTGCAATGTTGCATGAACAAATTTATTTCTTTGTCAAACGCTGCTTTATTGCATACAAAAAGCGTCGCACACACCCACAAAATTGTTGCTTAATGCATGTGTATGAGTGTTAGCGTCCGTGTGTATGTGTGTGGGTGCGCTTCGTTAAGAGTAAAATGGTGTTCGTGCCCAGTTGCAAGTGCGCCAAGTAGCCCAGTGTGCGCGCGTGTTGCACAGTTTGTCCTTGAGAAAAGGACACTCGTTGCAGCGGTGCAAGTGGCTTGTCATTGCTGCCACATGAACATGCTACATATATATACATGCACGGACACATACACACGTATAAATCGTTGTCTGTGCGTTTACTTGTTGTTGCACTTACAATTTAGTTGTTGCTTGATTTGTTTTCATTTTGTTTTGGTGTTTTTGGTGTTTTTGCTTTTGTTGTTTTCGCTTTAGCTGCCAGTAATATCCTGCATTTAAGTTATTCATCATTGCATTTTTCATGATAACGTTTATATACTTTAGATTCATGCTACTTTTATTTTACATTTTGCCGCTTCGTTCGATTTCGGAAACGAAATTTTGTCTATAAATTGCATTTATTTTCAATTTCATCATATTTCACTGGCTATATTCGATTTCAGTGCTTGTATTAAATTTATTATGAGAGTAAAGTTTTGGTCGTTTTTCTCTGGAGTTATTTTACTGGATTTAAAAGATTGAATCACTGAAAAATATATATGTACTATATCCTAGTTACTGGTTAGAAACCAGTTAATTGAACACGGTAGTTTTTAGGGTAATTCTTTCAGAAATTTTGATTTCAAAGATATGTCTTACTAAGATTGAGATTGTTATTTTCAAATTCGAGATTTTTGTGTATGATTTTAAAAGAAACTATAATTTGATTAAAAAAATATTTTAGATTAAATTTGTGGATCATAAAATTATACATAGAAAGTAATACTTTTTTTAAGACCTGTCATTTCTAAGATTTAATTACTATTTCGTTGGAAATCGCGAAATTTTTTTTTGGACATTTCGCCCCGAGTGTTTTTGTTTACGGTTTTATGGTTTTGTATTTTGAAGCGGCTCATCGATTCCATATACAATTATCTTGTCATACCATCACCAAAAGTAATATAACGGAGTCAGGTTACATGATCTAAGTGCTCAGTTCAATGGTTTATTTTTTGATATGGTTTATTCACTAAAAGTTCAACCTAAATTGCCTATGTGATTTTTAACACCTATTCGCACCATTGAGGGATTTTGCGCTTGATATTGAGTTAGAGAACGTATACATTTACAGTGGGTTCAGGGAATGACATTTGAGTTTCGCAAAAAAAAAAAAAAAAAAAACAGTAACAGGGAGTCAAATCTAGCGCATACGGTAATCAAGCGATGACACTCACTTTATCACTTTATGAATTGCGTCAAGTATACGCCTCAAAAATTATATTCTTTATTGCTCATTTTATCCTTTAAAATGAGTTTATTGTCAATCATACCACAGTATTCGAAGAAAACGAGGCAGACATCTAGATTTTTGTTCAAATTTGATGTGGTTTTTTTCATTTTCCGTGGGCTAGATTGTAGAATAGTTTCGTGTCGTACCATAATGTTCAGTGTGATGAATGTAGGTTCAAGTACGTTGTCAAGTAGCTCTTTTGCGACCTCGACTGCACAACGTTTTTGGAAAAGATTCCAGATATTTTGTGTACGAGTGTAGCACTGGCACGCTTCTTAACTAAAATCTTAATCCATATGTGTTGAGTCGATCCAGAAACACAAAAGGTATGTTGAGCTCTTCTGCTATCTCTTGGATGACAACACGATTATTTCCAAGCAGTATATCTTCAACCGTCTCGACGTTATCGTCATTAACAGAGAATATGAGCGATTTGTATGAGTCAAGTTTTCGATGACTTTACGACCTTCACTGAATGCTTTATGCCACTTGTGTTTGTAATAAATTTGACTTCCCAAAACACGTCTGCAACATTTTCAATAACACTGTAGCTGTGTTTCCAATAGAAATAAAAAATTTCAAGCAAATTCGTTCGATTTTTTTCATGGTAACGAACACACCAATTCATATATGAAGATCAAATAAACGTAAAGAAGGTGGTACCAGAAGAAGAAAACTTTATTATTTCAGTTTACGCGCGCGGCTTAAATTGAGACCGAGTCAAATTTGAATAGTTGTATCGTCATTCTGTCATCGAAGCGTATGGTTGGAAACAGGTTTTATGAGTTATGTGAGCCAACTTTTTTAAAAGTTGAAATTTTAAACTGCTCAGCTGCAAAAACAAAAATGTTCAAGGGTTGGGATAATGTTACTGATTGAAATAAGTTAGTAGCAGTCTTTTTTAATGCTAAAGGGTGAGCTTGATAAATCAATTGTACTACAGTGAGAACTAAAATCATGACATCCGCGGATGGTATGGATCTTTTAGTTCAAAATTGTTAATGTGAGTATTTCCTCTACGGTAAGCGATTCTTTTATTGCTGACCAAGTTATGGATTTGTGGAAAAAAATCAGATTCCAACTACTTCTAATGCAGTTAAAATTCTTCTCTGTCCCAATCAATGGCTAAAAATACAAAACAATTATACTCGTGGCCACGGAAACCTTACCACTATAATTTCTTAAAATTTTTTTTGGACTTTTTCGTTCGTTCGGGATTTTCTTCAATTTTGTTTTTTTTTATGCTTTATGTTTTATGTTTTTAATTTAGGAGAGACAGGTGTAAAAAAGATGGCGCTTCCTGGTGACATTGATCTTGACTCTCCTGGTGGTCTGAAAACAAAATCCAAAGAAATTCTTAATCAGTAAGGATGCTGTTATAGTCCCTACCTCAGGAAACAGGAAAAAATTTTTTTTTAATTTTTTTGAAAAATGGCGACTGCTTGAAAATAAAAATCATTTTTTACGCTTGTTTTTTTGAAATTCCTGATTTTTTTTTTAAATATTAGAAACAAAAAACACGATGCTAGCAGGAACGATAAAGGATTATATATAGAAGGTCAATTAAATCGGTTGTATAAGACTTGAGATAATGCCGGTACGGTGTGGAAAAAAGTAGTTTCGAGAAAAACGCGTTTAAAGTTTTACATTATACGATATTCGCTCAACCGACGTCACTAAACTGGCTATAACTTTGAAAATAATTTGAGTTTTGAAAAATCCTTTTACGGAGATATTTTTGAATATCAAAACTATGGAATTATGAAAAAAACAAATTTTCGATTATTTCAAATTTATAGAGTAGAGGGAGTATAAAGGGATACACCTACTAAACTTCGTGTTTCAATTAAAAAAAATTAAAATAAAATATTAATTTCAAATATAGTGTAAATAATGGAAAACATAAAAAATATAATTTTTTCATCGCATGTCAGTCTCTTACATTCCGAGCTCACTATCTTTCAATTGATTTATCTATAGTTGAATGTATTTTGTTTTTAATTTATAGTATTTTTTATTAATTTATTATCTTATTTATTTCTAAATAAAAAATTTCTATACTGCAAAAGATACTGCTGTTAAATGTAGTTAAATATGCACAATACTTGAAAACTTTGAGTGGTAAGGTTTGCATGACCACGAGTGCATAATTACATAAATCAGCGCGAAATCGATATTTCAGGCTGCTTTTGAACAATTAAAATTAAAAAAAAAATTTATAAAAAATTTCGAATAAATTTTTGGACAGAAAACTTCTATTTTAATTAGTTTTATAGTATAGTGAAAACTCAAAATTGTGTAAATTTCCAGGAAACTCACAAAATAAATTGAAATTATTTGAATTATTGATCAAAAACTAGAAAGAAAATGATGGACATTAATGTTTGACGATGAATCTCTCGTAAACGCTTAACTTAATCAAAATATTATACAATTATTAATTTTTGAAGAGTAGAAGATTTTCTATGAGATCATTAGCTTTGCAATTTGAAATGAGTTTTTTCATTGAGTTATACAACTAAAAATTACAATTTGCCTTAAAATAAACAAATTTCAATCTGAATATATTTCAAACGATTAAGTTTACGAAAAAATTGTTTTGAATCTTTTTTCTAGAGCATTGAATTTTCCACGATACTCTTTTTTTTATAAATTTTTTTATCTGACAATAAGGAAAAAATAAAAAGAATCATTAGCGGCGGATCTTTCCGTTACAATTGAAATCTCATACTTGGATAGGCTTTCTTAGAAGGTCTTCCAACCAAACAAAAAAAAAAACAATAGTTTTCCATGACCCTCCCTAATATATGCACACATTGATTCCAATTCGGTTGAATAGTATTATGAAATTCCCTTTTCACGTGTTCACACTTTCAATAGCCGTGCTTATGCAATTACTTCTTATTTATTTATGGGAAGAGTGAAATTTATAATTGGAAATTAAGCAGTCAAACTAAGCGCACATAAGCAATTATATAATAGTTTTGCTACTGCACAAATCCCTCAAAGCCACTTTTATCTCTTTCCGCAGCTTAAAATATTCATTTTACATGCGATAGCCTTGAAAAAGTTTAGTTTTTTTCTTTTTTTTGTGTGTGCGTTTTGTGCGCAAACGCTAATGAAATGGATAAGTGAGTTTTTGAACCGCAATGAAATTTGCAATTGGTCGAAAACTTTTTCCATAGAATTTAGATTGATTCGATATTGCGGTTGAGTTGCGGCAATTGCTACTTATTGCATAAATATTACATACATTCAGCCATACAATATGGTATACAAATATGTTACTTATATTTTAGGTACATACATACATACTAGATGTGTTGAGAGATATGTGTTTGCGCACAGCCCATCCAATTAAATGCGAAGAAATAATTTTGCACAACGAAAATTTACATATTCAATTGGATGTGCGCATAACACTTGGACCTGGCCAAGTGCCGGCGAAACTTTGCACATATACATGCATAAATAAACACACAGATACATACGTATGGGCACTTGTATCTAATGCTTGTAACAACTCTTTGCACTAGCGCCTGAAAGTATGCTAAGTCAGCATTTGTGCGTGTGTGTGTCACAAAAAGAACAACAATGGCCAAACTAAAGCGAAAACTATTGAAGCAACAAAACTTTTTTAATGAGCGCCACAACAACTGCAGTTGCGGTCTCAGGCCTCAGCGTCTCAGGCGCTCAAGACACCTAAAAGTCACGCACGCACGCACGTCCGTGCACTGCAAATGGCTGGCGCAAGGGGCTTGTGCCACAGCGGCTGGCGGTCGTTGTGGCAGGCAACAGCAATAACAGCAACGACAAAGAAAGCAAAGCAGCACCAACAACAACAACAATGTGAAGAAGTGCAACGGCAGCAAAGGCAAGCGTGAGTGTGTTGCTGTGCGGCAAACAATGAAAGTTGCATGTTGCAAAGTTGCGCAGCCCTTTTGCTTTAGCGCAGCCACCCTAACTCCCCAATCCCCTTTGCTGTTGTGACCACAAACAGCACCGCTGCAGCTGCCGCTGGCTTTTGCTGCTATTTCTTATTTTTCTTCGGCTTTGGCTTTGTTGAGTGCTCCTTATCTTATGTCAGTTGCGCGCGATACTTGCCTGCAGTTGTTGTTGTTGTTGTTGGCTGATTGTGTTGTCGTATTTCTTGTCGCTATTATGCTTTTGACGCTGCTTTCGTGGCAGTCCGCAAGTTTGCCTGCTCGAGTATCTGCAAATCTTCGCAAAACGCACACATATAAACGTTTAAATGTGTAGGTGTGAGTGTGTATCGGTTCGCAGACATACATACAGACACAACTGCAATTACTTGTATTCAATATATTTCCTTGTAGTGTAGCATTTGTGATAAAGCGGTGAGTGCCAAGCAGGGTTAAAGTGCACGCTATACACACATACACACACAGCGTAAGATAAGCCACTCGCACACATACATATGTATATATAGTGTTGACCAACAATTGCCAACCCAATAACAAAGTGCAAAAGTGTACATCCTTGAATTGTTATTGCAGTTGCAAAAGTGGCAAAGTGCTGGCGTAAAACCAATGTTGCTCCTTATTATTATTCGCTCTCTTCTCTTCTGTCTACCACTTTATTTTCTGCTCGCACTCGCAACTTTCGTAATTGCGAATGTTATGATTGATATTAATTACGCACTCACGGCGCTGTTATCCATGCAGAGATCGACAAGTCTGACAAACACATGCACACATACACACCTACGCATATAAATACATGCACCTCAAATACACACCAATACATACAAGTATAAGTGCATACATATAAATATTCCGCACAGCGTTAGTAGCTGCCAGCTGCCGCCTCGTCCGTCCGACCGCCCGCCAGATCCCTCGCCAGACCGCCAACCGCAATAGTTCTCCCAGCGGTGACATTCACAACCGTTAAAGTCAGCTGCAGCCGCAATCGCTGGCGTAGTCTTTGCCAAAGTCGAAGGTGTTCAGCCGAAGCCAAAAGGTAAAGTGTCGAATAAGATCAAAAGCTCCCCGGGAATTTGCGGCTGTGCCGTCGACGGCTTGTTTTACCGTCATTTGGCGCTTAATTATCGTCGCCAGGCAGTTGTTCGCCAAAGATTGCACTTTTCCATTACTTGTGTGCCTGGGTGTGCATGTGTGTGTGCTGGTGTTGGTGTGTTGCGATTTGTGTGTCATCTAAATATTGGCAATTTGCTGCTGCTTACGCTGATGATTTGCTGGCGTGACTGCTCATTTGCATAAATAGTTAGAAGTTTACTTAGTTATGAGATTAAAAGTTTTACCAAGCAGCGGGGGTTTAAGTGGAATTTTCGATTAATATCAGCGGAGCGGGGATAGGGAGTGGTTTGGGTGCAAGATTAGGGATCGACAGTGCGCTGACATTGCTGTGGCCTTGCACTATTTGCTGCATGAAATCTCTGCGTGTGTAAGTTGGGGAGAAAACTTCTGGAGCTGGAGGTCATTTATTATACATGGGGTGTTAAGCAAGCAACGAGGTGAAGCTGTCGGGTTCTTTTGAAACATATTTTTGCCTTTTTATATAGCCATCGGTACGCTCCCTAATTTTGAGCTACTAAAAGTAGTTTGTACATAAACAATATTGGCAGTAAGAAAAAAGATTGAATATTATTAGTGTACTGAGAAAGTTTTTAGGTGTAAACTTGTTGGGTTTTAACTAAAAAATCTTTGAGAACATAAACAGTTTTATGAACATCGAAAAAATAAACCATGTATGTATACTGAGTGCTACCTAACCTATATGTCTTATTCGTTCCGTTCGTGTTTTTCTTAATATTAATTTGGTTCAAGAAGTGCATGTCATTGGAAATAACCTCCTTCTTAGGCTAGTATGAATGTCCGGTCATGGTGGATACCGCAACGTCGATAAACAAAGTAAGGAGGGCCCCTTAATCCCAGTTATTCTCTTTTCTTTTACTTACTTACTCTTTTGTTCTCTTCTTGCGTTTGCCTCTCGACCTTTGGACCTCCCGTCCAGCCTTGGTCAACAAAATGAACTTGTGTGATTGTGAGATCCAAAGTGAATCGCAAGTTGCTCTTCGATCTACTTAATCTCGCCGCAATAGTAGGTTTTCTGACTGCAACCCATCCCTTATGTTCCAATGCAATTGGGATAACTATTTAGTCTGACGCTTTTTGCCAAAGCTGTGTGGATGTAGGATTGCCCGGCTTTTGCCAGACTGAGTTTGAAGTATTTCGGTAAACACACTTTTGGCGAACATAGCGAAGTTGCTGGTATTTGATATTAACTGCTGTAAAATTCTTTTAGTAAGCTCGCAAAGCTTCATCGGGCTAGGAGGGTCTTGCAACTCACTCTAAGGATCTCTCCAAGTGAGATCCATCGATTTTGGATCAACCTTTGAACTGGCCTAACCTAACTTCGTGATTTTCAAACACACTTCGGTGACTTTTTCAATTTGCTTGCTTTTGTCAACGATTTCATAATTAACATGGAGAGGAAATTATTTTTCGTATTCCTTTACGATGTTCTGCGAGTTTGAAGTAAGATACATAGAGTACTGTATACTAACTGAACTCACGTTGCTTTAGAGTTTCTTATCTGCAACTTATGTCAGGGGTTTGGTTGCATTGATTCGACCTTGGGCTAGTACGATTTCACTGTTTCTTTCTTTGCTTTTGTAACCGAATAATTACTTAAGGGACACATAAGGATGTGAATATTTAGAGAAAATCAGAGTTTGGTTAATGTTCATTTTTAATCTTGCTCCCGTTTCAAAAGTAATTGGTATGGACTACATAGAAATACTGAATCGGCCAATAACCCAGATAACACAATGATCTCAGGAATTTAATACATGATCAAGTTAGGTTAGGTTATAGAAAAAAAAATACAAAAATTGATGAACGATACAGATTTAATCAAGGTTAAACTGTTCCAAAAAAATTTAAGCTTAAAAAATTATTGTGTTGACAGTCCAAAAAAGAGTCAAAGTTTTGCAAAATATGCTGACAAACTGTTGCTATCTTTAGGAGCTAATTTGACTATCGAGTTAGACTATCTCCGTAATAACCTGCATACATTCTCAGATAATTTGGAAATTATAGAAAGGAGCGGGAAGAGAGGTTAAACTAGAATCTAAAAGTGGTGGAAAAAAGGTTTTAATGTTGCTGGGATTGCCTCTTGATGATCTTGTTACTGCTGGTTCTTAAAAAAAATTATCGACTGGAAAATATATAACGGGTTTTTCAAAATCGTCGCCATATTTTTCTCGCTCTTTTGTCATATCTTTTTAATGTTAACGTGTTAAAGACCCAAATAAGTCTTTCACACGTCGTTCTCAAGCGTTGGACATCTCTGTGACGTCGTTGTGGCGAATTCTGTGAAAAGATCTTGGCCAACATTCTTACTAGATCAAATTGACGCAAGCATTGAAGCCGCGTGAAGACCAGAATCGTAGTTTGTTCGTGAACTGGGCGGAGCAACAACTTGAAAATGATCTGGATTTGCATCGAAGAATCATCATCTTCAACGATGGGGCTCATTTCTGACTGAATGTCTTTATCAATAAGCAAAATATGCATTATTGGTTAGGGAGGAATCCACACGTACTCCATGAGTAAAGACTGCATCCGGAAAAAGTTACGGTTTGGTGTGATTTATGGACTGGCGGCGTCATTGGGCTGTATTTCTTCCGTGGTTATCAAGACCGGCACGTTACTGTGAATGGGAATCGCCACCGCTCAGTAATAACCGAATACTTTTGCCCGAATGATATGAGCTTAGACAATATGTGGTTTCGACAGAACGGCGAAACAAGCCACACCGTCGAAAATTAGGTTCAGCGCTTGGACTTTTTAATTAAAATTTTTTCTTTAATACTTCTTAATTTCCCAAAAATCGGTATAAAGATTTCTTAATCCGTTACTTTCCCGAGCTTTATAAACCCGTCTTTACTTTTGACCCAGGTATGTATAAAACGATTTCACACTTTCTTTCTTTGTACTTCTCTCCGAGCAATTACTCACGGCACACCTAAGGAGGGGAATGTTTAGAACAAAGCAGAGATTGCAAACTATTATACACATGCATTTACATTATTTGCTTACTTCCAGTGCTATTTCCTACAACTTAATTGCCCATTTTATGTTACCCAATGCGCCGAAGAGGACCGCAGAGTGCAGCGGGAAAGTGTACTTACACAGAAAATGAAGCATTTAAGTTGTTTTCGAAATTAATTATTAACCAGCAATGGCCACAAATAGAACAGAGAATAAGCGATGCGACAAAACCAGTAAGAAACAAAAACAGCGGCAACAACAACAACAACCAGTAGAAAACAAACACACGCAAGTAGCAAAGGAGAAAAACCGAGTGAAAACAAAAACAATTACAATAACAATTTGAAAGCAACACAAAACCAATATAACAAGAGAGCAGGAAACACAGGAGTACAAACACACAAATATACATATTTATAAAAATATATACATGCATGTAGTATGTGTGTGCGTGTGTGCTAGTGCAACAAAGGCCAACAGTAAAGGATCGACTAAAGGACGTGCTAAATACATTTCACCAAAGCATAAACGAAGGATAAAATCCTTTACAATTGCACTGTACAGTAAACTAACAAGCATGCAACAACATAAACAACAACAACAATTGCAAAAACAAAAAAAGTGAAAAGAAAATAAGCACTAGATGAAAGAGAGCGGAATAAATAGGCTGTGCCAGGAAGCGAGGCGGCGAGAAGCGGCGGAGGAGAGCCAGGCAGGCGGACCTAAGTCTGTTGCGGCGAAGCGCGCTATGACGCGAGCACAGTGTAAATGAAAGGGCGGCAATGGACTTAATGAAAATGTTGCACTTTTCAATTCGACTTTTCGCAACAGTGAACATCTCAATTTAGACAAACACGCCAGCAACATAACAACGTTGACAAGTGTACACATAAATGCGACGCACACAGTCACGTTTATGTTCCACACATACATACACACACACATACAAGTAAAGTGTGAGTAGCAGGAGCAAAGGTGCGCTGTGGAAAGGGCCACTTGTGCAATTACAACGCGTCGCTTAAGTCAGCAGCCTTGGGAGGAGGGAGCCAGGGGGTTTGCGAGGTAGAACAGCGGCAATTGCAGTTCAACAACTTCCAACTGTGGGGTGATTACGTATTACGAACGATTAAAAGCTAGCTTTGCTTGTAGCTGAAGTTGCTGGTGCCATTGTTGCTATAGTTGTCGTTGTTGTTGTTGAAGTTCTTTTATTGTATTTAAAGCATTTCGGTTGCTTGAGTTTTCCCTGTGGCCGCACTGTTAGCGCCGCTGCTTTGCTTGGTCCGACTTCGATAGTCCGCACGCTGCTCACGTGTGAGCGGCGTTAAGCCCCGACCAAAGCCAACGGGATATACGACAAATCTCACGGCGAGGTTGCAAGTGCGCTAGCGAAGGAGTGTGTCCACGAGGAAGGAGAGTATGTGCAAGGCTGTCACAACACCACGAATATACATACATATATGAGAATATATACGTGTGTGTGTGTATGAATAAATGACAAACTTGTGTAATGAAACTTGCAAAGCGCACAAATAAGTTTTAAGTTAAAGCGAGTAAAATTGCATTGCATAACGTGCCGAAGAAACTGAGAAACCGAATTGAATGTCGCGCCAAAGCAGTCAAGGCATCGTCCTGCTGCAGGCCAGCCAATATTGTGCGAGATTCAACGAGCGGCTGGGGACCATATTGGTTGTAAGCTTGCGAGGAGTTGTGAGTCACGTCATGCCAGGCAGTCAGCAGTGGAAGCGAAAAGCCAAGAACAAAGACACAAACTGCATTACCTAACCGAAACGGACCACACACACCACAGCGAATCAGGCCAAACCAAAATGAACCGGACCAAATGAGCAATCAAAACGATTTAAGCAATCGCAAACAGCCGAATTGTGGATGAAATGAAGGCGGAAGGAGAATATGCTACGGAGGTGGTTTGATAAAGCGGTGCCTTTTTTCTAAAACCACAGAAGTTTATGATAAGTATTAAGAAAAGTGCCAATAATTATTTAAGGTTTGGTATTTGAGGTGTTTGTGTGGTGCTTATGCGAATAAATGCGTGATATCGATACCAAAATCATTGATAAAAAATATCACGGAGTGTTATTGGCCAGTCGAAAAACTGTGCCGGGATTGATGGTCAGGAAGTTTTTTCTATGTGCTTGGCGGGATTGGTATCTACTATGGGCTGCTTTCCTACGGCTAAACTCGGATCTCTACTTTCAATAAGTGAACCTTATAAAAGAAGCAGTCCTCACAAGTGTTCAGTTTTGGTCGATAGGAGGTAAATTGTGTTCCATCAGGATATAAATTCACCACGAGGTTAGTTGATAGGTTCCTATTGATCCACCTTATAGTCCGGACCAGGCAGCATGTGATTACTACCTGTTCTTACACATTTCGAAAAATTTCACTGGTGAAAAATTCTTTTCGAGTAAATCTGGTAAAAATCGAATGTCTCAATTCTTTTTGGTTATGAAATCGCGGGTGTCTAAGGAAGTGGCTTTATAAAATTGTCCTTCAAAAGGGTAACAAAGTATCGAAAAAAATGGTGCATGTACATAAAAGGGGTTATTTTAACTATTCTAATAAACAGCTTCAAGTCAATACGAAAATATTGGATTTCTTTTTATTAGACCTAGTAAATTGCAGAGGTTAAGAAATCCTATATTACGAGGGTAGAGACTCGACAGATTTGAGCATTGTTGCCGGTGAGGCATGTAGATATGAGCGTTCAACAGCATTTCTGATGATCTTTCCACTGTCTGCTTCCCGCGGATGTGATATCATATGGGTTCAATACAATAGTCCAGATTGAGAGAGAGAGAGAGAGAGAGAGGGAGAAACAGAGAGAGAGGTAGAGAGAGTGAGAAAGAGAGAGATAGAGAGAAATATAGATATGGAAATTGCATACCTTTTGTTGTGTGAATGCTTATCATGACAGTTAGGCAGTTAGGTTAGACCGTCAGTCTTCAAAGTTGTGACTAGACATAATTTTTACTTAGAATTGGTGATATCAGTGGTAATTACATTGCTAACAATGCGATCTTCACTTATTCAGTTGGTTTTACAGATCTAGATTTATATAGAAAAGTTTCGATAAGAAAGTTGGGGTTGTCATATGACAGCTACTATTCGGTTAGTCGAGATAAATTCAAAAATTATAAAAAAATTTTGTTGTGTAGCAGTCTATCTCTTCTCTTTCTTCGAAATTATATAGTATATCTGACAGGTAAATATTTCCGAGAAACTAATAAGCTCTCAGAATCTTCATAGAACATTGTACTACATTCAATGCATATGACAAGATGCTCGCTACTTGAAAGAGCTTTAAGGAAACCTTGAAGATTGAGAATAAAGTTAAAAAATCATTCACGAAATTACGTGCTTATCCAACTCCACTCGTATACTTACAATTACTTCTACATTTTATGCTTTCCTGCAGGTGTCAACTGAGCGTTTGCTTTCTCCTAACCCAAATCACACAGCGCTGCTGAAGGTATACAGGTAATGTCGACTGTCATTGCGCCACAGCACTTTGACAAGGCGTTCGGGCATATCAGCGCTCTTGAGTGTCCCTTTTCACCAGCACCAGCGTCACCGATGGCATCAGCAGCGCCAAAGCCAGCAGCAATAACGCCGAGCATTCACTGAGTGCAATGCCGGGCTGGACGTGCTTGGCCGCTGGCAACGCCACGGGACAATCTGTGACTTTCGTCTGCTCACTAAAATGCTGTAGCACGCTGTGGTTGTTGTGAGTGCGAAAAGGTCACCAGCAAAGTTGCATGCATATTGTACAACTTCTTATGTGTGAGTATGTATACAGGTGTATATGTGTGTGTGTATGTGTTGGGAAAGGGCTCTGACTACATGGCTGACTGTGACATTGTTTTGACGACTCTGCTCTTGTACATATCTTACCTTCGGCTGTGCATAGCTTTCTGTCTGCAGGTGTTGCCGCTTGTACTTTGTTCTCGTTGTTATTGCTGCTGTTGTTCTAAGCTAACAACGTGTACAAAAACTTAATTAAAAACTTTGAATTTCTTCCGTTTCCTCCACCTTTTTGCCTCATTTTTATTAAGAACATATCAAATCGTCAGCGTTGACGCGCTGACAGAAAGTGTGTTGACTGCAAGTTCTCGCCTTCGATTGCGCTGCGAGTGGCGTTTGGTTGTTGAGCTTTTTTTGCGCTTTTTTGGCCAGCTGTAAAAGTAAGTAAGCATAAAGTAAAGCGGCTATAAAGGTGGTTGACACTGTCGTAAAAGTTGAAATTAAGTGGTTGTTAAGTAAGTTTAATCGTTTCGGAGATGATGCTTTAAGTATGGCCGATAAGCGTGCACCAGCTCGAGGGATAGAAGGAAGCGCATGTTGTCGGAGGTTTTTGCGAAACTACGTGTCTAAAACTTAGATTTATCTACTTTGAGGGAATAGGTTTTTGACTTTATTGAGTTTTAATTGATGATCGTAGAAAAAATTGAAACATATCTATATTTTAGGGTTTAGACTGACTTAATTCCATTGAGGCTAGGGCAGAGTCGCTTGAATAAGGCGTATTGAGTTTTTTTAGAAATTAATCGGAGATGAAGTAGCAGGTTGGGGTTTACCTTCCGACTGCCACTGCAGTGTCTTTCAAGCAGAAGTGGTAGCCACCTAGGCAGCATTACATTAATTTTTCTGAGGTATGGCTTCTCTTCGGGAGGTATGTATTAACTCGAATAGCGGAGGTGCTATATAGGCCTTGAGCACGGTGACAGTGAGCTTCAAGTTAGTCAAAGACGATATAGCGCTTATGGTGAGAGGGAAGTTCCTGAGCACAGTTTAAGAATTGACGCAGTGATACCTTGGCGGCGTAATACCTAGAAAAGTCGTAAACGGTCTCGCCATCAACCAAAATAAAACCGATATGGTTTTATTCACTAGAAGATACAAGATCCCAGCGGCACCGCTGCCGCGAATGGGAGACATCCGTCTGCAACCAGCGGATACAGTGAAATATCTAGGGGTTATCCTGGATAGAAAGGTTGCAGCCATTAAGGTAACAGTAGAATTACTGCTCCGGAGTGCAGCCTACTTCAGAGAAGCGACTATCCACTCAGAAATCAGAGCGGCGATACTAGTCTCGAACTCATTTACAGTGAGTTTAGAGAAAGTCAAAGAGTGCCTAAAATCGCCATCAATAGCATCGAATGTTTTTGGAATAAGAATGGGTGCCAGACGACAGCGAAGTCGCAGGATACTGTAAAGCTGATGAGCTAGCATGGGAGCGGATCGGTGGTCCCGTATCCTCTTACGGTCTACTACTAAATAGCTGGGTTTCACGGAAGCTTAGTTAACGCTGGGAAACAATCGGTACATATGCTGTCGCAAAAAAAAATCAAGTGATCTATTTGCCCTCAGTAAGGCTGGCTTCTTCGTAGTAGTGGGGCTCTTAACGGGCAATTGCCCTATTGGTATTTACACATTAAGGCTGGAAATCCTACTATAAGCCATCTGCAGAAGCTGTGTGAAAAAAGATTAGTGGAAACAACTCAACACTTCCTTCTTGGCTGTTCCGCATTTGGGAAGTCAAGACTTAAACACTTGGGTGCGCCTACCTTTGGACATTCCACCGAGTTGGCTGTAGTAAAAATTAAATTTGTATTGGTTACTAAGCGTTTTGCTAATTTATAATTCGAACACAGGAGTTCTTCTTTTCTATCGTCTTACAAAGGACAACATATGACAGTCCACGTGTGATCTTTGATCAGCCGTCTAACCTAACAAAACCTAGTCACAGAGTACTTTCAATTTGGCTGGGCGCCTGGTCATAGCGGTATCGTCGAAAACTGCCAGACTAATAAGTTTGCAAGAAGGGGTACCGTTACCGAAATCCCCACCAAAATGTAAAGGAGTAGGTGCTAGCCTGCCTTCATGTGCTGGCGTTAGATCTATGGGTCCTGTGTAGTCGTTGGTCAATAAGCAGTACTTGTGTGGTTGCGAGTAGAACGTAAAAGGTTGAATTTTTAGATGTGAGCAAGGTTCATACGGTCCTATTGGCACTCATGCGGTGAGGTTGCCAATGTTGCTGTCAGGAAAATGAGATGAAAAAATCTTTCTGCTTCATATTATGGTTGAATCATCTCGGTTGATACACTTTCTGCGAACCCTTCGATATGGTAGATATTGGTATTAGCCGCTTCAATACAATTGTGGCCGGCTCTAGGTGCTTTATCGATATGCGACGGTCCTTTTGATTCATATGTAGAAGTTCTGAGCATTACAATGGACGTGCATCTTTAGCTGTCTAAGTGGGAGTATTCGTGGCCTCATGAATATCAAAGTATTTACATAATCTACCAAATAGGACGTCGTTTGCCATTTTCTTTTTATGTCTCTAACCTGAATGTGTGGATGGATGGTCTGGAACATCATTTTTAACAAAACTTCATTTGGAATGAAAATATTTCAAAAGGACGACAACAGATGCCCCATACCTTCCGATTTTTGGTTTTGTACAACACTAACCTATTTATTGGTTACAATTTGTACTTGTAACCAATATGTAAGCAAATATTACTCATACCACACGTACCACTCATAAATAATATTAAAAGAAATTTGCCTATTCTGATTATTTTGCTCCATCTATTTAAAATGTAAGTTACTTACAAATATAATAAGTTTGTTGTTTTTAGAGTTTGCAGCGGTTTAGACTTAAACAGAGGCGCTCGCCACACAGAGCTACCCCAAATGCAGCCTAATCGCTTAGATAGCTTATATAAAATCGGTGTTTTGAAAGCAATTATCTGTGTTAACTCAACTTCGCCATTGGCAACTGCAATTATTTACCGCTACTTTCGCATAAATGCCGTAATACTCTCCAATAATATAATTCAACAGTTATACGTTATTTACTCACGCTCAATTTTATGCACATAAATTTACTGAACAAAATAAACAACAACAAAGGACATATTCAATGCGACAATTTATTTGCACAAATTGCTAATTGATGAAGAAAATGTAAGTTATTTTCATTTTGCTGCATAATTTAGTTGCAAAAACCATTCGCAGCAATGTAAATAAAGCGGGACGCATGAGAATGGCATTCAAAGCGGCCGCAAGCGATGCATTTCATTACCAATTTAATAACGGAAATGATATTTCAGTCGGCCTTATGGGGCAACTAATTAGACTTATGACTATCCGAAATTTTGGCGCATAATATTACCGGCCAACAACAATACAAAACATAAAATTACAAAAACAACAACATCCAAAAAAAAAACTACAATAAAAAGAGCAAAAACTAGAACTAAAACAAAATCGACAACAGCAATAACAACAGCATGAAATAAAAGCGCAAAGACAACAACAACAGCAAAAAATTATATCGCAAAAACAAAACTGAAATATTTAAATTTTCGCATAACCGTATTCAGCCCGCAGCGATGTTTTGGCCGAAATTATAATATCACAAATCACTGGATCATTGGCTTGGCAAGTGCAGTCACGGTGCGTGCCATAATCAGCCATTGGCAAGATTTTCAAAAAGCACCAATTTCATATATGCCACCAACACACACACAGTTATGCTGTGAGTTATTAGGGTGAGTCAACAAAACAAACAATATTGAAAAAAGAAAAAGAAAAGCATCTTGTTTAGTGACTTATATTTGCAATTTCTAAGAAACTTACCATAGTAAAGTAAATATATTATAAGCCGACCGAGATTTCAAAAAAAGGAGATATTTTGACAAAAAAAAAGGAATCGATTTTATTGGTCAATGACTATATAGAATATACAATTGAAATTCAGGAAGAATCCTTTCCTGACAACAGTAACTCTGGGTATCAAAAATGGATTGAATCGTGTCCGTACTTCCCTGAGCCCCCATATACCTAATATAAAGATTTTCGAACTTCCGGTTGACTTTATATCGCATATATTGGTCAATATTTAAGTTATGCCAATGAAAATGAGAGAGCTTGTTTTACTTATAATAGTGTATTTGTGCGCTCAAAATAAATAATTTTGGGTGAAAACTTGTCCTAGCCTCCATATAACTAATATCAGCATTTTCGAACAACCGGCTGACTTTACTCTATAGGACGGGTGATTATATGCGAGGTACCTTAATGAAACCCAGAGAACATTGTTTTACTATGTAGTTTTTCTATAGCTCCTTTAACAGTAGGCATTTCGAAGCCTCGATTGGGGACGTAATTTCTAACATAAAAAAGGTAAGGTGGGCATAGTGCTAAGAACTTTATTTTGAAGGACTTGAATAACTTTAAAATTTGAATTAACTGAGATCTCCCAGATTGGAATTTCATGCGATCAGATTAGGGTAACTTGGTTTTTAGACTGAAGCGATATCTTGTTTTTGAAGCCAGTTCACAAGCACAAATTTTAAGGAGTTAGGAGGATTTTAAAATTTGAAAAAGTAATCTTTTTTAAATTTTTTTTTTTTTTTAATTACTTTGATATATCTAGCATATTTTCCTAAAGATTCAAGGCAATCGCAATAATAGTAGAGGAGTTAGAACCAATGGGAGAGCATCTGGTCAGGCTCTACAGATCGGTTACTTCAATCTTTCATCTTGGTTTTCGTAAAACACTAATTTCAAAGTCGGTGCTCACGGTTTCTCGGAAACTGAGAAAGCGACTTTATTGAAAATTTTCATAGGATAACATCGTGATTGATGGAAGTATTTTTTTGTTTTTTCCATCACAACGACTTTTTCAAATAAGGAGAGTTGAGACCATATTTATTGTCTGAGGGCATACACCACTAAAATATATAGACTTTTCAGTGTTAATGTAAATATTCCATAGAGTGAGTCATGATTTTAGAGCGATCAACTGCGAAGAAATTTCCTGGAGGCAACAGTAGAGTTTGTACTAATAAAGATGTTTTGGAGATGTGTGGAAAACTCATCGGTTTATGATACATTTGCACGGCAGCAGAGAACTCTGCTCTTGATAATTGGGGGCAACTGGATATTGGTTTCCTTTGGTTTCTATCGGATCTCCAAAGCAGCAAATACGTATGACTTGTTGCGCACTTTTAAGAGAACCTTCTTCAGCACCTTTATAGCATAGTCCTGTTGTGTTTTGTCATATGGATTTCTGCTGACTTGCCATGTATGACGAAGAGGTCTCTTCTCTCAGCTACTTCATTGGGGCAGATATGCTTGTACCGCTGTTGGTTTCTTTGTGTGGATCTAGCAGCAGGCGTACTCACGTGGACAGCACCACAAAGTTTGTCTAAGAGCAAATAGTGATATTAGGGAGCATAGTGTTCTATAGCTATGTACGGTTTTTAAAATGCTTACCGATTTGCTAAGAACACTTGTAGGTTTACTCATTGTGAGAATCGACAACGTATTAACTAACCTTGAGCTTAACTGCGCTGTGGTCAGTTTGCAGGTCCAAACAGGTGGTGGCGCGTATGTGTCTTGATTTAAAACCTATAGATATGGCAAAACCAAGAGCGCCTGGAATTTTCGTGAGATCAGATGGCTAATAAGTTGGTTCAACATGTCAAGTCTTTGTTCAAAATACATTTCCAATCTGATCTGCGGTGAACTCCAACAGGTGTTTTTGGCATTATAATTATCAGTAGCAATGAATTTGTTTCCGAATTTTCAAAGGCTTCAACTCTGGTATAAGGCTTTTAGGCAAAAATTTTGTCTTTCAGTATCACCCTAATGTGATTGCATATTTAAGTATGAGCGTGTGAACTATTATACGCACATGAGCTGTAGGCCTGCAAGCGCACACTCGTACATTAATTGATATACATATTTATATACACATACAAATGTATTTATAAAGTTTGTTAGAATTAAATTTTACGGCACATGGTCACAAAAAGGCAGCCGTTTATGCGTTTGTATGTGTAGATACACACACATACCTACATTATGTGCGTATGTAGTGAACATATAAACGAAAATAAACAGCAAAGCGTGAAATGCACTGTACGATTACTTTCGCTTGTGTGTGTAAGTGTGTCATACAGTCAAGTGGGTTTGTTTGCTAGTTAAACTTGTACACCTTACACACACACACTCGCATGTGTGGCATGCAAAATTATATATATGTAATGTGAGTGTGTGTGCGTTGGCATTTAATGCATTGTTCTATGCATATAATTTCATGAAGGCGCTGTGTGTTTGTTGTTGCCAGCAACACTGGTTGCGGCAGTAGATTGTGGCGGTTGGGGTCGTGTTTTTGTTGTTTGTTGGTTTTTTTGTTTTGCTGTTGGCTAAATAATAATGTTATTCCATTTTTTAATAATGCATGACCTGCTTCGTTGCTTGCCACTACATGCGCACACACAGACACTCGCACCAGCAAGCGCTCACACATATAAAAACCGTTTCATGCACTCATACAAAGCCAGCGTTACTCAACAAAGTGCATGCGAGACCGTAGAACTGTTATATACGTATGTATATACATATGTAAATATGTGAGTATGTGTGAGCTTGTAACGGTATGTGTGCATATCTGAGCGTGTGTCTGTTTGTGCTTTAATGTTGCATTAAGTTGCAGCGGCAGCTAATGCCAACTGAATAATGCGAATGCCAAAAAACTTTGCCCCTGCAAACACACATACATATACAAATTCACATACATATATTTGTGCAACACACACACATACATCTAACATGCACATTCACATAACACACTTGCTTCCAGCCATACCCGAATGTGCCTTGCAATCACTTCCACATATACTTACATACAAATGTGTGCTGCATTCAAGCCACCACTTGGCTCTCATACAAGCATATTTCAGAGTCTGTGTGTGCGTGCGCCTGTAACCGCGCTATGAAAAGTGCAAATAAAAAATCCATTTTCGCATTTTCTCTTGGAGAAACATAATTTCTTACAAGTAAAACATACTTAACCTCTCAAGGTTGTTGATATTTACATATAAACAAATACGCATGTGTGCGTGTGTGTGTGTGTGGCAAGTAGTGGCAAGTGCACGTGCTGTATGCAACAAATATGTATGCGGATGTGTCTATGTAAATAGCTGGATTTACATGTGCAAGCATTTGAAGCGACCGAGGCAATATGAGGAACCCTTCCAAGTGCCATAATATGGTGTATAATAACAATGGTAGCAACAAAGAACAACAACAAGTGCAATTGCGATTACTTTATCGATAGTAAGTAAAGTAAAAGTGGTTGCAACAAATCAGCTCCCAAGAGCAACTTTTTGGTTGCTGCTGCTGCCAGAACAACTGCGCGTAAAACAACAATAATAAAAACAACTTTAAAAGCTAAGCGACGCACTTTCTTTTGAAAATGTGTGGCCAATAGCAGAAGTGGGTGAATAAGTAAGCAGCACAAAATTTTTTATTAAAGCGAGTGCCGAAAACGTGTTTGAACATGGACCAAGAATCTGTAATCCAGGGACGGAGAGTAGAAGCGAATAAGGAAAGAGAACAAGTAACAACGAGAAAAGAGTGAGAAAGAAATACTGATCCTTAGAACCTTCCATTCTTTACTTAATGATCAAGCGCCAATAAGACAACGAACCGCTCGAAGTAATGAAAATAGTGCTGACGTTCAGGCAAGTATTGCTGAAGGAAGACCACAATTTGTGGATTCCGAGACATCCTCAAGAACTAGGACGGTTTTAAACCACAACCTGGTGGATTTTGGGAATTAATTTGTGTTTGCATTCATGAAGAACTATTACATTCACCTAAATTTACAGTTTGGTGTGATGTTTGGTCTACTGGAATCATCAATCAATCAATCATCAGTCCGTACTTCTTTCGATGCGAAGCTGGTGACTCCGTTACTGTCAATGGAGAGCGGTACAGATCGATGATTACCAACTTTTTATGGCGACAATGGAATTAAAGGGTCAGTAGAGTAATCTTTTTTCAAAATTTTTTTTTTGTTTTTTTGCATTTTCGGTTCCCTTAGAATTAATGTAGAAACCCGCTTTACCATTGGAAGGTTTCGAGTCGCTCGGAGTGCACACATGTCACTTTAAACGCGTTTTCGAAACACACTTTTTTCCGGTCGAACTACTCAACCGATTTGCTTAATTTTTTTTAGTGTTCATAAAACGCCTGGCTATATTCCCTACTAAATTCATAATTTTTTATAAATTATTGACAATGTTATGAGAAAATTTATATAAAAAACATGGGAAAAAATTAAAAAAAAAAAACACTTTTTTATTTATTAATATTTTTTCATGATTTTAGTAGGCACGATAACATTTCACGTTTTTTTAAGAATAAATTGGGTTTTTGTGTTTCAGATGATCCAAGCATGAGAAATTGTGTCCGCCAGTGAAAAAACGCATCTCATTCACCCAGCCATTTTTCCGACAGATGCCATCAAAAAATTCCGAAAAAATTTGTTTATACCCTTTACGATATACCTCAAGATATGTGAAACAAGTTATTGTAGAATAAAAATTTCTATGACAAAAAAAAATGTCAAAAAAAACAGGCCAGGTTACCCTACTGGCCCCTTGAGTTGATCTTGGTAACATCTGGTTTCAACAAGAAGGGTTTATGTGCTACACAGCACGTGCAACAACCGAATTATTGCGCGAAACGTTTGGAGATTCGATTATTTCAAGAAATTGTGATATAGAATGACCTGCAAGAAGTTGTAATTTAACACCATTAAACTACTTATTATGAGGTTTTTTGAAGTCGTTGATGTTTATTAAAAAATTAGATCCTATTCAAGCTTTAGAAGTCAATATCGAACATACTATTCATGCCATCGACTTGATTTGGAGGAAAAGTACTCGAAAAGTGGGTTCATCGAATTTGTTCTTGCAAAAGAAGTCGTTGAGGCCATGGAATGATGTAGTTAATTATTTAAATTGCATTTCAAATTAAATTAAAAACATTTGCAGTTCCTAATAACTAGTGTGTTAAAAAAAATAATATCATATCTGATTGAAAATCCCTGTAGATATACTAATTTGACCTGGACTGTTCCATTTAAGGTGTGCGGGTAAATCGAATCGATTATTTTTTTTTCTGTAATGATACACTAGCTTCTTTGTTCGTGTGAAGTTTGAACTCCGTATATCAATTAATATGCGCTTGGCAGATACTTTATTACGAAGCGAAGAGTTTCGCTGGCAATTTTGAGCATAAAAAACTTTATATTGCTTGAAGTTTTGTGTTTCCTATATAATGACAGGTTTAAAATCGTTGAAAATGGTCATGTTGGTAACAGAGAAATTGCAGGGGACAACATATTTTATAGATTGACGCAACACATTTTGGTTAGTGATTTCAGCATGAAGCGTGTCAATGGTAAGCTCGTACTAAAAAAACCTCTATGTTTTGCAAAAACGACGTCGAACAGAGTCCGCAAAAGAGAAGATTGACAACGTAGCTGAAGAGCCTACATTTATCAAACGCATCATTTTTGATAACGGGACGTTAGTTTATGAAGATGACTTGAAAACGGTCCAAAAATCTAGCGAATGTGGCACCAAAAATTATCCGAAACCGAAAAACCACAAATTCGGTGAAGTCACTGAAGGCCGTCCCAGCTGAAGTTTAGAACAAATCTATGGAAAATTTGGATCACCCGTTGGCATGCTGATGTTGACTTAGGAGCTAATTTGAAGGCGATATTAAGGATTTGATACAAACATTTTCAGAAATTATGTTACTGAAGATGACATGAATAAATTCTTGAAGATATTAAGCTTTTGTTACTTTGGTAGACATCGGAAGAATTCACTTTTAGAGCCGCACAAACGGACGCGTATGTCAAATACTAAAGAATATTTTAACGTGAAATTTAGCATAGATGTCACTAACTGTACTACCAACTTACAGAAAAAAAAAATACCGATTCGAAAAATAAGCGAAATATAAATTAAAAATTCACCTTGCAATTTGATCAGAGTACTATACTCTTTCTCCTTTTCATTAAGATCAAATTCGCTTGAATATATTCGTAAAAGAGCGAAATTCTATTGAGTGAAATCCAAAACTAAATGCTGCATTCTTTAACCTTTAAAAACCCTTTCCTAGATACTGCCCAGTCGAAAAAAATTTTGAGCTGACAAAATGAAGCCGCCTTTTTAAATAAAATTGAATTTCTTTATCAACAGCGGCACAGTCGTTTTTCCTTTTCGCACAGAGAGGACTTAACATTTTGCCTACTCAGTCCATCGTAGCACCGGTTGGGAATAATTATTCTGCGTTGGACTTCCAGTCTGACGTTGATGGTGGTAATAACACCTGGTTCCAAGATAGACGAAATTATCCAACGGCTTTGAGAAAATACGAAATTATCCTGACGGCAGCAGGAGAAGGCATTTTCTCCAGCAGCAAATTGAAGAAGTCGCATGAGAGGTCTTTAAGTTTTCGCACAGTAAATTCCATAGAATATTACAGAGAATATCAAAATAAATAAATCTAATATTTTTTGACAAAAAGTTATAAAAATAGAAATCTACCGCAACTGATTTGAGTTATTATTATATACTCGTATCCCACTAAGTGGCAACTAAATTTGGCGCACAACCTCAATTGTTGGGTTTCTTACAAAACTGCAAGTTCTCAAGTGTGTTGCCACGAACTTCGTATAAATTTTGCAATGATTATGTATGTATATGTAAGAAGGGAGATATTTGTACCGTTACATATGTAAGACACATGCAATAAAGTTTTGAGTGCGCGAACATTTCGAAATGAACAAGCGCACTCATACATATGTAGAAGTGCTGCGCACATTCGTGTGAGCTACCTCCTTGTGGCACATATTTCAGGTATGCCACCATTTGACACTCACAAGACCAAGTAACGGTGTCGGTATAGAGATATTGCCAAATGCAGCGGTTCGGAGATGAATGTCTGCCATTTGTTGTTATTGCACATATATGAAAGAGTTGCTGCTAACGGTAATGATGATGATCACGTTAAATAAAGCTTGAAAACGCAATGTTCTCCACTACACCGTTACAACATACGTCCATACAAGCCGACACATGTGGTCACTTAGCTGTTGCTGAGGTGTGTAGGCGCGCCTGCACTCGCCTCTCTACGCTCAGCTGGCAGCCGGAAGTGCTTGCCAGCTTTTTCAAAGCACCTGCATGTGTAAATGTGTGTGTGTAACAAGAAGCGCAGCAAAGATTCTTGCCCATTGTATGGCATTGACATTTGTAGCGTTGCCTGCAATGCAACTGGCGGGCACACAGTTGCACATTTATGGAGATGATTAAGTGACCAGTTCGCTTCGCACTTAAAATGGCCAATTTGGTTGAAGACGGACCAAGGTACTTTTACTGCCGCTGCTGCTGCTGATGACTACAGTTGGTGATTTCTGTTTCTCCATTAGTCGGATGCCCTGCTGTGCTCTTTACTAGCGGACACTCGCTCAGAACAATGACTGCCTATTTACTGCGTCTTGATGCCGGTGCTTGTGGCTATGGCTCGAGGATGACCAGCTGTGCAGCGAAGTGCTTGCACTGGTACCAAGCTGCAGCATTCCTTGATGGCTGCATCATTAGAAATGCTTGTTGTTTGGCCAATTCGTACAATAGGAGAAATGTTCATACATGTCCACACAAAAAGTTTTATGTACCACACATAGGCGTGTATTTGAGGAGATGCTTTCCCACTAACTTTCCTAAAAAGAGGTGGTAAGGGTGAGTGCTTTGAATTCCATTTGAAAAAAGTCAACCACCACAACATTTTGAAATTTTTTGTCTCTTAAAAACTCGATCTTTGTCATATAAATGTTCTTTGTCTTCAAATACTATAGTCCTAAAATGATTTAAACATGGTCTAGTCGTTCGCAGTGGAGATTCTAATATTTGCAGGATTAAAAATTAATTTTTGACTCAAGTATTGGACACTTTGAAAGCAAAAACCTAAAGATACAAAACTCAGAATGAAATAAATGTCATTCAGAAAGAGCTATAAGGTGGGTAGGCAAAAAGTCCCAGCTGTTTTGTTCCAAATATTTTTTAACTGGTCTTCTGACTTGAGGCCGAGCATAGCTAAGATGGAAAATTATTGCCTTGAGTCTAGGCAGGAATTCCACTCGTTTTAGTTCGGTGAGTTGTAGCCTTTCTCATTATTAGTTTCGCCTGATTTTGGAAGCCATTAATAAAGCACGTTCTTAAAATTCAACCAAATACAGAAATACCTTGGCGTCATTAATACTCTGCCTTACAGTTGATTTGGCTGGTTGACTAGATTTCACGTATGAGGGTTGAGGGTTGTGTCAATGGATTGAAGTTTTATTACCAGTCATAATCCGACGCAAAAATGACTCCGTTTTGTAACATACAAATAGCAGTTCTGATATGCAAATCGGTCTTTCAACGTCTCTTAGCTTCAATTCACATGGCACACAATTTCATTGCTCTCCGGTTGGTTTGAAACGTTTCAAAATGTCTGCTTGAGTGATTCGCACAAATTCTGCGAGCTCTACTTATGTTTGGATAAAATCTTCATTGGGTAAAGATTTGAATTCTTCACCTTCATATTTTTTTGACTGTTCGGGACTTTCTTCATTTTTTAAGCCAAAAATCACCACTTTTAAATTGCCCATATCACTTCTCAGTAATAATAAAATCTTCTAAAGTCTTCTTCATCCATACATACCGAAGTTCGAAGATCTTTTGTTTCAGATAAAATAGAGAAGGGACAGAGGAAGGAACATTGCAAAGTGTGAACCAGAAGTTTGGAACCCAAGAAATAAAAGTATATATGTTGCAAACTAATAAAATGCTCGCTGAGATTTATATAGATTTATATTATAAAGTCACCCGGATGTTATATGGGAGCCAGGTCAAGTTTTCGCCATTATTTTTTTCGATTTATCAATCTTTCATTTTCATAGAGATAACTCACATGTTGTCCGATATATGAGGTATAAAGTCACCTGGAACCTCCAAAATCGTCGTCCAACTATATGAGAGCTAAGGGAAGGCTTGAATAATTTTTATTGGATTTTGACAATTTATGGTCATAAGAAGATATACCGTAAAAACTCCTCTCGTCATCTTGATTATTTATATATAATTTCGACGCCCCTCAGTCGAATGTGAAGACATCTATGCGGATATAATTCGGTATCATAATTTCGACCCAAAAAAGAAGTTGTGTGTAAAAAATTTAATACGATCTTCCTCTTAAAAACAGTGCAAAAAGTTCAATTACTTTCTCAACCAAATCAATATACTTCAACAGCATATGTATATCAAATCTTCTTCCTTTGCTGAATTAATAAATCTCAGCAAGTCCATCTTTACTTGAATAACCAGAATAGTCATACGTTTGTATGTATTTAATTCTACAAAGAACACATACCAACGTATAAGTAAAGGCTTTCATGTCACCACTGCAACCTGTGGCATAATGCTCAAGTCCTTACGTGCAACGACTAAGCAAGAACAATGCGACATAAGTGCATATGAAAATGGAGTACTGCTGCTAACAGTGTAAAGAGCCACTCAACAATTAAAATAGCGACGTTAACAACATACTAACCAATCAAGCCAACAACCAACCGTCGAACCAACCAACTAACTAACCAAACAGGCAGCTGTTAAAGAGCGCCGATGAGCAAACAAACAATAGACACACCGAACAGCTGAAAGAATGAACAAACGAAAAACTGTACTCTCCGAGTGCACCACTCAGTGGCTCGTAAGTTATTTCCGTTTAGTGTAAACACCACTTATGTTATTGTCGAGCATTTCCGGCGTTTGCCTGCTAGCGTCCCTAAAAACAAAATAAAGTGCATATACACCAGCATGTTCGTTTACTAGAAATTTGTAACTATGTTTGCCTATTCGGTGACATGTGTAATCCGATGTCAAAAGAGAAGTGCTTACACTCATAGCTGTTGTTGCTTTCTTTGTTTTTATTCGAGTGAGTGGGAAAGGCTTGTCTAATTGCTTAGAGAGTGATGTAGGTAACTTAACAGCCATTATTTTAATGTTAATAGTATTCATTTGGTGAGTGAGTTAATAATTTCACTGTTAAATCGCACTCAATTTTGTTCGTCGTTGCCGGTCGTGAACAATATTCAAAGCAACAGCTTTCGTTTGTTGAGAGCTTTGTAACTAATTGCTCAATTTTAATAATTCTACTCTCAAATGTGGAGCTCCATGTTAGTCTACATAGTTGGATGTGAAAATCTTGTTTAACATTTGTGTTTTAATGTAATGGATATAATTGGTATTGTTTTATTGGAATAAAAATTATTAAATATTTTTTGAAAGTGAATTTACGAAATAGATGTAATAGAATGAATAATAGAACTGGTCGATGTGAAGGGATTAAATAAATATTGGATAAATATGTACAAGAAAATACACAACACGATTTCGGACCGATATTTCGAAAGTTTATGTTGAAGAAAATGTCACATTTGAGAACTCGAAATATTCTAATGCTAGTTATCAGAAGTTAGGTACGCGACACTGTACTACATCAAATAAAACAACAAAACGGTTAACGGTTTGTTGCACCGAAGCTATGATAACCTTCTATGCCAGAACTTGATTTTAAACGGTCAATTTATTTATGCCATAGGGGATTTTTGGAAGATTGAACCATTGTCTAGAACAATAGACTACGCTACATATCTCGTAGAACACCAACGTTTTCCAAATAAAGACTGGATTTTAATGATTTTAACAATAGGAATATGGTACTGTTTTGGTTATATTATGAACAAAACTACTGTTATTCGTGTAAGTACAGCCATCTTTAAGCAAAACATAATGTTGTGTCCTTACAGCGCTGGAGAAATGATAGTTTTAATGAAACTTCACAGACAGAGCCACATAGACGAGCGACAGAAACGAAAGCTATTGGCATTGGTACCGAGTACTCCGTATATTATGCGTTAAAAATATGAGAGCAGCAATGTTATGGAGCAGGAATGAATTCATGGCGTTTTTCGGCTCTCTTTTTAGTAACAGAGCCTGCTCATGTTAATTTTCGGTATTTTTCTGAAATTGGTATTACATTCGGTCTAAAGGAAACAAAGGTCCGGCAAATATAGACCGATATCGAAAGATAAAAAATTTTATAGCAAAACTTAAACCTGCTTTATTTATAGGAAAATGTTAATTACGGGCACATAAAATACGGAACAAAAATTACGAAATAAATATGTTATGTTATTTCTCATAGTTTGAATATTTGGTATAAAAAGCTTACTAATACAGACAAAAAGCAGTTCGAATTATTTATCATTGATATATACATACATACATACATACATACAAATTTATACAACGAGTAAATTTATATGTATTTTATTATATTTGTATTAAGTTATTTGCGCAAAATTATATATAATTTATTGCAGTTCCTCATCTTAAATTTCTTAACCTTTAAATTTCCGTCTGACAAGCTTGATAGCAGAACAATGTGCTTTTTGTTTGCTGAAATATACTCCTGATTCTTAAAGCTTACTAGTGAGGTGGAAATTATTTTCTACGATATTTCATTGAAGGAGTGATTGTTTCGTCAAACTCTCTCAGATAAATGGAGGTTATTTTCTCTTAAACAGCTGTTGCGTATAACCGGTGCGAATGGGAGAATACTCGAAAAAAGTGCAACAAGTGGTATTGATAGCTACATATATTAAAGTAACAAATAGGGCGAATAAATATAAGTTTATATAAAATCCGAATGCGTGTGCTTAAAAACGGATTATTCCAAAAAAAAAAAGAACAAAAAAAAAAAAATATTTGATAGCTCAGAAAATGTGTAGCTGAGAACCAATCGCAATGAGTTTTAATTGATTTAATGAATTTTAGTATTTATTTATTTTATTCTTTCTAAAATACGCAATAAAATAAATACTACAAATAATTGAATTTAAAACTTTCAGAAACAATACCTGAGGCCTTATCCAATATTCGTATATCACTTGTTTTCGAAAATACTTCCGACATTTTTGGAGTCCTCTCCAGTGAGATCCAGAGTGCTACTTCTATCCCGTCACAAATTTATCTTGCCTGACAAATCAATGACATTCATAATGATATTACTCATATTCATATTCATATTGAGCTGTGGAGTGCTTGAAGCATTCAATGAAACTTAATGACCATTGGCGTCATCAAAGGTCACAGCACCGCCAAATTTATTGAATTTTCGATTACTCAAATACGCGCCGTGATCATTTGTGAGTATACAGGTATTTTAAGATTAAGCCGAATACATTAAGGGTATTCAGACCGAAGCCTGTTAATTTGGTAATTCGTTAGTTGATACTTCGTTAAAAGGCTTAACTGTGAACATATTTTTAGTTCTACCTCTGTAGTATGGTAAATTTTATTCCGAAACAGCTGATTCAATTTTATTAAAGAGTAAAAATGCCTCAACAAAGTGCAAAATCAAAAATTGTCAGTCATTTAATTGAAAATTATGTGAAGCAGATCAAATTTATTACTGGTAAGTACTTTTAATTGATGTACAGAGGAGCAGGAGAACAGCTGATATGATATTACCGAGTAACGAATCAATTATCAAGCATGCCAAATGGATAGTTCGTTACCGAGTAACGAATCAATTATCAAGCTTGCCAGATGGATAGTTCGTCACTCGGTAGAACGATAGTCTGTTAATTTTACAAAAACAAAATATATGTAAAAAACTACCGAATAACGACTAACGAATTAACAAGGCTGGTCTGAATACCCCTAATATGTTTTCTTTTTACCAAAATATTTTTTCATATCATTGGAATTATAACATAATAATCATATTTAGGTTGAGTAAAGATAAACTCATAATTTTTGCATTAAATTGAAGGTTTTTTCGAACTTCTTGCAATTTTGTAGGTAATTAAATATTATATTTAGAAAATTTTTTGGTAATTTGATTTTTGCAAGCTTCTGTTGAGACAAATGTTTTCAATCCGCCATAGCTGCGAATATTTAGTATACATAGCTATCACGATAGCCTTCACAGTAAGGACATGCATGGGTTTAACATGTTGGGGTCATTAATTCGTTGTTGTCTTTGGTGAAAACTGAACTCACGCTGAACCGACTTTGCTCAGAGCTTTCACAAATAATTGATGTCTTTAGTGTGCCTGCTAACTCGGAAAACTTTACTTTACAGCCATCCAAAATTATTTTGTGGTCTTCTTTGATTTATTCGATGGTAACAGCCGCTTTCAGGCGTCCACTGCGTTTGCCGACTTCGATGCACATTTCACCTCATCCTAAACTTAGCATACCAACCCTTGATGGTTCATTTTCTTGGAGCAGCGGCTTGGAACTCGGCGTTAAGCCAATGGTTTAATGTTTCTCCTATCAGTTAAGTCTTTTTGGGATTGATGAAACAGTGTAAAAATAAATACGACTACTTAATTAAAACATTAAAGTGTTTGGAGACATTGTGTACTACTTGCTAAAGAAAGAAATTGTTGCTGCCGGTTTATTTCAACAACATGAAAGAAATTAGCTTTTACAAAAAGCTTGCTTAAAAGTAGACTTAGTTGAATGACCACTTGATTATTAAAAGCTACCATCGACCTTTGTTAGAAAAGCTTTGCGAAATTTTTAAGCAAGTTTCGGAGGAGCTTTTAGCATTTGCAAAAATAAAATAAACAAGATACTTCTAAATAGCACATTGCATTTATTGCGAGTATCAGCGTTTTTTTTTACCGACGGGGAATAACAAAAAACATGAGGCTGCTATGTTGACCGTAGAAATAATTTACATTAAGGCATGTCTTACACAGTTTCGTTCAAAACGCGTTCGTGTGAAGGGCTGCGACTGTTGACAATTTTGAATACTTCTTCCATAAAGACTGAAACGGATTTAAAATGCTTAAAATTACAGTGTTTGTTTTAATTTTGGCTGCATTAGATGCTAAAGGTGTGAAGATAGCAAAAAGATTTACGAAACAGTGTGAAATGGTGTGCTTTAAACCAATAAAGATAATTCTGAATAGGAGCCTTTTTCGCAATGAGTTTTATATTTCAATAATGGTGATATTTTTCACTCTTTTTTGTAGCCGCGCTACCGGAACGCATAACATTTCCAAAGGACCACACCTTCGACAACAATTGCACTTTACCGAATGGCCAGCAGGGAGTCTGCCGAAGATTTATGGACTGTGGTACTGCTGTGGCTGAGAGAAATGAGAAACCCAAAACGTGTTATTTTGAAGGCGCAGAGCAGTTTGTTTGCTGTCGTGTGCCAAGGCCATCAGAATTAGGTAGGTTTCCTTTGTTCAAATGTGGAAATTTTTCAAAATTTTATTTTCTTATTCAGCTTGTTCCGAATACTATTTCCCACGAGATGAAGTAATTAATGGTTTGATGACGGCGCCTAATGAATTTCCTTATATGGTAAGAGTCTCCATTAGGGAAAACTGATCTAGCATTTTTAAGACTTTTACTCGCCGTTGAATATGTAGTATAACTTTTTACATTTAAATGGCTTATGGCAATCCCCCATGGACGGTTTTTCCCAATTACAATAGTGAAGAATAGAAGAGTATCACTTTATGATTTGAGTTAATGTAAATTTATTTAATGAGTTTTGGTAAAGGTTTTTTATAGTCGTATTTTTCTACTGAAACATCGAAAACATTATACATATTTTTCGATCTATAAGACGTGGTTCACACTTTATATCATTCCTTCCAAATACGCTTTTAAAATTTCAGGTCGCTCTTGGCTGGAATACAACCAAACCAAATGTTTATGAATACAAATGTGGTGGCGCCTTGATCAGCTATGACTGGGTTGTAACCGCTGCGCATTGCACCTCCGTCGGTGGGTGAGTTTCTTCTCTGTATAATTTACATATGAACATGATTCAGAACTATACAATTTTCTCAATGTTTAATCTAACAGTCAACAGCCGGCAGTCGTTCTAGCAGGTGGTGTCGAGTTGACAAGTACCAGATTCCCACCAACGCCAATCGAAAATATTATTATCCATCCAAAGTATGAACCCAAAATATCGTACCATGACATTGCGCTCATCAAACTGACGGAACCACCGTAAGTATGAGGAACATAACATATATTTTGAGTAATATGTGTTTATATAAGCTATTTGTAAGCAGACATGAGACCGAACCGGCCTGTATTGGCGATCATTTACGGTTAATTAGTCAAAATGCGACTGCTGTGGGATATGGACACACCGTTTTCGGTAAGTGGCGATAATTATAAATGTCTTTATATGTAGTAATTTTAAGTTAATCACCAAACAAATATTTTTTCATTTTCATTTTTCAGGTGGCAAACCATCCGATCAGCTGCTCAAAGCATATTTGCAAACAATTGAAGCAGTTCTTTGCCAATTCTTTTTCACTGATCAGGATTCGCTGCCAAATGGGCTGTTGGATACACATCTGTGCGCAAAAGACTTGCAATTCAATAGAGACACCTGTCAAGTAAGCGAATTTTTTGTCTTCTGCTAGAATTTATACTGAAATGGTTTTTGATTAAATTTAAAGGGCGACTCTGGCGGTCCGCTGGTTTTGAAGGAGAAACTGAAATCTTTTGTGATTGGTGTCACCTCGTTTGGTTTGGGCTGCGCCACAGATGCGCCGGGGATTTATACGAATGTGGCAAAATATTTGGATTGGATTGAGCCCATCTTATGGCCACATTTTTTAAGAAAACATGAGGGCTGAGCATACTTAAGGGTGGAGTTTATGAGAAAGAAGCCAATACTTTCAAGAAGGAATTTTGTTGCTGTGAAAATTTATGATTAGAATAAATCTAATTAATTTTTTTGTGAGATTATTGTGATAAATCTACCAGAATACACAACATTTTTAAAATGTCCAAACATAAATATTTCTTATAATATTTTTCCGTTTCTTTTACTTTATTCTTAGATTTGCTATTTTACTCTTAATGTATTTTGTACGCCATAGAACAACGTGATAGCAATTAATTATTCATTTACAGCGCATAGCGCTATCAAACTTGTCAATCAATTGCAAGTGACCCTACTTAAGTTGTGTTATTGTTTAATTTGATTGTGGATTTTGTAATTCCCCGCAGCTAACAACAGTGCTTGTCACTTCGACATCACATCAACATAGTTCACATTGAATGTACTGTAATGAATTTGTCATAACTTATTTTGTTCGAAAATACCACATACTGCTGTGATCAATTTGAAAGGTGAATATTGTCCATTTCATCTCCTTCAAAGTAATCCCCTCCCGCTGCAATATACTTATGCCAACGAATTTTCCGGTCATCATAGCTCTTGGAAAAATCCTCCGTCGTGATGTCTATCAGAGCCTTCTTCGATTCAGCTTTTATATCCTCAATTGAGTCAAAACGGTGTCCGCGGAGTAGTCATGTGAATTGGCTGAATAGCCAGAAGTTAGACGAAGGTAAATCAGGAGAATACGGTGGTTGCGGCACGATATTAATTGAAAATGTGGCGAAATGATGACTAATAACCAATGCAGTATGAGCTGGTGCATGATAGCACTTCTTTGTTCAATAAATTCAGACATAGTAAAAATCGAAGAATTCACTTTTAGATCCTCACAAAATGACGCGTATCTCAAATACTAATGAATATTTTGTCCTAAAATTTAGCATTAGTAATTAACTGTGGCTAAATACCATACAAAAGTTAAAAATATTTGGATATTGATTTTCGAAACTTTTGACCATACTTTGGTGTAGTCTTATAAAAATCCTAAACATAGTTCCCACATATACAGATGCCATAACCTTGCCAGCAGACTGGCCTTGGAGCAAGTTCATAGTGTGCAGTCCATTCGGTTGACTATCGATTGCACTACGGAGTGATATGATGGAGAAATGTTAAATTCCAAACACTACTCCCAGTCGTCAACTCGTTCTTGTTTTTGGTCAAAAGTGAACTCAGGCGGCACCCACTTTTCACAGAGCTTTTTTCATACCCAAATATTTTTGATTATTATGATGGATACGTTCAGTGGATATCTTTAAACCGTTATTCAAAGGAAAACCGTTAATATTTTATCAACATGCGAATTTCCTGTTTTTCCATTTTTTTTCACTATAACAAAAGTTGCTTCACTCAAAATTGTATAATTTCCAAACTAATCATCCGACAGCTGTCAAACCTGTTAATTCCGTATCAAATTTGATTACCATCGACCTGACCTATCCATTCTACTCTAAAGGAACATGTTGCGAGAGTGTAATAAATTGCAAATATAAAATAAATACCTAATTTTTTCATGCCTAAAAAGAATTTTTGTTTAACTAACCATGTGAAATCGAAGTTAATACCACAAATAAGGGGAATAAAACATAAAGAACAAAGGCATACTGTCAAAAACTTACTACATAGGTCTGACAGACTGTGCTCATGACTTAAGTGCATGAGGGACTTGAGCGTATTTTATTTTTTTATTATTAAGAAAATAATTATTTAGCTTCCATTGAATGATATACATGTTTGTTACCTGGAATTCTGTTTTATTTTCGCCGACTGCATTGGAGCATATATTTTCAGGGTGGAGTTTAGCAGAATGCTTTAGATTTAATGTTTCTCCTATCAGTTAAGTATTTTTAGGATTAATCAAACAATGTAAAAATAAATACGACTACTTAATATATCCATAAAGTGTTTAGCGATATTCTATTTTACTAGCTAAAAAAAGGAGCCGTGGCTGCTGGTTTGTTTAAGCTACATGAAACAAATTTGCTTTCATAAAAAGTTTGCTTAGAAGTAGACTTAGTTGAATGACTTTGAGTATTAAACGCTACCATCGAGTTTTGCTAGGAAAGCTTTGCGTGATTTTTAAGCAAGTTTCGGTGGAGCTTTTAGCATTTGTAAGAATAAAATAACAAGTATATTTTTACCGACGGGAAATAACAAAAAAAAAAAACGTGCGGCTGGTATTTTGACCGGAGAAATGATTTACATTAAGGCATGGCTTACACAGTTTCGTTTAAAACGCGTTCGTGTGAAGGGCTGCGACTGCTGACAACTTTGAATACTACTTCCATAAAGACTGAAACGGATATAAAATGCTTAAAATGACAGTGTTTGTTTTAATTTGGGCTGTATTAGAGGCTAAAGGTGTGAAGTTAGCAAAAATATTTACGAAACAGTGTGAAATGGTGTGCTTTAAAACAGTAATAATAATTCTGAAGAGGAAACTTTTTTTTGATGATTGATTTTTATATTTGAAAAATTATGATATTTTGTACTTTTTTTGTAGTTGCACTGCCGGCAAGCATAACATTTCCAAAGGATCACACCTTCGACAACAATTGCACTTTACCGAATGGCCAACAGGGAGTCTGCCGAAGATTTATAGACTGTGACACTGCAGTGGCGGAGAGAAATGAGAAACCCAAAACTTGTTATTTTGAAGGCGCAGAGCAATTTGTTTGCTGTCGTGTGCCAAGGCCATCAGAATTAGGTAGGATTTGTTATACGACGGGTTCCTTTGAACAAATGTGAAAATTTTTCAAAATTTTATTTTCTCATTTAGCTTGTTTTGAATACTATTTCCCACAATTTGAAGTAATTAATGGTTTGAAGACGGCGCCTAATGAATTTTCTTATATGGTAAGAATCTCATTGAGGGAAAATTGGTCCAGCATGTTTAAGACTTTTACTCACAGATGAATATATATAGTATATATAACTTTTTACCACGAATTTAGGTAAAAAGTTTTTTTTTCCTGAAACATCAAAAATATTTTTAGATCCATAAGATTCGGTTCACACTTTATATCATCTCTCTTTAAATAGCTGTTAAAATTTCAGGTCGCTCTTGGCTGGAATACAACCAAACCAGACGTTTATGAGTACAAATGTGGTGGCGCCTTGATCAGCAATGACTGGGTTGTAACCGCTGCGCATTGCACCAGCGTCGGTGGGTGAGTTTCTCCTCTATATAATTTACATACGAACATTACTCTATAGTTTTTTCAATGTTTAATCTAACAGTCAACAGCCGGCTGTCGTTCTTGCAGGTGGTGTCGAGTTGACAAGTACCAGATTCCCTCCAACGCCAATCGAAAATATTATTATCCATCCAAAATATGAACCCAAAATATCGTACCACGACATTGCGCTCATCAAACTGACGGAAGCACCGTAAGTATGAGTAACAGAACATATATTTTTAGTAAAATGTGTTTATATAAGCTATTTGTAAGCAGACATGTGACCGAACCGGCCTGTATTGGTGATCATTTACCGTTAATTAGTCAAAATGCGACTGCTCTGGGATATGGAAACACCGTTTTCGGTAGGTGGCGATGACTATAAATGTCTTTATATGTAGTGATTTTAAATTAATCCCCAATCAATTAATTTTACATTAATTTAAATGCTCATTTTACAATTTTTTTCAGGTGGCAAACCATCCGATCAGCTGCTCAAAGCGTATTTGCAAACAATTGAAGCAGATCTCTGCCAATTCTTTTTCACTGATCAAGATGCGCTGCCAAATGGGCTGTTGGATACACATCTGTGTGCAAAAGATTTGCAATTTAATAGAGACACCTGTCAAGTAAGTAACTTTTTTTGGCTTCTGCTGGAATTTATACTGAAATGGTTTTTGATTAACTTTAAAGGGCGACTCTGGCGGTCCGCTGGTTTTGAAGGAGAAATTGAAATCTTTTGTGATTGGTGTCACCTCGTTTGGTTTGGGCTGCGCCACAGATGCGCCGGGGATTTATACGAATGTGGCAAAATATTTGGATTGGATTGAGCCCATCTTATGGCCACATTTTTTAAGAAAGAATGAGGGCTAAGCATACTTACGGGTGGAGTTTATGAGGAAGAAGCCAATACTTTCAAGATGTAATTTTATTGCTGTGAAAATTTATGATTAAAATAAATCTAATTAATTTTTTTGTGAGATTATTGTGATAAATCTACCATATTATACAACATTTTTAAAATGTCTTAACATAAATATTGTGTTTAATATTTTTTTGTGCCTTTTATTATATTCTTCGATTTGCTATTTTACTGTTAATATATGTATTTTGTACGCCATTAAACACTGTTATAGCAATTAATTATTCATTTACAGCTCATCGCGGCATCAAATTTGTCAATCAATAGCAGTGACCCTACTTTATCGTGTTATTATTTAGTTTCATTCCAGTTTTCATTGTTCCACGCAGCTAACAACAGTGCTTGTCATTTCTACATTACATCAACCTAGTTAACATTAATAGTTTTGACTTGTTCTGTATATGAGTTGAGTATTTGAGTATGAGTATGTAATGAGAACATGCTGTAATGAATTTATCATTACTCGTGTGTTGTTGTAAGAATGAAAAAATTACAAGAGCGAATATACCAAAGAAAAGATTTCCTTAGCGTATTGCTTCTATGTAATACATTACCAAGTTCCATTATGGGGTACACTAGTGTGACAGCCTATAAAAAGGCGAGGTTTAGTATGTAAAAACAGGCCACCCAAGCCATTTAAAGATTCCTTTTCAATTTTAAGCGTATTTTTTTAGCAGAAATCAACATAAAAGTAAATAATTTAAAGAAGAAAAAACGTAAATTTAGTTCGCAGTGAAGCAACAATGTCCTTCAAAAATACAAAACATTCCTCACAAAAATTTTGATCGGTCAGTTTGTATGGCAATTATATGTTATAGTGCCTCGATCTGGACAATTTCTTCGGATATAGCATCATTATCTTTTAAATTTCACGTTGGCAAATTTAGTGAAAATATCTCGTAAAATGAAAAAGTTTTTCATAAGAGCAATTAAATTCGATCGTTCAGTTTGTATGCCATCTTTAAATCTGATCTGAGCAATTTATCTGATGATTGTATCATTGCTTTATCTCTGAATCGTCACCCTTATTTTTTATACACTAATTTCCTCCTTCACCATTTTGACAACAACTTATTTTATATCGCTATAAAGAAATTCTGAAGAAGAAAAAACGAAACCAAAATGGATTTTATTATTTTCTTTATTTAAGGGATTGGTTGGTTTGCGGGTTTCTAAATATCAAATCTTTTTATTATTTTGCTAAATTCTATAATACCTTTAGAATATTCTCCGTAACTTTCAATTTGATCCGTGTAATATATCTTTGAAAATTTGTGAGCTCTAGGCTAGCTAGTCTAAGTGTGCTATCTTTAAACGCGTTTTACTCGAAACTGTGTTTTTGAAGCCATTGGCAAAATTTCTCGAGAATCTTCGTGAAGGTCTTTGAGGTACAATTTTTAAAGATTTGAACGAAGGATTTGTTTTTTTTCGATTACAGCTATTTGAAAAACAAATGTTGCGAAATTTTTAATGTTTTGTACAAATGCCTGGCAAAAATCCAATTTTCAATTTTTTTTCCCTTTGTCCAAGTTCTAAGTTAAGGTTTTAACAAAAACACGTATTTTTCACTTTAGGTGATCCTGTAAGAAGTTATCCTGTGAACGCGGCGCATCTAATTTCTCAGGGGTCACCATATTTTTTCCAGAAATATTTTTCCGAAAATGCTCATTCGTCAGAAACGCCGATATCGGACCACTATAACTGCTATACAAACTGAAACGTCGGAACCAAGTGCTTGCATGGAATGCTTTGGTATTTGACAAGATATCTTAAAAAAATTGAGCACATATTACTTTCTAAGACAACTCCACAATATCTGCGAAAATTTTTCAGATCGGACCACTATATCGTTTTCACACGAACTGAACGTTCAAAACTAAGTTCCCAATTGACCACTGGGTTGTGGAACTCACAATTACATTAACATAATCATTTACAAATACTAGTACAGTTATAAAAAGTTCGTGGATTTGTGGATTCACCTACATTATATGTGTGAGCTTTTAGGGTTGCCATATTTTTAGCATCCACTTTCCACTTTAGGTTTATGACAACGGTATTTGGACAACCTGACAGCTTTAAGTGCAGGAAATCAGCTTTTCCTGTTAAGCTTGGTGTGTGAAAAAGAATATTCCTTGAATGAAGGTGTTACGAAAACCCTTCCAAATGGTTCACCAAGTGAAGATAAATCATATTTAAGGGATGAATAGTGGTGAAAGAAGTGATAAGATTACAGAACTGTTCAATTTAAATGTACTTTTTTGGATATACATATTTTAACTTTGTGAAATGTTTGTAGAAAATATTACAGTTATATATGTACATATTTGAAACATTACTACAAATATTTCGACTATAGAATCATTATTTTTAAACACTGTGTAAAAATGTCCATTAAACGCTGATAATGAAGATGAAATATATTTATGTACATATATACTTCTTATGTATACACATACAATTTATATGTGCGTTAGTATGTAATAATTAAATTTTGTTTATAATAAATATTTTATTGGTGTCAGTCTTATCATATTTTTGATTTGGAAGCCCCACTCTTTAGCTCCATAAGCTTGTTCAGTCTCAATGAAATTGTGTCATGCAAACGTTGCATCGAATTAATTTAGTTTCATCAATTCTATTAGTCATAACTCAGAAAAATGTTTAAAATGCGTTTGGAAGTGCTTTTGTTGTTAGGAATTTGTGCTATAACACTAGGTTATTACTTAAAAAACCTATAACGTTCATAAAGAAGCTTAAAAACAAATAATAAATTTCAGCACAGATGCCGGATCGCATCATATTCCCTGATATCGATGATTTCGAGAGTGAATGTACACTGTCGGATGGAGAGCAAGGCATGTGTCGAAATATCAGATACTGTCCGAGTGCCTTAGACTCCAGAGAACGCGTGAAAACTTGTTATTTCGAACGCTCCGAGCAGATCGTTTGCTGTCGCGATGTGCCCAAGGAGTATGCAACAACGAGAGGTATTTAATGATGTCTTTGAATATTTTTGAAAATTTTAGGCAAAGTTGTGAGCGATATTTGGTTGAAATGAGACAAATATTTTCCATTGGAAAATTTGCTAAATATTACTTCTCTCAGCATGTTCTAGTTATTATCCCATAGTCGACCAAATGATTAGCGGGCTTAGCACGCGACCAAATGAATTTCCATATATGGTAAGTAAATATATAAATAATCTAAAAACCTAGTCTGCTATTTAGCTATATAATAAGTGCCTTTAATCTGTAGGTTGCTTTGGGGTTCGAGACAATGTTGCCCGACCTCTATGAGTTTAAATGTGGTGGTGTTCTGATAGCGCCTAATTTTGTGTTAACCGCAGCACATTGTGCGCGGATCGGAGGGTATGTAATGATAATTGTAACTGAAACGATGTATGTATATTAACAAAATATTTCTTATTTTAAGAATTTTTTTTTATATTTTGATACGGTTTTTTCTCGCCCCGAAAATAAATCCACATTACCAGCGTTTTTAATAACTCAAAATTTAAAATAAACATTTGAATTCAATTTTTTTAAAAATCCCAATTTTTAATTTTTCCTGAAAAAACTATATTCCCAAAATTTATTTATTCGAAAATTTCCCTTCTTCCTTCATTTTAGCGCCACACCTTCGGTAGTACTACCTGGCGGCGGCAGTCTGAGTGACTACTCGGTGAAAAAACATGAAATTGCCGATGTTCTAATACATCCGGATTATGATCCGAAGAAAGCCTACAATGACATAGCACTGCTCAAATTAAAACAGCCAATAGTGTGAGTTCAAAATGCACATATTTATTTATTTATATTAATTAATTGAATTAATAATATTTTTAAATTATTTTCAAAGAAATTTCCAACCAGCTTGCCTCGGCGAGAATGCTTTATTGGACAATGAAAACATCACGGCAATTGGTTATGGTCACACGCAGTTTGGTAAGACCGATTTTGTACTTTTTTTTATAGAAGCTGTCAAGAAAAAGCAGCGCAACTTTCGGTCTAGGGTTTCTTGAAAATGTTTCGAAGGTTGCACACATAAAACTTTTTGCACTGCTGAACTGCATAAAGAGCACAGGGGGGTTCAGGCTTAAGTTCCGCTGGTTTCACAATGGCCTCCCTAAATGCCTATGCGTGGCGTCAAACGTCCACTCTATCTCTTACCTATCTATATACGTAAAGATTTTGTTATTTGATTTTGGCGGCTTCCTAAAATAAAGGCCCTGTTTTTGTGAAAAAATTTACACTTAAGAATATCTTAAAAAAAAATCAAATTTAAGGTCAGAAATCGTATTCTTTCGAGCATTAGCAGACAATAATGTCAAAATTTCTAGTCAAGACGTCAGTCGTTTAGGAAAAATTCTCCTCTCAAAGTAAGGTTTTGGGAACTGATTACAAGTTAAATTTGATTTTTCAAATACTCTCGTATCTCCAGAAACTATTTACCGTATCAACTTAGAATTTTCGGAGAATATATACATATATGGTATATCTAAGCAAAAACATAGAACTTTGAAATTCTTTCAAAATATATATACTTGTATGGTATTTACTTATCTCTTTTTCTCTGTGTTCGTATATGTTCCCAAGTATTAATTACTGGAAACAACCTTTGATTATCTTTAAGTGGATGGTAATTCTCTCTACTTTCTTTTAATATACATTTTGAACAGACTTTGTATATATCTATAGTCCACTCAGTTCTATACTCTCTTCCAGGTGGTCGATCATCCGATGATCTGTTAAAGGCTTATTTATTGGTGGTAAGCACTAAAGCGTGTCAAAAATTTTATAAAGACTCCGTTGAGTTGCCAAGAGGACTTATGGATACTCAGTTCTGTGCACAGGATCAACAGTTTGGACGCGACACCTGTCAGGTAAGTTGGTGTAAATGGCCATATTTAAATTTTAAATATTTATAATTTTAAATTTTTATAGCTGATATATTTTTCTAAATTTAACCGCTACAGGGTGACTCTGGTGGACCTTTGATATTGAAGAATATACACATACCCTATGTGGTGGGAATAACATCCTTTGGTTTGGGTTGCGCCACGGAAGCGCCCGGCGTTTATACAAGGGTATCCAAATACCTCCACTGGATCGAACCGATTGTGTGGCCGAATTGAATGATCATTTTCTTTTATATTTTCAAAATTTTATATTTTGTATTAAAAATGTATTTAAAATTAAATTTATAAAATTATTTTCTATAAATATGAGTTTCACTACTAATTCTTATAACTCCTCCAAACTGTATTTTCAATCCAGTCCAGGAACGAGGATGTGCGCGTGTAGACTCCAGGGTTTTGACTGCGGCAAAGTAGACCGAACGAAGTGATGCCAATCAAATGATAGTGTACACGCTTTCTGCGTCGCCTTCCTCTAATATTATACTGCAGCGGACCGCCGGAGTCGCCCTACGGAAATTTTATGAATTAAATGTTCAGTTCTTCATTCTTCCTGGTTCGGCTTACCTGACAAGTATCGCGTTGCATTACAAAATCTTGTGCACAAATTTGACTCTCTATTATGCCGCGCGGCACTTCGTCCAGCTGTGGCAGTCGCTGATTGCAGTCGTTGTTCTCCACAATAGTCAGATTGAAGTCGGTGAGTAGCTGGGTGGGCGCTTTCGCAAACGAGGTGGCACCAAAGCCCATGGCGAAAGCGGTTTGTATCGGTAAATCAGGATGTGTCCACAATCTGATTGGACGTACAAACTCGGTGAATCTGTGAAAAGTGTTGGAAAAGTGCGATTATATTTAAAATTACTTTCTATATACAAGTGTTATTGTTTTTACTTACACAACACTCCCATTTAACAGTAAAAGTGCGATGTCATTGTAATAGGTCACGCCATCGTATTGTGGATGCGTGTATATACTTTGTATGCCAAATATTTGTGGTCCAAAATGTTGTGCATTCACCCTAAGATTGGTTTCTCCGATGCGCGCCACCGTCGGTACTTCGCTGGAAGACAAAATAATGTTCAAGGATTTTTGCATACAACGAGAAACTACTTATTAGCTATGGTGAGTAATAAATATAGCGGTGTTAATTTGGGTTCGAATATATTGGAAGCTCTTTGATAACAGAAGAATCTACTAGTTTGTGGTCGACTCCATAGCCTACTTAGCCTATTAGCATCCGGAATAAAATGAAGAGTTTAACGAGTGTTAGTGTGCTATTTAAAGGAAGTCGATAAAAATCTTTGCTTACAAAATTGTAACTCTCTCTTGCAGTAAAAGATATTATAGTTTTACGATATCCTTAAAAGTTCTACGCAGTCTGATATATTCATTAATCATAAATTTGAAATTTTTATTAGAAATCTGAAGGTGAGAAAGAAGAGTAGCCACAAGAGAGTTTTTGAATAGCTGGATCTCACGGAGATTAAGCGAATGGTGGAAACTCATAAGTACTTTCCCAGTCGCAAAGTCCGGATTGAAACTTATAAGGTCCAGGGAACTTCTCGCTAAAGTAAATTTACTACGATGAACTAACTAACAAGGGCTTAGTAGATTTGTGATGAACATGTACTATTCCTTACTATTATTTCAGGAATAATAATGGACTCAAAAAGAGCATGTTAAAGTATGAATCAAAGTTAGTGATCAGCATTTTATTATAGCAAAGATATTTTGTGTAGGTAGTGATAGTCAAGCAGCGCTAAAAGCGATCGCAGCTTATGAGATTAGATTTCTTTTAATAAAGGAGTGCGTAGAAAGGCTGGCAGGTATAAAGGGGTAACCGCGACGAGTTGCCCGATGAACTCGCCCGCTCTGCTGCAGCTTCTATGATGAAGGAACCAGAATACTATACGCAATGTAGTCCTAAGAAATCAAAGAAAGATATTGCCAGTAAGCAATAGGTTTACGCCATGCAAAACTGCTATTGGGATGTCAAAACCAAGCAAAGTTTATAAACATGATTAATTTCCTTCTGGACAAATTTCGGCTAGTAGTCGCTTTCTATACTGAACACTTCTAAGCGCATTCTCAAGGCTCTAGGATCCAATTATATGGATAGTGGTTGCATCACCTCAGTAGCTCCTAGAAAATGTCTGGAATTCATCAGAGTGCTGGGCTTTTGGGAATATATGTGATAGAAGAGGGGTCACAATGTACATTAGGTCGTGTCAATCAATTTCTATTCTATTTATAAGTAGTCAGCTGTATAGTCATGTAGGATACAGATAGAAGTTAACCGTTTGAGAAGCTTTCTTTAGTTGAAACTTCTTTTTCCTATGGTCGAGTATTTTTATATGATATTATAATAAGGAAATATTAAACACAAAGTTTATAACAAATCTAAAACTTATTTCGTCGTCTAACTGAATTCCATTTCGACGACGAAGTGTTGGTCGAAAGAGTTTTCATTTATGAATCTCTTCTAATTTTCACCCTATTGTTATAAGTTACGTAAGGAACGTCTCAACGTTGGCTTCACGGGACTCAATGACCTGTGTTAGTACAATTTGCTTATGAAGTGAACAAAGAGTAATGGTGAAGTGACAAATTTTAACTAGCTATCTAAATCTCATTTAATTGCTACTACCTCAAACATAACTGTGAATTGAAAAATTAAAATACTTCTTAATACCAGCTAAACAAATAATCAGTTGAATTCATATAGGTATAAAAGCCACTTTTGAATGCTTACAACTTAAGTATTCATTATTAATCCTAATTTGGTTTTAAGTTTCTAAAATAGTTCTAAATTAGCTCACTCTGTTAAATTGGTACAATGCGCAGCGGTTATTACGAAGGTTTCACTTATCAAACTGCCGCCGCATTTATAATCGTATGTGTGGTCCTCCCTTTCAAAGCCCAGCGCTGTCTGAAAATAAGAGAGCGAGAGAATTAAATTATCACTGAAATTAGCTAATCACTTGTTCTTATTAATATTGTTTGATTAGAAAACATTGTTTGTTCTATATTTATATGAAATAATTATTGTATAATTTAGTAAAGGGAAGAGGCTCATTATTTTTGATTTATTGTGGGAACTTTTCTAAGAATGTAGATTGATAAGCCATTGAATAATTAAGTGTTTTTAAAGAGAAAATCGTAATTATAATGAAATTTGAAAAGTTTATTTAAATAAACTTTGAGTTTATTTTAAGATTGACAAAGTCAATTAAACATTTTCTAAATACGACAAAGTTTCAATATTTACCAGATTAAGGTGGTCGAACAAGCTTTTAATTAAAATATATTAGTGATATTGGTAAGTGCTTTATAATTCAGTCAGCTAACTTGGCTTCACTTTTACGTCAATGGGGTTTATGAGCGAAATTAAAATGCGTATATAGAAAGTATAATTTTTTCCATTTCATTATTTCTCATTCTAACAAGATTAGAGAGGACTAATTAAGATTTCAAATACTTAGCTTTAAATTAACTATTTACCATTTCATGTTATTTTGGCAATAGTTTGTACATAACTTTAAAATTTTTAATTTATTCTTTAAAATCTTTGTTGTTCCACTCAAAATAATCAACATTGGTCTCAATACACTTGTGCCAACTGAACTTCCGAAATAGCCTTCAATAAGAGTAACGATTCACTTCTAATATCTTCAATTGAAGCAAAAATATTTCCGCGGAGCAATTATTATATTCTATTTACTGAATAGCCAGAAGTCACACGAAGTTAAATCGCGAATGCGGTGATTGCGGTGCGATATTGGTTAAAAATTCAGCGAAAAACTCACGAAGAATCAACGCAGTATTCGACAGTGCAGTATCGTGGTGCAAAAACCAGGAGTGGTCGGCTTATAGTTCCGGCTTCTTTCTTCGAAAAGCTTGGCACAAATGTTGCATAGTTGACGTTTATTGACAGATTAGCCGATCGAAAGGAATTCGGAGTGCACCACAGCTGGATAATTGAAGAAAACTGTGAAGATAACCTGAATTTTTGACCTGTTTGACGTGGTTTTTCGGCTTCGGATCACCTTTGCCATGATATTCGGCCGATTGATCGCGATCGTAAGTATAGATCAACGATTCATTGGCAGTTGTAATACGCTTCATGACATCCTGGTGGTTGGAAAGCATTCTTTTACAGACGTTAATGCAACGAAAAAATTGTGTGTTTTTGGAACCAATCGTGTTTTGACTTTTCTTAGGCCCAATGATCTTTCAAAATGGTTTTCACTGAACTTTCCGATATTTCAGTGATGCCAATAAGATCCCTGACAGTAACCGTCGATTTCCGAGAACCAATTCCATAAAAGTCGCCGAATGCACTTTATGTACTGCAGAAAGACAAACATATAATCAACACAAATGATTATTTTAATGTGACCTAACGGTCATACCAACCTAACAAAAAAAAAAAAAAAAAATTTCGACAAAAAGTCGAGTTATCTTACTATTTGCTGCTCACGGTAGTAGATCATAAAATGGCATAAAAAGTTCCTTATCTTGATTTTCACACAGAGTTATACCCGATATTTCTCCGAACGTTTGTATCAGGGTATTTCAAACTTCGTGGAAAGCTTAATTTATTCTTGTCTTATTTGGAGACTAAGTATAGAGTTCTAAAGGTAAAAATCCCGTTGGAACTTTCTACAAATATTAATGTTCACTTCTCATATTTTTTTACTTTTTTACTTGATCTTGATTTGCGCACTCACATAAGCACTCAACATCTCTGGCCTCTGTTTTTATAGCCTTTTTTCGATCTTTTTTGAATGCCATTGCATTTCATTGTCAACAATATTTACCACGAATTCATATTATTTCTGTTTCTGCGGTACTTTTTCCACTTGAGCTCTAGATATGCTATATGTACATATGTATATAAGTGCATAGCTTACCATATGCGGGTATTCACCGGGTGTTGCCAATACGCGACCATCGAATTCCGTATCGTTCGCATCCGCCGTGGTCTCTGCATCATTGCTATATATGTTTGCAATATACTCATTGTACTCTGTTAAAAATAATAATTAACGCTCACTTATTTTATATGCTCGATTGTGTTCTGCAAGGTATACTTACTTACTTCACAGAGCCGCCGGTTATTATCTTCTGACTGCGGTTGATTGCCATTGGGTGGCTGTGAACTTTCGCTATTTTGTCGACGATCATCATTAAACACTTCCGGTTCGTTTACATTTTCAGCGTAAAAATTCCGTTCTGCGTTCTGATTAAATATGTTAACAGGTTCAAGTTCATTTCCGTTTTTACGACGGAATTCTTGTTCACGCTCTCCTTCTCTTCGTCTTTGTTCTTGACCCACATTACGTTTAAATTCGCGATTATTATTTTCGAACTCTGATCTTCGACTTTCACTAGTTTGCCATTCTGCCACATTATCTTCCCTGCGATTAAAATTTGGTGGTGGGCCATCTGGTTGTCGAAAGCCGACGTTTGGTCGCCTCACTATGGACACAATGTCAATTTCAACAGTCGATTCTTTGATGCGTGTCACCGATCCTTCGATAATATCGTTTGGTGGTGGTGGCTTCGGTGGGAAATGTCTTTGCGCATTTACTTGACTCAAAATCGCTGTGGTTACGAGCAACCAAATTACCGTTTGAAAACACATTTCCTGCTTACTTCATGGACAAATATTAACACGAAGCTCTGCAGAGTGACTATAGCTAGAGCACAAAGACGTTCTTAAGCTATCTGCGAACCGCGCGTTTCTGTAGTGAGTGAAACACTGAACTGTGTGGAGTAAACAAATTTGTGATTCTCTGTCGCTTGCTTTCTTATCGGATGACTGTTCCGAGTAGATACGGTTATGCAGTCCAACAAACATACATACATGTGTATTTATTTAGGATGGAGGGCTGCTTTAGAGAGTAAAAGAATATAAATAACATTTTGTGGGTTTTTGTATTTTTGACATTTTTCTTTCTTTTGTATTGTTTTTAATTAATTTTTTTATTCTTCTTTGACAAATTCAAAAGTACGGCAATATATATATTTATGCGTACGGTGGTCCTAATATAATATTATAACATGAAAAATTAACGTTGTTTTTTCATTTTAATTTGTCCAAATTAATTATTTATTTTCTCTTTCTCGATGGACTTGGTTCGCTTTGTGGATTTTACTCGTTAATGAATTATTTCCTAACATCGGATTGTGCATACCATTAATCGATTTATTATAGCTAATGGCTGGTATCACAATTGCCGCATGCGTAAGAAAAAAAATCACCGTTTCCACACTATTCGATAGAATTGAACAATTTGTTTATTTGTCCCAGCAGTTATTGCCAATTCGAAATGAACTAGGTCGTATGAAAATGTTTCCCCTGCAAGCACTTTATACCAATCGTTCAGTTTGTAAGGCGGGAGTTTGCTGTAGTGGCCCGATAACGTCCGAGGAAAGAGGTGTTTACAAAATTTCAGATCGATATTTCATAATCGCCTTCTCAGCTTAGCTCCTGTTCAATCGGATGTCCTTTGGCTATCCAGAGCATACTTGGTTTAAGGCCGAAAGTCGTGAGCTGCTTGAGTCTTATGTAAAAGAATCGTTTCTGACCACTCCCAAGTGAATGGTAATTGGCGCGCGATATTTTGCTCCAAGGCCAAATTCGAGCGGTATTGTCCACATAAACTTCAGACTTTACATATTCTTATAGGAAAAGGTGTAACTGTGTGATATCACATGATCTTGGTATCCAATTGACAGGCCCAAAACGTGAAATTATCTGCTCACCGAAGTATTCCCTCAATAAATCCATTGATTGATGCGATGTGTAGGATGTCGCCAAGATCTCGAGCTTCAATTTGAACCTCTTTGATGGTTGCTTGCTCACCAGCATCATTTTAGAAGAAATGTGAACCGATAATCCTGCCGGCCTTTAAACTACACCAAACCTTTGCTTGTTTACCAGTTGCGGAAATTTGATTGTTTGCTTACTCACTGAACAAAATTTGGCTCGAAAACGTCGGATCTTTCTTGAACTTCTCAAAAGCCCATAGAGCGAAGCGATGTCGCTTGGGAAGGTCGAGCGCTTTCAGTACTTGCACAAGCTTTTAATTCCACGGATTTCATGTACACACTCTGCTACGCGACTATTGAAAAAAAATCGTCTACTTTAAGGGGTCTCTGACGTTTTTTTCTTAGAGTCTGTCTAAGTATATGTTCTCAATTGTAAGGAGAAAAATTGAATTTCAAACCCATTAAAGCAACAAAAAAATATTCGTCCTTACTATATGTATAGCCTAATCAAGAGTGTGACACGAAGTTTGTATACGTAACACCAGGAAGAAAATGTGGGAGATCCAAAATGTATATATAACTAATTAGCGTGAGAAACTGAGGCGATTTAGCCATCTTCGTCTGCCAGTCTGTACAAACAAGAACTAGTTTCTTAGGTTTCGAGCTATCGATCGAAAATTGTTCCCCAAGAAGCTGTTCATTTGTTGGAACCGCAGATCAGATATAGCATAGCTGTCATTTCAAGTGCGCGATCAAAATCAAGTTGTTAATGGCATATAGTTAGTATTTAAAGCGATCGATCAAATTCACAATTAAGATCTTCTTAAAAAAATATTCTTATGCTACAATCCTTAAACATATTGGTGAGATCGGAGCACTATATGATATTGCTGTCATATAAAATTGTCATTCAAAATCAGATTTTTATGTGCCGACTTTTTTTTAATTTTTGAAGTCTATTAGTTACTATGATAGCTTCAATACAACCAAACTTGGTGTTTTTCGTTTTTTTTTTTTTTGTAATGAATCTTCTTTACTCTGAATTTATAAAAAACTATTTTAGACTCAAATGTACGACTTTCGAAAGATTGGCACTCAAATTATCGATAATGTGTATCATCGTGAACAACTTTCCCTTCCGAATAGTGATTTATTTGATCAATGTATGCTTTCTTTTATAAATATAACAGATTTTTATTGATTTTCCAAAAGCCAACAACAGTAAAAAAAAAACACTTGTATTAATTTACATTTTAGATGCTGATTCTCAAAGTGGCCGGATCAACAACGCTGGCACTTTGAATTTGATGAAATTGCGACGTGCCTCCAAGGTGTTCGTATTGAGCTGAAACGAGAAAGCAATATTAATTTTAATTTTAATCAGATGTATAACACGAAATTATTAAAAAATATGAGCACCTGTGTACATACATATGTATTTACTTTACTTAACCGGTTGTTTTCAGCTGTTTAATTTCAATATCGACAACGGCTTTGATTTATACGGTCAAATTATGTATATAAGCCACTTAATTTTAATATTTAATGATGGAGTATTATTAGACAATTTACTTACCGATGATTTGTTTTTGCAGTTCCTCAAGCTCCTGATCGTTGCTGTATTTCAGAAATTGTACGCCAGGTTCATTAGCGGGTGCTGCGGTTGACAGAAGCACGAAGCAAGCCAAGATTGCGAAGATGAGCTGGAAAAATATTGAATGGAATTTTTTTGCTCAGTATTTCTAGGCATTGAAAATAACTTATTGATCTCATATAAATCATCATAAACACTTGAGCGACCTCGAAAGACAGAGTAAGAACCATTTCGGCTTTAATAATCTGAAGACAGCAAGATTTTCTGCGTATGGCAGAAACTTTTTGTAGAATCGTGTACGAAAAATGTTTGGTCAGTTTTGCCTCAAACTTCGAATACCAGTTTGAGCTGAAGTTTTGCCAAAAGTTATTTAATAACATGAAATTCTTGATAAGCCATTGACTTGAAGGTCAATGCGATCTCAGCTTCATTTGAATTTTTCTTAAAGTTAAAAAACAAAAGCACAATTTATTGATTTCTCAGGATAGAATGGTAAGGAAAAATGCCAAGATCTTCTTTGAAAATGAATATCGCTCCAAACCAGTACTATGAGTCTGATTAGAAATATGAAACTTAGCATATGGTGAATGTCGGAAGTAGCTTTCCGCCTTTCCACACATCGGTATTTGAAGAGTAGTCAGCGACTGGTTGAGGACCTTGGTTAGGAAGTTTGCTCACGTCGGGAATAGATTATTTAGCATTAGCATTTTTATATCACTCTCTCACTTTGAACCTCCTCATTGGTGAAAGTAAGTGGTGCGCAGTCTCTCGGCAGTTTGCGCACCCGTCGGGTAACACATCGTTCGCCTTCGTCTATTGAAGAGCGCAAAGTGAACTGCCGGTTAAATTACCTGGCGTACTTCTTCGGGTTCGAGCAGGCATGGCCATTGAATTGAATTTCAACTCGGTCGTCATGTTTCTTCGGATTACACAAGGTCTTGGCAGTAGTCCAAAGCGTACTCATACAGTGAAGAGGTTACAAGACTTCAGTTGCTCTATTCATTTTGTCCGCTTATGTTGGTTTACCATTTACTGAATCTCCAAATTGAGATCTTATTAGGGGATCACAGAGATTGGCATGGCGTAAGGCTTATTAGCCAAAACAGCTACTTCGGCTGGCAAATTGGGACAGAGTTTCGCTATTCTTAAAGCCGGGATGAAGCAACTGCGATCACTTGAGGAATTGAGTTTCGCTAATGATTATCTCCGTAGGAATAGGTTAAATAAGTAAAGACAGCTCGGACTACTTCGCAAGACTAGCTTACAAATTAAGAATATTTTTATGACATTTTTAAGCATATACATAGTTGATAGATAGATAGACCAAGGTCAGAGAAACTTGTATAACTGTTTTTTTCTTTAATAAAAATGATTAATTTTTAAGTCATTGCTAGACTATACATATAGTCAAAAAAAGTGCTGGTTGATTGCGAAAAATACAATTTATATCTTAAAAATCGAAGATTTGGTGTGAGTAAAATTCTTCAAGAACTTAAATTTGATTAATACAAATTTGGTATTTCAAGATTTTGCAAAAAAAACTTTTCAAAATTTATTATGTAACTGAAACATGTCACATTTTGACTCACTGACACAATTTTCGTAAAAATTCTTTTTCATTATATAAGTTTTTTTGTTCGAATTTAGAAACTTTCTGCTACGAAACACAAAAATATTTCACTTACCACTACGAATTTCATTTTGCTATTATATAATTGTTATCACACTTATTACCAAACACAAATTCACCGCCAACTAAGACGCCTCCAGACATCAAAGCTTCATTTTATACCCCCAACCAAATTAGCAACCGATTTATGTATATATTAATAACTAAAGTTGTTCGTTCAGCTGCTCATAATGCAACATTAAAATGTAGATTTCATGTTGATCAACATGTTTCATTGTTTAGTGCATGATTAGTGTTTCATTAAAGTTGCGAAAATTAAAACAAAAATAGTTTTACGAGTCGGGTTTGTAGTTTATTTTTCGTGTTCTGCGTTTTCGTTTTCTAATTAAAAACGCTACCAGTTTTGTTTAAATTGAAACGCTTTTGGCACTAATTAATGTGTGGAGTCTTCTGTAGTGCCGGCCGCCGACTACACGTTGGCTTTAGGTACGCAGAAAACGAGCATTTTGCTTTTGCTTTTGTTTTTCTTTTAATTTAATTATGCTTTTTCATTATATTTTCTGTGCTTTTGCTTTGATATTCATGGTATTCAGGCGAAAACTTTTACAGTGTCTTTCTTTAGTGTTTCATTAGACTCGCTCCAACTTGCACTGTATAAAGTGTTACGTCTATTTAGAGATTGTTAAATATTTTCGGTTCATTTGGGCTAGTTGACGCTTCACATTACACTAACTGTTTCAATGACTATAAAATGTGCGGTAACCAAAACGGTCAAAAAAAAATTAGTTTGAGTTTAGTACAACCTGCTTCGACATTAGGCTTCAGTCCAGTTCGAGCAGCACTCTCTTGGAATGAGTCATCAAATAGTTTCTAATTAGAACTCTCACTGTTGGAAAGACCCGTCAATGTTATGTTATCAATAATCCAAAAACTGTCAAGGGGATTTTTCATATTCACAAATATCTTCTTTTTTTCATACATGTTCCCCTTCTCCATCAAGGTTGAGTAAAAATGTGCAAGGTAATAATGCCGTTTGCTACACTTTAACGATAATGACTCACGAAACATCTCAATGAATATAATTATAATACTCAGCAATGCAAATCTACATACTACACCCACTAACTCAATTCAAGTGGCCAAATCACAAATGTGAAAAAGATCCATTCGAGAAGTTTATTTTTGGAAATTTTATTCAAATAATTCAAAAAAGCAGTGTTTTTTTTAATTTTAATCTCTGCACTTTTTGTTGGTCAAACAATACAGCTTATTAATAAAGTTCTGCTCCCAAAAAGCTTCATACTGATGTCTCCAAAGCGATGGTTTAAATGGGATGATAAGATGGCATGCACTCCTGGTGAAATTTCCAACTTGTTTGCTGAATTCTTCAAATCAAATTATGTACATAATGAGCTTGTAAGTACTTTTACTTTTTTTTGTAAAATAAATTTTTTAAAAATTGTTGTTGTTGGGTTGCCGTCTGTCCTGCCGGTATTTATGCTATCCAGCTTCTCTTCACTAAGTCAGGTTCAACTAATATCGTGCGCAACCACCGCATTCGCCTGATTTACCTACGTCAAACTTCTAGCTATTCAGCAAACTCACATGACTACTCCAAGGACACCTTTTTGGCTGAATTGTGGATATAGTAGCTGAAACGAAGAAGGCTCTGATGGCCATTACGACCGAGGATTTTTCGAAGTGTCATGATGACCGGAAAATTCGTTGGAATAAGTATATTGCAGCGGGAGGGGATTACTTTGAAGGAGATGAAATGGACAATATTCACCTTTCAATTTGATCACAGTAGTATATCACTTCTAAATCATTTGCTGTGATTGACTTTGCCTGTCGAAATGCCTCCAAATTTTCCTATACGTAAATAATTATTATTTATATCCTTTGTTCGTTTTGTCTTTGAATATGCTGCGTTCATGTGGAGACCATATTGTCTATTCGAATATTATAGAATTGCACACGCATCTTAAAGTTTGTTGACCCCATACCGTCTTATGAATCTCGCTTATAGCTATTACATCTTTAATGAATTGAAAATCGGTGGTCCGATCTCTGCCTTTTATTTGGTTTCGATTTTATTTGTATTAATGGAGTTATTGACTGTCCTTAGGTGTTAGGAAAAATATCAATATTTTTCATCATTGCCTCATTCTCCATTTTACTGTAAAAATTAAAAAAAAAGCTAAATTTGCAGATTACGCCGCTCTCAAGCGTGCTTTGTGTGAGTTTAACTCGATCTCTGATAATTGTACTTGACTATTTCACTCTAGGGCTTCCTTTATTAACACCCTTAATTCTGTTTTTCAGCTGAGTTTTCTATTTCTTTAATTGTTTAATTTTTTATTTTATAATTTAAACCATAATTTCCCAATAGTCTGTAAGAATTAATGTTCATAGACTTAAGTAACCAAAAATTTGGCAGTTTCTTCCTAAAACTGAACTTAAAAAATTTGTCAAGACTTACTTTATCACCTATAGTCCATATAGTCGATACTGGTTCTTTATAGGACATAGCTGCAATACAAAGTGATTGATCGGAAAAAGTTTTTTTATGGAGAATGTTTTTGTTTGACAAATAACCTTCACGAAATCTGGCATGGATTATTCTACATAGCAATGGTGCAATCTCCACATATAACTATTACACCGATCCGCGCATTGCAGCATATAAATGTCGATTAAAATGAAGATTCATAAAGTTCTTTTTTCTTATTAGTAATATTCATTGAAGTCATGACAGAAACAACATTTTGACAACATTTTCCAATGGAAGCAAGACGGTCACATTTTCAGATTAAACTATACACAAAGTAGCTATAGGAAATACACCTATAAAGGGTATTATAGCTTTAGTGCAGCAGAAATCAACGTGTTTTCTTCTTTTTGACTTAAGTTATTCTCCCTTTCTTTCGAAGGCACACTTCAATCAACTGAGTTAAGCAGCCAGTGCTGAAGGCAAAACAATAGTAAGTATTTGCTGCCAGCAATAAGCGCATGCGCATTGATGAGATCTGAACATCATAAGGCTAGAAACAGAGTGATGGAAGAAGTTTTTTGTGATTACTTTAAGTTGAGAGGAGAGGCAAAAAAGCTGACAAGCGTGCTCAGTACGAGTAGAGCAGGCTGATTTTTTTTTATATAAACTTTGTATGTGTGAAATGTTCTAGGGATCATTCTGAACAACTCTGCCTAAGAGACTAAAATCCAAAATAGGTTTCAAGTCAGCGATTTTTAAGGCGAAGTTGAAAACATCTGAGTGAACGGTTGTATGGAAGATATTTGTTATAGTTGTCCTATTCAACTGATTCCGACAAATGATCAATAAAATATCAAAATGTACCTGCGGATTAAATGTCATCCGAATATCTCAAGCTAACGAACACATTTTTATGATCCCTAAAAATTTTCGCCATAAAAATCGCTTGCTCAAAACCGATTGTGTATCCATAGTCTCTTATGCAAAGTTGTTTAAAATGATTAGTAAAACCTCAACCCAATCCAGTGCTTAGCGAGCCCTGAATAGAGTCTTTTTCTTGTTTATTAAATCAAATACCGTATAATGATTGCCCTGTGCTCCACTGCGTACTCAGCCTTAGACAACCAATTGTGTTGTGGCGCATTTGAGTCTCGCGCTACGAAAACATTACGCTGTTGACTGATTGCTATTAATGATGTGTTTACGCGTGCGCTCTACAAACTGCCCACCAACGCTAGGTCACTGTACACTCCAGCTGTGAAAAAAAAACAATATTAATATACTGTTTCAATTACTAATGTACGAGTAATACAAGCATCTCGATTACTGCACGCGGCGCTTCAAGTGAGATCAATGAACGTCCGCAAAAGCCGCTGCCACGCAGTTGCTCTTCTTCGCGGTCGAATTTCGTTCAAATTGAATAGTTTGGATACCTGAATGTATGTATTTACGTACATATGTAAGTACGTCAAGTCTCCACCGCTGTTGTTGGACCACCGCATGCTTCGCTAACTAGTCGCTGATGAGCTTTTCTTGGTAAGCCAGTTGTAGTATAACATATACGTTGGTATGATGAATGGATGCCAGGGCCGTAAAAGTTACACTTTGGTGCCGTTTTTGTTGCTACTTCACAGCTACTGTAGCATTGCGTTGCTTGATCTATTTGCGTTCGTTTCATTATTGCTTTCATTGTTTTTAATGATCTTCGCGTAGACGAGTGCAATTGCTTTATTAACTTTTGGTTTAAGTGATCGATCCACAAGCATTACTAACCCTATGCCGTTGTTGTTGTTGTTGCTGCTGTACTGCAACAGCTGTAATTGCTACTTTACCTCGAGTTAAGTGGTGCCGGACAAGGCGACTGCGTGTAAGTGACAGATGAAGATCATTTTTCTCAGTTGTCGATACAGTGAACGCGCCTCTTGGCCACAGTTCCTCTAACCAGATTGATGAGCGTTGGCGCATCGATTCTGTTTGTTTTATAAACCTTTGTAATGATTGGAAATTCGTTTAGTATGATTTATGGTTCGGTCGCGTGTACTGTTAACGTTGTTTGTTGATACAGTTATTTCCTTGGAATATAAAAGTGCTGCTTTCATAAAATTAAGAAAAAAAAAGTTGCAATAAATTCTTAATCCTCCGCCAAAATGGTAACGAAATAAATTTAAAAAAAAATTAAAAATATAAGAATCAAAAAGTTAATAGTAAAGATAATATCCTTTTAGGCCAATCTGGTGCAAGCTTTACTGTTTATGTGTCTGTGCTATCAGAATTTATGGATTACTTATGGCGCTACACTTTCTCCGCTCCGAATTAGTCATCCTGTGAAATCTCCGCAAAGAAATAATGAATATTTACCACCATTCACGACGGAAACGGAGGGTATTGGTGAGTTTGAACCGAAATTATGGATGGAGACAATTGTGAAGTGATTTGGAGAAGTTTAAAGATCTGAAAGATACATAAATTCGCATTCTTTAAGAAGCCAATTAAAGTGTTAAAAGCAGAAGATTTTACGCTATCGAATGCGTTGAGTTTTTATCTATAGCGCAGTCAGTCGTGCCTTCTAAACCTGAAGCATTATTTGAAATTAAAGGAATAATAAATAAAGGTCCTCTCAAATTGCGAAATATTTTCTGCATGCAGCATGCTATAATAATTTCAAAAACTTTTCTATTTATGATAAAAACCTCTCACTCCGTTAGCTCTTCTCATACAGTCTAATTTTATAAGACGCTCCATTTCTAGGATAAAATCTTGGCGTAGGAAGCAAATAGTACGAATAAATTGGACATTTTCAATATCGTGTATTATAACTGCACCGAAAAGAAACAACACACAATATTGTATTTGTAACGTAATGGATTTTATTAATTTTTGCTAGTAACTTTTTTAATAACAAATAGAAGAGTTTTTATCCAGTTTTATTTAATAGTAAAATAATTATTCTCTTCATTTATGTCGAAATTTTCGTTTGATTCCCTTTACTAAATTCTACACACCTTCTCTTGTAATGGCAGAACTTGTCGTAAGCCAGTTTTTGTTTAAATTTGTCAACGTCTTTGACAACTCTATGATCCTTTTTAAAGTTCCGTTTGACATATGCCCAAAAATTGTCTGTCGGGTGAGGTTGTGGAGTGTTTGGAGCATTTTTCTCTTTTACAAAATTGACATTGTTGTCCTTCAACAAAGCTAAAGTGGCATGAGTGTAGGGTACTGTGGCTAAATCGGGCTAAAAAGTTGTTGACACGATGTGTTTCTTATAAACTGGTATTAGGCGATGGCTTAGACACTCCTTCTTATAGTTGTCGCCCGATGTAGTACCCTTTGTGAAAAATTGAGTGATCTTAAGGCCGCCTGCCAGAGGAGTATTTTCTCGCCAAACTTTTTTATTTCATTGACTGGTCGATAGTACCATCTTTTGGTTTTGTGTAGAATGTTCTTGAGTAAATTCCTTTCAACTTCCGTATCCTTGTTTTCCTTTTTTAATTTGCCGTTCACTTTTTTGGGAAATTTTTGTTTTTTATAAGTTTATAAATTATTTCTTTGCTTCGTTCTTTGAATCATAATAGCATTGGTTTATGTTTTTTCGCCAAATCGCGCACAGATATTGATTTGTTTTGGTTTATTAGGGTCAACACCATTGTTTCAAGAGCTCACTAGGGACTTTTTCGCACACACTAAATCTTTTGGAGAACAGGTTTCCTTGAACCTTATTAAAATATTTTTCTCACCATTTATACTTACTTAAAACGTTTTCTAGCTTTCGAGGATGCTGCTTGAAGCTTCAATAGGCTCTTTAAACTTTTGATTATAAGCTTACATGTAGCACCCCAGGTACTTTTCAAAGAATTAAAAAAAAAATTTAGGGATGCCAGGTGAAAATTATTTTAAAGATCATTAAGTTAGGGTGTCGTCCATTGCTAAATGAAAGGTTTGACAAACATAAAGCATTTTTGTAGGTCTTATGGTACATATATGTATAAGTTGTCTTCGATTCGTGATTTCTCTGCTCGTGCTGCCTATTTGTTTGAATACTGGTATAGTTTGTTCGATTCGCTGAAGAGTAACGATTTGAGAATCGAAGACAGCTATATTTGAAAAAACTTAAATTAAAATTTAGTGTAAAACTTTCTGCAAAACAATATAAAATGTGTGCCAAAGTTAGGGCGATGAGACAACTTTCTGAATGTTTGGCGCATTATTGTCAAATGTATGGAAAATATTTAAGAGAATCGTTCAGATAATGCTCATAGAGGCTAAATGCATATATATTTTAGAAAAGGGTTGCCGTCTATTGAACAAATTAAATTTATTTCATTATTACAAAATTGGAGTTATTCCCGAAAAATTTATAACAGTTATTTCATGCTTTGCCTTAGAAGCTTTGTGATGCTACGTTTTTCAAGAATACTTAACTCTTTGAGCTTCAATTACTTGAATTATCTTTGTTCCAGCGCGAGTTTTTTCTTCTTAATTGTAAAAAAATGCACTTCATTCATTCTTTGTTGCAGTTGAGAAATCCATTAACTACAGTTCCAACACAATACGACCACCTACCACATACCAAGCACAGCAAGCGAACAAAGTTCAGCAGCCAACACAACAGATTCGCCAGCAAAAACTTAAGTAACCCACAGCAAGCCACAAAAAATCTCTACACCTCATATGCAGCACCGGCCTCCGGCTCGGCACCATTTTTATACTCACAACCGCTGGCCGCCAATCAAGTTCCGTTGCCCACGCTCTTTCCCAAGTCCTTGGTGGAGCACCTCTCACCAGCTGCTCAAAAGCCAACACAAATGCAAATGCAACAGCTACAACAACGTCAACAACAACAGCATCAGCAACAGCAACAGCAGCTACAACAACAACAGCAATCGTTATATACCGATTATACGAAGCAATTAACCAGCGATCTGCCACTCGCCAATACACCGTTGTTGATGGTCGAAGAGCCCACATCGTCCCTGCTGACGCCTAGTCAAAATCTCACCTTGGAGGCGGCGCGGATTTTAGCATCCACACTATTGGAAGCGAATGGTGAAGCGCCGCTAGAAACACCTGGCTTGGCGCCGCTGTCGAATCCCAGCGCTTTGGAACTGCCAAACAAGCTCAACAGCACCGATGTTTTGATCTTGAAATCGCAGAAGAACGCCTACATCATACCAGCGCCGTTGGCCAAAGGTTTGTTGTAGTAGCACACAAGTGAAACTGTTGTAATCTCATTTATTTTAATTACTTGTTGATGTAATTTATTTACAGATGCCAGAAACCCGACCAACGCACGAGCGCTCTATCAAATGCGTGATCAATTGGACAAAGCTTACACCATAAATCAATTTGTGTTCATCATAAAACCGGAGCGAATCAATTTCCTGAATAAATTGGTTTAGCGCCATGGCGATTTGATTAATTGATTTATTGCGCAAGCGTCAGTGCCGATTACTTTTTGTTCGTTTAAGTGTCATACATATGTTATTTTAGTATTATTGTTGTTGTTTATAATTAGTATTGTTGTTTGTTAGTATTAAAACATTATAAAAAGATTTATAATAAGCTTGAAAATCGGTCCATTTATTTGTTGTAGTTGGTATATTTGGTTTTTCTTACACAGAAACTATAATAAGCTAACGGCGTCAAATCGCTCGACTAAGGCGGCCAAATGGTGTTCAATAAATCGATTGTGACATTCGCTGTGTGGCTTATGGCGCCGTCCTGTTGGAACGAGATATCAACCAGTTCGGGCCCTAAATATTCGGTTATAATTGAGCAGTACCGATTCCCATACACAGTAACGTGCCGGTCTTGATCATCACGGAGGAAGTACGGCCCAATACACCACCGGCCCATAAATAGCATCAAACCGTAATTGTTTCGGGACTCATGGAGTACGTGTGGATTGCTGCCTGACCATTAACATCTATTTTGCTTATTGACGAAGCCATTCAGTCGGAAATGAGTCTCATCGGTGAAGATAATTTTTCGATGAAAATCTGGATCATTTTCAAGTTATTGCTCAGCCCAATTCTCGAGCATCAGTTTGATCTTGTTATGATGGAGACTACGATTTTTTCGAAAAATTCCCCACAACAACGCTTGAGAACGAAGTGTGAGAGTCTGCTTTGGGTTTTCCTCAATTGATACGCTACTCACACTATATCTTTTTCTTTATTGAAGATCTCCGACATATCTTTCTGGATGTCACAATATTCGTGGCACAAACAAAATGCATCACAGACTTAAAGATATTTGTTGAGATAACTGAATATAAATACAGATCTGTTCGTATGCTACACACTCTGCTGATGCTTTAGCTTCTTAATAAAAATTCATCTGTAGCAATTTTTATAAAAATTTATCCATTTCCAAAATTTAACTGATATGATACTTTTACATATTATTTTCTCTACCAAGAAGCGGTCCACACCCGGGGCAAAAGTTACTTAATCGGTAACTACGACTCTTCTAATAAGATTAGAACGGACGTCCTCCTTTCCGAACGGATCTTTATTTGGAAGTGTTATTGTCCTATGTTATACATATTTCGCATGGTCGATTTCCTTTAACGGAAATCTCATTTTATTAGTCAAAACTCGTTTTTTCTATCAATATAGGAGATTTTGTGGATGATCCACCTTCCAATTTACAACTTTTAGATGTCAACTTTGGAAAAGTCACCGTCTTGGAGATATCCAATCTTTTAAAGTCTGAGAATAGAAAAGTCATAGCAGATCAGATTCCGAAAATATAGTGGACGCAGTAGTAGGTAGGTAGATAGGAGTGCAGCCCTATCGGGCTCAATTAGCACTTGATGTGCCATTTTGATATGTTGTTCGTAGAACCTCCTGTATCTGCTATTACGTTTCACCCTCTCTCTCAAACCATTTTGAGGTTTCGATGAAACTACTTGTGTCCGATATGCTTTTAGTGGAAATCCTTTCAAGGTTTGGTGCTAGATGGATTCCAAGTATTTTGTGTAGGATCTGTGCTAGAGCTGGGCATTCGCAGAGAAAGTGGAATATGTTTCCTTGTTCCCTGCTACTCCGCAGCCACGGCAGATGTCGTTGTAGGGCATACCCATTTTGGATGCGTGCTCCACAAATGGCCAGTGCCCCGTTGTGGTAGCTGTTACTCTGTAAATACTTTTCCTTGACCTATTTAATAAGTCGTTGGTTCTTTTCCTGTCATATGTTGGCCATAATTGTTTAGTTATGACGCATTTTGTAATGTTTTTCCACCTGTTATTTGCAACTTGTTGAAATTGTCTATTGATCTCTCCCTTAATCGATCTTAGCGGGCTTGGTATTAGCTTCGCCTCGGATTCGTTGAGGAAAGCTCCTGCCTGTGCCAACTCGTCTGCTTTTTTGTTACTGAAAATGTTCCTGGGGCCGGGAACCCAGATCAAGTTTAGTTGGAGCTTGTCTTTTATTGAGCTTAGTACTCTCTTGCAGTTGTGAACTATGCTGGAATTTGTCATGGGTGAAGACAGGGCCAGGAGCGTCGCCTGGCTATCCGCAAATATAGTTGCTTTATTTATATTCCCGCGGTTTTCTAATAAAGCTTCGCAGGCAGGACGCGGTAGTAGTTTGAAACTAATTTCATGCAATTTCATTATCACTTTCATTGATTTATAACGTGAGGAATCCGTCGGTTATAAGCTCACGTAGCATACACTTGCAGAGGTCTTTCGAACACCAATTTTGTCAAGAACGCTATGTTCAGCATGTTTCTTTGATATCTTTTATAGCACCAAATTTATCAATCTATCTTATTTTCGGGTAATCTAAAATCATGTATTGATATTTTTTTCCATAAAATTTCCTTTTGGATGTCCACAGTGCATATTGTCTTGGACGCTTAAAAAGTCTCTACGGAATTTAGCCCTCCCCTTACGAATGGTTACTTCGCCAGAATCAGAGCGCAAAAGTAGCATCCTTTATGATCAAAATTCCATTTCCGTTCGATCCTAGTGAATTCCTGTCTGAGAAATGATACAAATTGCCAAAAGTATCTCCAGTTTAACCAGTATTAATATGTATATAAAATACTACCAAATATAAAATGAGATCTAAAGTGCTGAATGGTAAGTACTTATGAAATTATAAAAAAGCCAATAAATTCCAACTTTTTAGTTTCCTCGTTATTGCTGAAAAGTGTGTGGAAAAAAATATTCGAAATTAAAAGATGTTACTTTGAATTATTTTGAAGCTGGACACTCCAACATTTATTTACAATTTAACATTATTGTTTTGTTTTTGGTAACAATTTGCACAAAGGAATTGTGCAGGAACATTAAAGCTTAATCAATATTTAACAAATTAGTTCTAGAAGATTCTTCCAACACATTCATTTACACGCGCTTGTTGGGTGGCAAGTAAGCATTTTCAGCGCCACCAACTGGTGCAGCTCCATATTGCTGAGCAGCTGGTGCAACTGGTGCCTTCGATGCGAAGTCCAACACTGGTGCAACACCACCATTGTGGCTGCTAGTATTACCGCCCAAACCATCGTATTGCGATTGAATAGCTTGCTTGGCATTTTCAGCATCGGCTGGGGTACGGTACTTGACGAAGTGCACTTCGGGCTTGTAGGAATTGCGGTGGTTGAGTGATTGCAATTTGTTGGCCAAATCACCGATGTCAGCTTGTTTGCTCAGCACATAGATGGCGGTGCGTTCTTCGTCAGCCGATTTAGCCAGTTGCAAAGCAGCATTCTCGAGTCCAGAGTTTTCAGGTCCCTTAATGAAGATAACGCGCAAGTTCTTCTTCAATGAGTTGGCGTGATCACCGGCATCACCAGCATCATTGAACTCATGTTCGGGTGCAGTGTAGGTGAAGAATTCCTTGTTAACCTCAACGGGAGCGGGAGCAGCAGCGGGAGCGCTGTAGCTAGGACCAGAAGGAGCTAGACCGCCGAAAGAGCTTGGGCCAGCAGCTGAAGGGCCACTGTAGCTGGGGCCAGCAAGGCCTTGTCCGCCATAACTGGGCACACTTAATGCCGGACCACCATAGCTGGGACCTCCATAGCTTGGGCCACTTAATCCACCACCGAGCGCTGGACCACTGTTGGCCTCATAGTTGTAGCCGAGACTGGCTGCGTTGGCGGCAGCGACGACGGAGCACAGGATCTGCAAACGAGAGCAAAATTAGTGTTAGTCGTTTCTATTTTCGTTGATATTATTTGAAGTGAACTCACCAAAAATGAACGCATATTGTTGTTTGATATATTTTTAGCTTGCAACTCAGTTGCTTTCTGTTTGTTTCGGTCAAACTGCAGTCAATTTTATACGAAAATATTTTCGCGTAGGAAAGCAAAATATTTTGAAATGCAACGATACATTTTTGAACTAGTTTGCGAATTGAGTATAAAAATCATCATAACGGAAACATAAATGTCAAATATTCTGTAAATAAATTTGATAACGAATATGCGAAATTCGCACTGAACTGTTACCAAAAAACCAACAGCTCAAGGTCGCATCTCCGTGTCAAAGTGTCGCATAGACAACCATCTGTATATTTCTTATCTGCATCGAACCTCGTTAGGCGTTATAAATATTCATCGTACGATCGTCGCTGTAAGTCGTTAAACGTCCGAATGAATTTTAAAGTGAAACCATTCATATTTGGCTTTAATCAGGCATTCGCAGATGCGTTGACTTAGTTTAGTTTTGGACATCTGACTTGATTATACAAATTTGCCAACAACAAAGCATATATTACGCGTTGCCAATTAATGAATAAAACAAAGAAAAAAAGTAGTTTTCAACATTGTTTTCAGGTCACTATTGCAATGCAAAATAGATTGCCAATTTATGCGCACAGAGTTGGAGAATTTATTCGAGATATTAATTTGAAAACGTGTGTATTTTATTATATCATCCTTGTTTACCGAATGCTTATTGTATAATGGTTTTATTGGCTTGACTTTTAATTAAATAAAGGTATATAAATACAGTTCAAAAGATCGCCAAGACTTAAACGGTATTTGACTGTTGACATGAGCACATAGAGAAGGGAAAAGTGGTGCTTAAAAGAAAATATTGTAATAAGTAGTACTTTTTGGTCCAGATAGCGACTTATCCTGACACTTTCCATTGGGTTGCTTTAATTTAGTAATTCCTGTAGAGTTTTGGTCTACTTAGTTCAATGTAATGGAGTCATTCCAATAAAACATGTATCTACAAATTGTCATTTTACTATTTTTTTTCAGTAACCATTTCGAGTGATATTTTTTCACTTTACAATTTGTTTGTGTCGCATTCCATCAGTTTTAATAAGATGTTATGATTTCTAGTTTACTCAATTTCAATCTCTATTCCTGCTTTTCGCTTTCTAATTTCCAGTATACTAGTTAACTTTCTTGATATTCTAATTCTTGTAGGAATATTACTATCCCCATCATTATGTCATTCCTTATACTTGTCCTTAATTTTCTTCTCTTTCATATTCATTATCATATTCAATTTCCTTTACCTATTTATTATCGTTATCTCTTTTCCATTTCTCTTTCTCTTTTTCTATTTGTTTTTCAGTCCCTTTTAATGTTATTGCTCACATTCCTGTTTCTATTCTTCAATGATTTCTATTCTCTGTCCCTGTCTAATCTCATCTCCATTATTTTTAAGAAATAAATATTTAGGAATAAGAAAAGGAAACATTATTTTTCCCTATCCCTATCCCTATACCTATCCCTATCTCTATCCCTATCCCTATCCCTATCCCTATCCCTATCCCTATCCCTATCCCTATCCCTATCCCTATCCCTATCCCTATCCCTATCCCTATCCCTATCCCTATCCCTATCCCTATCCCTATCCCTATCCCTATCCCTATCCCTATCCCTATCCCTATCCCTATCCCTATCCCTATCCCTATCCATATCCATATCCCTATCCCTATCCCTATCCCTATCCCTATCCCTATCCTATCCCTATCCCTATCCCTATCCCTATCACTATCACTATCCCTATCCCTATCCCTATCCCTATCCCTATCCCTATCCCTATCCCTATCCCTATCCCTATCCCTATCCCTATCCCTATCCCTATCCCTATCCCTATCCCTATCCCTATCCCTATCCATATCCATATCCCTATCCCTATCCCTATCCCTATCCCTATCCCTATCCTATCCCTATCCCTATCCCTATCCCTATCACTATCACTATCCCTATCCCTATCCCTATCCCTATCCCAAAATCTTATATTACTCTGAGGCGGCGCACTGTCTTCTTGAAAATTTCATCAAATTTCGGGAAAAAAGACGGTGAACATCGTGTTCTATAATGATTATAATGACATTTCTTGCTTCATTTCGACATATGTATGTACATATATAGGGACCGATGATGCCGCCATATCGATTGTCCGCGCCAAACGGTCTATTTTTGAGGATCGAATTGCATTTCCTGAACCACAAGAAGATAGCCACAATTTTGTTTGCAGACGAAGACATTAAGCAAGAAATGGGCCTCATTTGAGAAGAGCGGGTTTTGGGCGAAGAGTTCTTTCCTTAGCCACCGTAGAATGTGAATTTGGACAATTTTCAAGCCTGGAACGAAAGTTTAATGTGACGTGATGTAATGACAAACCTTACCATGTACACTGAAAAATTTGCTACAAATTCGTAAACAAAAGTGGTCGCCATGTCATCTCTTTAGTCTCCCGAAGTACAATAAAATTTTTGTCTATGGCATATTCATTGCTTACTTTGTCTGTATCAGGTTAAGGTTAGTCAGATTTTCATAAGTTTAGCGATTTTCGTTCCTAAAACGCGCGCACTTCTTTACTTGTTGCTGAATACTTGGCCCAAACTGATACCCTAGCCTCCACATTCGCCTGATATGGGTTCTTGTGACATTTTTCCTTTTTTTCAAAAAAAAAAAAAAGCACATTCAAGGGCAGATAGATGGAAAATCGCTAAAAGAGCTAAAGTCTATGCTTATTCCATAAATGGAGTTTAAGAAGAGTTTCGACGATTGCAAGTAGCTTTGGCATAGGAGCATAATATCAAGTAGATACTATTTTGAAGGCAACCACGTTAACGTAGACGAATTAATATGCATATGTTTTTTTTTGAACGTACCTTGTATACCTTTATCTGTAAACTATCTGTACCATAATACTCTGTTCTGACTCTGTGAAACTGTTCCTGTTTATCTAAGTTTTATTAAGTTGTGTATACGAGAGTTTGGATAACTACTTTATTATATGTAGGTCATCAACACCACACTTGATTTCGATTGTAAACGTATATCCGATCAGATGAATAAACATTGCCTTTCTTTGTCGTCAACTCATACCACATTAAATCATCTCAGAAGCTTCGAAGTTATCTCTACCTAACGCTGTAAAACTTTAGCTGAAAATATATTTCTCTTCAATTTCTTTACAAAGCTTTGCACTCAAAATGACTTTACCCTATTTTCTCTATGTTATTTCTGACCATATAACTGGAATCAATATAATCGAAGATTTGCATAAAGAGCAACAAAGAGCCACAATAAAAAGAGAAGCATGAGCTCACTTATGTTTAATGTACAATATCCTAAAACAGCAGAAATAATATTAAACAAAAAGGTAGAATCTTCATATCTTATAAATATCTACGCTGACTTGGCCTACTATATATAAGTGATTTGAAAGATTTAAATTATAGCCTCAAAAGTATAAAAATTTTCCTAAAATTGTCTAATACTACGTTTGAATTTATAATGGAATTTAAATCTTTATAGTTTTGAGATATTAATACGAAATCAGCATAGATTGCGAGATACATATCTTAATAAACTTATGCCGTACTTATTTAAGTATTACATGTTTGTATGGTCTCGAAATCGGTCGTATATTACAATCCTCCTCCCCCAGCATCGGAAATCTTTCCCTATCCTTTAATTCAAATTTCACAGAGAACCAAATGCTAAGGTTCATTACAGCTTTTTTCCTTATATAAAAATTGCCAGTGAACACAGTCTTCGACTTCTTTCTGGCAACCGATTACTCATAGATTTAGTGTTAACACTAAATTGCATTTTGTTCAGCCTAAAAGTATGTAAAGTATTGCTTGATCGCTGATTGATCGCTGAATAAGAGAAAATCGATCGTCCATAGAAATAAAAATCCGACATTTCGAATTATACTTAAAATTTTAGTAATATTTATTTTTGGTTTTTGATTTTTTGCAATTACATAACTACTAATGAATATAAAAGTAATCAGTAAGGAACACTGGCGCTTAGAAAGTATTCAACAACCTAACTATTGGCAGAAATGGCGAGCCACCCTCATCGAACAAAGCGTTTACGCATTTAGACTTTGTTTGGTGGCAGGTAGGTGTTCTCCACACCACCGACTGGAGCTGGCGCAGGTGCCTTCGAGGCGAAGTCCAATACTGGTGCAACACCACCATTGTGGCTGCTAGTGTGACCGCCCAAACCTTCGTATTGCGATTGAATAGCTTGCTTGGCGTTCTCAGCATCAGCTGGGGTACGGTACTTGACGAAGTGTACTTCGGGTTTGTGTGCGTTTTGGTGGTTGAGTGATTGCAATTTGTTGGCCAAATCACCGATGTCAGCCTGCTTGCTGAGCACATAGATGGCGGTGCGTTCTTCGCCAGCCGATTTAGCCAGTTGCAAAGCAGCATTCTCGAGTCCAGAGTTTTCAGGTCCCTTAATGAAGATAACGCGCAAGTTCTTCTTCAATGAGTTGGCGTGATCACCGGCATCACCAGCATCATTGAACTCATGTTCGGGTGCAGTGTAGGTGAAGAACTCCTTGTTAATCTCAGCGGGTGCATTGTAGCTTGGACCAGCGTGTCCAACGTTGCCGAAACTTGGACCCGAAGCACCATGACCACCAAAACTTGGACCACCAAGAGCTTGTCCGCCGTAACTTGGACCACCTAGAGCTTGACCGCCATAGCTGAGGCCACCCAGAGCTTGACCACCATAACTGGGACCGCCTAGAGCTTGACCACCATAGCTTGGGCCGCCAATTTGGCCACCGATTAATCCACCACCAAGCGCTGGTCCGTTGTTAATCTCATAGTTGTAGCCGAGACTGGCGGCGTAGGTCGCAGAGACGACGGAGCACAGGATCTGGAATTGTAAAATGATTGAAAAGTGTGGGTTAGCTTGGCTTAGAGATCGAAACACTTTGCTGACTTACAATAAAGGCACGCATTTCGTAGCTTAGGTTTGGTTGTGGCTTCAGTTTGCGAATCAGCTGCTTACTGTTGATCTCTACAAATTTTTTCGACAAATTTATACAAATTTTGCTTTTGTGCAAAATTGCGAATGTTTTGCAAAAATAAAAAAAGAAATTTGCGACAAATTTGGTATTTTAATGATATTTGAACTCAAGTATAATGAAAAGTTATGAAATATTTGCAAAAATTATGAAAATATGAATGCGAAATTCGCATTAAAAATTCACTTATGAGCGACTACCTATTGAAGGTCGTGTCTTCGGCGGTTAAATCGAGCAGTTTGCATATTTTGTTATTTGTCACACTCTTCAAAACATACATTTTAAATATATTCGGCGATTTTTGCATTATTCGATTGTAAATGCTCAAATGCGCGAATGCTAATCGAAAGCGAAACAATTCAAATTTGGCACTAATATTTTTTGCAAAGAAAAACCACAAGCAGAGAAATCTTTGAAACTTATTCCAATATGTTTATATAAAATATCAGATGTAAATATTCGCGGTTTATTTGGTGCCAAATAGATGCGTATAATAAAGTAATGGTTTTAATAATCAAATTTTGTCCCTACATAGTTATTTTTAGTTTTGGCTTGGATTAACATAAATTTATATCATTTATATGCTCACGTAGAGCTTGCTCTCCCTGCATCGAGCGATTGACTGTTGGAGCGAACGGATCATCGACAGCGAATGTAGGCGTTCCTTTAGTTCGTTAGCTTAGATAATCAGTAAGTTAGTTTGATTTCGATTAAATAATTTGTAGTTGTTGTATATCCAAGTTTGCTAGCTGTTTAAGCTCTGTGGTTAATGCAATGACTGAGGCTTCTAAGCAACAGAGTCCTTATTGGATCTGGAGAGCAGGATATAAATTTACGAGTTTTTTATTCCGGCTCAAAGTAAGAATCTGCCGCAAAATGCTCTCAGGATGATCAAAACTAGTCTAACATAAACAAATGACAATATATGGTAAAAAGAAGGACAATACATTTTCCGCAAAATCTTTCTCTCGAAAACTTGTAATGCCGTCTTATCAGTTGTTGTCATCGTCCATGCCTCTGCACCATACTTGCAGGACGGGGATGATGAGTGACTTATGGAGTTTTGTTCCTCGAGAGAGGACTTTATTTCTCCATTTCCTACTCAATCCAAAGTAGCGCCTGTTGGTAAGACTTACGTATTCTGCGTTATATTTCAAGGCTGTCGTTGCTGCTGATGTTAGTGCTGGTTCCAAAATAGACGAAATTATATATGTTATAGCTGTCAGCAGTGATTCCTCCTGCGGGTAGGAGGGACCCTCTGGGTTCGAGGGGAAACCGAATACACCTATGGTAAGGCATGCCTGTCGTTAGAGGCGACTAAAATGCCGCATGCACTGTGTCTGTCATTCTGGGCTTGCCTTGAAATGTCAGCATAGTCCATGTCAGATATAGTGCTATAGTACTCATCGTAAAAGATGATTACTGTACATTGTACTTTTTATTCCTGGTATACATCACATCTTTTACGAGACAATGTCATCAGTAAGTTGAGCACTTAGGGGCTCAACTGGCAGTAGCGAAAGCTACAAAGTCACACCAAAGACTTAAACCTGGTACCACGAAGAGCAGTTAGCCCTTGGAGGTAACTCCAATCTAATCATTGGGTTTGGCCCTTTGTGGAGATTCGTGGTGGCTGTGGTTTAAACCTAAATAGAGGAAGGGCATTTAGTCCGGTGTGGAGTCGCATTTTGGCTGGGTGCCGGACCCAGAGTACGGCAGAGGTTTTAGGTCGGCCTTGAACCCGACCAAGGCCGCTAGGGTTTTTCTTTTCTGTTCACCCGAACCAATTGGAACCAAGGTATAAGTGCTGAATGCACTTATGCTTTGGGGCGCTGCTCAACGTACTGATCTACGTGCTTCTAGCAACAGAAAGCAGCGTGGAGTTAGGCCTTCGTAGGCATGAATTCACGTAAAACCACAACGGACTCTGTCAGCAGTGTCGTGGAAGCCCAGTCGCGGGTGCGACGACTATTTGTTTGATGGCAGGTGATATCTTGTCTTATCCTCGTTCACTACCAGACTCATTTGGTTCGCTGCTTTGCCCAACCTAGAGAAAGCGGAGAAGCGCCGTTAGGCTGTTGTTATGGCCAATGATATCTATGTAATTGCCGTACGCCACCAGTTGTACAATGGGCGCCATACGAGATAATGCAAAAATGCAGAAGGTGTCCTGTAACGAATTTCCAAATACAGATCTCAACAAAATCTTCTGAAATTCAAAAAAATTCTGAAGCAAACATTTTACACAGTGGCAAAGTCAAGATTGATGGCTAAGTCGATTTGTGTATTTAGCTGAAGAGCATCGATAAATAAATGAAATCAAATTGAGTTACAAGAGACTTATTAAACTTAACATTTATTTATGTATTTTTGGTTAGATTCAACAACAAATGAACAGGAACTTTAAGAACTAAATAACATTCAACAAACCAAACGGTGAATAGTCAACACGAATATTTACACCACTTAGTTTGGTGGCAAGTAGGTGTTCTCTATGCTACCGACTGGTGCGGGTGCCTTTGAGGCGAAGTCCAACACTGGTGCTACACCGCCATTGTAACGGCTAGTATTACCGCCCAAACCATCATATTGAGACTGAATAGCTTGCTTGGCATTCTCAGCATCGGCTGGGGTACGGTACTTGACGAAGTGTACTTCGGGTTTGTGGGCGTGTTGATTGTTGAGCGAGTTGAGTTTGTTAGCCAAATCCCCGATGTCAGCTTGTTTGTTGAGTACATAGATGGCGGTGCGTTCTTCTCCAGCCAATTTGGCCAATTGTACGGCAGCATTCTCGAGTCCAGAGTTTTCAGGTCCCTTAATGAAGATAACACGCAAGTTTTTCTTCAAGGCGTTAACGATGTCACCGGCATTACCGATATCACTGAATTCATGCTCGGGTGCTGTGTAGGTGTAGAATTCCTTGTTAACCTCAACGGGAGCGGGAGCAGGAGCACTGTAGCTTGGGGCAGCAGGAGCAAAGCCGCCAAAGCTGGGACCACCTAGTGCTTGTCCGCCATAGCTGGGACCACCGTAACTGGCACCACCATAACTAGGACCGCCTAGAGCTTGACCGCTATAGCTGGGGCCACCCAGAGCTTGACCACCATAGCTTGGACCGCTAATTTGGCCACCGCTTAATCCACCACCAAGCGCTGGACTATAGTTGTAGCCGAGGCTGGCTGCGTAAGTCACAGAGATGACGGAGCACAGAACCTGTAAATATTGCCGATGAGTATTTGTTTGTTGTGGCTGTTATTTCCAAGTATCTTACCAAAAATACACGCATTTTGTAGTTTGTTTCGGTTGATGGTTGTTACAGTTTGAAAGTCTAGTGTTTTCTGTTGCTGTCAATGATTCTACAGACAATTATATACCAAAACCAAGTTGTGGGAAAATATGCAAAAGTGTTCAAAATGCAATTAAGGTTTTATGATCCAAATTGCCAAAAATACACAATCATAACTATAAAGAGAAAATTCCAAAATTCTTTTAAAACAATAATGCAGAGTATAAATGAGAAAAATTTATGCAAACTAATATCTATTTATATATATGCATATCCTCTACACTAACTGCGTTTAAAGGTCGCCCAGCGTTTTAGATATGTTTTCTTGAATATGCGTGGTTAATTGTGTTGTAAGTTGTTGAGCGCTCAAGTGCCGTCATCAAGAGACGGAACCATTCAAATTTGGCGTCAAAATTTGCATTTGAACTAATTTTTCTCTTTTTGGACGTTAGTCTGCATTCGTCATCGCCATAACTTTGATTGACAAAACCACAACACTTCATTAATATGCGGTTATATTGAATAAGTTGGATCTTAAATCGGGTGCAAATTTATGCAACAATGGTGGGCGGATTTGGTCAAAATACCTATGAAAGAGGAAAACGAAATTTTTATTTACACATGCAAATGAATGAGGCGAATTCCAAAGACGGTCATTTAATATCTTTTTCTTTGAATATTTTGTACTGTACATAAGTATATGAGGGCTTTGTGACTTCGGATTTTTAGTTTATAATTGAGAGGCGAGCACTGACGATGCCTTAGTCGTGTAGTTGACTATAAGAGATAAGATTTAAAATCACTTTTTATTTAGTTGATTGTTCCCTTAGGTGTGGAAGTGGCATTGAAGTCATAGCCAGTCCCATGGTGCTTCTGATTGAGTCTCCTCTTGACACTATAAATAAATTCGCTGGATTTGATGAGCCTTTTAATCTAATACACCATCATTTAAGGCTAATAAGGCAATTGGCTGATAACAGGATAGTCATAAAGACATTGCTCAATAATTCGTCATAATTAATACATGCTCCATGTTTTGCCGTCCTTACCATGTGTATAGTTGCTAGAGACCTTTAGAGTAAAAGAAAAAGATGCATTTTTTTGTTTGTTCGGCGTTTACCTTTCCATTAAGGCATTTTGTAATACGGTTATACCACCACTTGAACAGTTTGGCCCCCTTACAGGGACTTCATTAGTTGATGTGCTGTTGAACTCAACTAATTTTTTATTGCTTTTGTTGTGTATCCTTTTGTACGTGCAACATGCTTCAAGTAAAATATGTAAATATGGATATTGACAAATAAAGTAAGTCTTTGCCTGGCATATACATACATATACGATTTCCTTCACATTCTGCGTGTTTTAAGTCAACCGGACCGTTAATGGGCTTTATTTTAAGCTTTCTAAAGAAGAAGTACTGGCAAGAACAGTGGGAGTGGTAACAGATCACTGTCTAATTGACAGATATGGGAGACTATAAAATGACTATTGGAGTAGCTATCAGGAGGTAGAAGAAAATAAGACTATAATAAATCTTTTACGTGAATATAGCAAAATAAATGCAACTATCTATCGACGGTTTCGGAAGTTGCACAGATAAAACCTTTTGTAGTGATGTGCTTCATCAGAAGAATGGAGTAGAAAGATGGTAGGGTCTAAGATCGAACATAAGTTTCTCTTTTTCGCTATAGCACCATATTTAATTCAAAATGTTTTCATTCAGTCTATGCAAATATAGTTTAAAATGAAAGAAATTGGCTACACTCACTACAACTTTCCGTGGAACACCTATCACTGTCACTGGTATTCTATATATTTGCTATAAGCCACTGTGGGAATGGCCTTCAGTGCCTTCGAAAGGATAAGATTTTAAATAATTTTTATTTAGTCGGTTGTTTCTATAGGAATAAAAGACGCTGGAAAGCATATTCAGTCGCATGGTGCTCCTGAGTCAGTCTCATCTTGACGGTTTTCATTCAGCTCATTTTGGAGCGATTTTCGCCAGTTGTTGGACAGTTTCATATTTGTAAACCCATGTCTTGTCACCAGTAAAGAAGCGTTGGAATAGCACTTTAAGTGGATTCATGAGAGGTGCTGAGATCCTCTGCTATCCTCCTGATGTTCATTAACGGAAATGGATGGAGGATCCGCGAGAGGCAAGTTTTGGATGACTTCACGTTCGTCACTGAGTGTTTTGTGTCACTCAAATAATTGCGCTCATGCTTACCAAAACATTTGTGATTCCATTGGAAATAAATTTTAAGAGAACTCGTTCAATATTTTTTCCATGGTAAAACTTTAAATGATTGTAAAAAGGCTATATCAATCTCAGAAAAATACATTTTATCGATTCAGTGTTCCCACGCAATATATATGACCCAGTTCAGGTCAAATTTCATCAGATCATCATCTTGAAGAAAAACTTGGAATATGTTGACAATTTGGGCATCAGTAGTTTTAATTTAATAAATTGTCTAGTTCTCTTAGCGATGCAAGTTATTGCAGTAGTGCATAGTAAGCAAATATAGCGACGGGCAACCAAGTTGCCGGTGGTTAGTAGCCAGTGGTCACGCATGAAACAAATTTTGTTGTAGCTGTGCTCTCTTGTTTGCTAATCGGCTACCAATGTATGCTTGTGCTAGTCGCCATACGTAATGGGAGTGTTGATTTCACGCTTGGCTGACCTAAGCTTGAGTCAGCTATCTCAAGCGTTTAATCTAATGTTATACGACACCCAGTGGAACAGAAAGCTAAGTTTAAGATACTTTCATATTTGCAGTTAGTGATGTTTTACTTGTACTAGTATATAATGGCAACGCTGACACTAACATTTCTCCATTTTCGTGTTAAAAAAGTTTTTTAAATAAATTTTTCTACTAGTTGCATTGCTCAGACACTCCAAACAAATCACAAAATCCCCAACTACATACACTTAATCAGCTTCGCTACCAAACATTTATAATTGCTGAACAAAGCCAAACGGAAGTAGTTAAACATTTGTCAATTGGCTTGCGATAAGATCTCACATTGCTAATGCAAAATGTTATGTATTATGACAGGCGTTTAAAATTGATTTTCATTTGCATAAATCTTTCTATAACAATGTTCAAAATTATGTGCATAGCCACAAACGCAAATTAGCATTTCTACAGATGAGTTCTTTTGCGCGGCGTTTTATGAGTTCAACGGCCGTCAAGCCACAAATAAAATTACAACAAAACTGCTGAATTAAGCGCCAAGTATTTTCATTGCCCATATTTATGCGATTTGATTTTCCAAATGACAACAACAAAACATTTACTAAACCTGAGTATATGAAGTATACAAGAGCGTGTCATTTTAACATACACATCGACCAACATGATTCCAAACATATACTATATACAACTTGGATGCGTTAATGGCTTATAAATATTCAATTAATCGCAGATAGATAAAAATAGTGAAGTTTTTTATTGTTGAAATCAAATTTAGGTGAATTTGTTTGTTTGACCCACATTTAGTGGGTACAATAGTGTATTTGTATTTCTTAGTGGTGGGTATTATTAAACGTTATCGAAAATTAGTAATGTTATCGATTAGTGAAATTTATCGACATTTTCCGTAAGCCGAAATATTTTTGTTCGTGTTGATAAAAGTGCTAGATAGTTTTATCAACTGTGCATTTTCATTGCGGACTTTGTAATTCCGTAAATTTGTAACTACCATGAAAGTTATAATTGCCTTTAACCAGATAATCTCATGAATTTCGGGATTAGAGAACAAAAGTGTCATAATAAGTCACATAACGATTTTGTTAGATTTTGTGAGATCACAGCATCAGTCATCTATGAGCTCGATTGAACTCACCATACTATCAATAAACACTGGTTCTTGATTGAGACGAATATTTTAAGTTACTGTAAACAACACATACACAATCTGAGTATAAAAAATGTCACTCTTTACGATAAGTTCTAAATTACTAGATTGCAACTATACTTCGTCTTCTCTCTTCTACAGTAGATGCAATTATCTAACTATAACTCGTAGAGATCGATGTGACAAAAAACAAATCCTGAAGATAAAATTTCGTAACTTAAAATAAGCTTTCGAAGGAGACTTTGTAAAATTTAAGGTTGGGTACAAACTGTTCAGTCCTCGCTGACGTTCTTAAACTGAAATTCTTTAGAAACTTAATTTCTCACACTCGTTTCTTTCACTAATCTTGGATATAACCCTCTCAGAAAATAATTAATTCTTCAGGCAGTTAGGAGCATTATGAGTCTCATGAATATCAGTAAAACGGTGAATCTCAGTAAAACTTTTAAGCTTAGCTTCCGAAATCTCCATTTTCTGAGAAAAAACCATTTGATGAATCCGAAACGAAAACTACGAGTATATTTATAATTAAGAGAAAAGTCATTTGAAATTTCAGTATAAAACAACGGACCATTCAAAAAAAAAAAAATATATATATATATATACAAAACTATTTCCAGACTTCCAACCACAATAAATGTTCATTGGAACTTGTGGAGTAGGTATAAAGAATGGACATCTTATCGTCTCAACCGTGATTTTAAAAGGAATAATAGAACAGAGTCTTAGTGAATGTCTGAATATTTCATACATAGTAGATTGTATCCTCAAACAAAACTCGGCACAGAACAAGGTAGGTTAAATCACGGTACATACATATGACGTTCAAGCGCTGACTGTTTCCAGGAGCAGAGATTCTGGACAGCAGCTGAAATTTTTGGTCTGATACTATAACATAAAGAAGAACTTTTCAGGTACAGGAAATTTAGTTATGTATGAGTATACATTGTTCCTCTTGCAATATTTTTTGATTTTATCGATCGCTTTCGCCCATCGCTAGACTTAATGTTACCATATTTGAAAATAAAAAAATAAATATGTATCCGCAACATTTAACTTATTTATTTAATTTACCGGTATTGTTTTTATGCAAAAGCTGCGGGAGTGCTGGAACATTTACTGGTTGTTGTTGTGCGTAAAATTTTAGGCCCGCGGTCTTTTAGCGCACACATACATTTAAATAAAAGCTGGATGGTGGCTGCTTGCTCTTGCATTGTGCGCTCTGATTTGCATTTTTATGAGTGCGTTGGAATTTCTCGTTTAAAACAACAAGAAAAACAACATATTAGCAAAGCGACAACAAATATTAGCGCATTCCACGACCTCAGACCACACTCCATAGCGATCCAAGCATAATGTGTTAATGTGTGTGTTTAAAAACTATTTTTAGTTTTTACTGTCGCGGGGGCTGCTTTATGTGTCAATTTAAATGTCTTAGCAACGCTTAAAAAAAGCTATCATTAACTGAAATTTCACCATTTTAAGCGGACAATGTGTTGGGAGGTTTTAGAAAACCTAAGTCCCTTTGACCAACGTCTGTCCCCCGACCAAAAGAAAGATTTAAGTTTTCTTTTTTATGTGTGGCGGCGCATTACGGCAAGTTGTACGAATTTTATGCTTTTCAGGCATTATTTATGACAGAGAATTAATTATGCTAATATGTATTTACGACTGCGTGGATATGAGCCCACGAAATGGATGTAATTGGTCACGGTTGACAATCAGACGTAAGGGTTGCTTCAAGCAATTGTGTTTTTGTTTGTTGTTATAGTTTTTGTTGTTGTTATATAATCCTCTGATAATTTTAGAGATTGTTTGTGTAATTATAGTGACTAGTCGGTTTTATAACCGAGTTCTACCGGTCTCATAAATGTAAAAAATCATAACCTTAATTATTTGGAGTCTTTTATATAATTATTGCTAGTTCCGAAATGAATATATTAACATTTTCACATAAATTAAAATAAAGATTTCAAAAGAAAAACTTGTACTAATCACTTGAATGAATGAAAACTGATCTCGGAAAGTGGTTGAGCCCTTGCCTATTGCTCTTTATTACTGTATTCTGGGAAGCTTTTTTGTTGATTATGTCACCTACACTTCACTAGGTTAAGTCTCTGGGCTTCCGTGGTAAAAAACTCCTTCTTTGTAGAATATGGTCGGACGAAAGCGGCACCAACGAATGGAATTTAAGTGTACTCGGCGCATAAGGTTCTATTGGGAGTATTGTATGAAAGATCAAAACCTACCGTCAACAAACTGATTGAGTCATTATCAGTGCGGCTTTAGACCTGCAAAATCAGCAACTGACCAGATATTCACCATGCGCCAAATCTTGGAAAAGACCAGTGAAACCACACCACCTCTTCCTCGATTTAAAGCTGCTTTTGACAGCACGAAGAGAAGTTGCCTTTATGCCGCGATGTCTGAATTGGTATCCCCGCAAAATTAATACGGCTGTGATGCTGACGTTGAGCAACACCAAAAGCTCCGTCAGAATCGGGAAGGACCTCTCCGAGCCGTTCGATACCAAACGAGGTCTCAGACAAGCTGACTCTCTATCGTGCGACTTCTTTAACCTGCTTCTGGAGAAAACAATTACGAGCTGCTGGACGTAATCGAGCAGGTACGATCTTATATGGATATCATCGGCCTCAACACCCGCGCCGTTAGTTCTGCTTTCTCCAGACTGGACAAGGAAACAAAACAAATGGGTCTGGCAGTGAACGAGAGAAAGACGAAATATCTTCTGTCATCAAGCAAACAGTTGTCGCATTCGCGACTTGGCTCCGACGTCACTGTTGACAGTCATAACTTCAAAGTTGGAGAAAATTTCGTCTATTTTGGAATCAGCATTAACAGCAACAAATATGTCAGCTTCGAAATTTAACGCAGAATAACTCTTGCCAACATATGCTACTTTGAACTATGTAGGCAATTGAGAGTAAAGTCCTCTCTCCACGAACAAAAATCAAATCCTTAAGTCACTTATTATTCCCGTCTTGCAATATGGTGCAGAGAAGTTTTCGTGAGAAAGGTTCTGCGAAAGATTTATGGTCCCTTACGTGTTAGCCTCGCCGAATATCGCATTCGATGGAACGATGAGCTGTATGAGATATACGACGACATTGACATAGTTCAGCGAATCAAGAGAGATCGTCTAGGTCATGTCGTCTGAATGGACGAAAACACTCCAGCTCTGAAAGTATTAGACGCAGTAACAGAGAAAGAGGAAGACATCCACTCCGTTGGAAAGAACATGTAGAGAAGCACCTGGCTTCGCTTGGAATCTGCAATTGGCGCGCTGTTGTTAACTCGGCTATACCCACTTAAGCGGTTTCTACGCCAGTAAAGAAGAAAAAGATGATCTGGTCAAATATTGCACTTACTTTTATTCGAAGCTACTTGAATTTCGTTAATTCAAGGTTTCCTTTCGTCAACTTATTTTGGTCAAGTTTCCAATACGTAGTCTGCTCGCAGGTATCAGCTACTTCATATGAATTATACGGAATTTTTTCTTTCCTTAATTCTGTTTCGTTCTCTATTGTGCATGTGGCCTTCAGCAGACCCTAAAGTCTTGTAAATTTTTGTGAGTTTTTGCCGATGCGGTAGAAATTAATGCAGGATGAGCCCAGCAAGCTGTTGTTAACTATTTGGTAATTATATTACAAGATTACATGGAACAACTAGTCAGTATTCTGTCGTTTTCAGCGCTGAACCTAAACACTTTTCGTGAGTTCGAAAATCGTTGGTCAACAACGAGAACTACCATAGAGAAGAGCTTTAAGTTCATATAGCGCCTATTGCATGAGTTCTAACTGGACTCTAGGCGTTTTCTTCGCCACTGTTAAGCATTCGCTTCGAATTAATATTAGCCGCCACAAGAAATTCTTGAAAGGCTCAAAGCGATTCTTTCTAACAAAAAGACCTTTGATTCATATGAAGGTCTTCTTGAAATCACCAATAGTCGACGTACTCAGCTGTGCAAGTATGACATCATGACATTTGTCACGAAGATCAGCTCTGTAACTTTTTTGGTAAAGATGTAAGGGAACCACAAAACTTTCACACATTCATGGTTGATATCCTAATAAATTGTAAGTATTAAAAGACTTGGGTTTATATTTTATAATTGGATTTTTTTATGTTTGTATTTTCTAAATTGAACAGGAAATTTTTCTAGAGAATCTTTAAGAGCTAAAAATAATCTAAGTAACAAAGAAATCTTTAAAATTAATCAACAATCAAATCGAGCGTATCAAAGCTTAGACTCTTCTGCCGGGTGGCAAATACGACGCTTGTGGTGGAATGTACGAGTTGGCTGGTGCCACTGGCGCTGGAGCTGGAGCAACTGGCGCTTGGGATGCAAAGTTCAGAACTGGTGCAGCACCGCCATTGTTGCTGGTGGATGGACCGGGCAATGAGTCGTATTGTGACTGAATGGCGCGTTGTGCATTCTCAGCATCAGCTGGGGTGCGGTACTTGACGAAGTGCACTTCGGGTTTCTGATTTTGGTGGTTGATCGAGTTCAATTTGTTTGCCAAATCACCGATATCAGCCTGTTTGCTGAGGACATAGATGGCGGTGCGTTCATCACCAGCAGATTTAGCCAATTGCAAAGCAGCATTCTCAAGTCCGGTGTTTTCGGGTCCCTTAATGAAGACAACACGCAAGTTCTTCTTCAGCGAGTTGGCAAGTTGACCTGCATCGCCAGCATCGTCGAATTCATGTTCAGGTGCCGAGTAGCTATAGAACTCCTTGTTGTACTCATTCACAGGTTGAATGGGTTGGGAGAGTTGAGCGGCACCAATAGGAGCAGAGAGATCGACAGCGCCTTGTTGGGGGTAGCTGTATTGGGCCGAAGCGACGGCAACAAAGCACAAAACCTGCGAATTCAAAATGAAAAAAGTTGTTTAAATTTTCGTTAACTTTGTTTTGGTGGAATCCTTTTGAAAGTATCCTTGGTACACTTACCACAAATGTACGCATCTTCAGGCTTGCAGCAGTAAGTACAGTTTTGAAAGAGTGTCGAGTTGATTATGATTAGTTTTCGTTCGCGTCGCGATCTTTATACCATTTAGCTCTCCAATGCAACAAGCTTTCGATGTTGTCAAATACCAGCATTGAAGCTGCTTCAGGCTTTGCACAAGCGTTATCTTGATCGACGTCATAGCAGTGAATTTGATATTGTGATTCAACCTGTGTAAAATACAAACACAAGTAGCGCTGTTGGTGGCACGAAGGTTTCCAAAGACAATCTTACTAAAAATACAAAATACGCCGATCGATACAATATTAAAATATTTTAGTATAATAAAAATAGCTGATTCTCTTTGTTCAAAGGAGACGATTAACATTTTTTCATAGAAAGTTTCCAATGCAAATTCGAAAAAATAATCTCTGATCGCACAGTCATACGCATGAAGTGACAAAAATTTATTTATTTAAATGACCCTGGAGGAAAAATAAGTAATTTGCCATTTAGCAGTATGCCAGGCGCCATCTGAAGCTTCTATTGCAAGGTTTGCAAAATTTTGTTGTACTACAGACAATCTTGAAGCGGTAGCCTACAGTGACTTTAGAAAGTTCATACCGGCAAAGAAGTTGCGTTCAATCGTGAGTTAAACCAATTTTTCAATTATTTTCTTGATTTTTTAGATCACTTGAAAAATCTAACATATATTGAGACCAGGTGTTTACCTGTTTTTGAGGTCAGTTAAGAACTAATAGAAGAATTTCGTGAAGACTGGAAAAAATGTTCATCTGAATTTCTTTTAAAAATGGCTTCTTTTTTGGGCGTATAGCTCCTCGCGAGCTTTTTGTGAGCCCTGCTGCACATGTCACATCCAGACATTCGGTCACTTGCTGTTTCTTTCAAATTTTGCATGCCAAGCTTCCTCATATTTTCTTCGAGCTCGTCAATCTATCTTGATCGCGGTCTTTCCCTTGCATTGGTGGTGCATGCTGTGGCTTCTACAAATATCTTCTGTGATCTCTTGTTGTCCAACCATTTTAGTCGCTGCGATTTGATAAAGTGTTTAGCATTTTCACTTTTTATAAGTACGTTTAGATTATACATCACTCGTCATTATATTTTATTGCTCCAAAGATCTTGTCAGATGTAATACACTTATGCCAACGAAACGAGTCCTCTCGATACACTTATCATAAGCCCTTTTGGGATGGCTTTCAGCTCCTTCAACGAGTTTTGTTTTATCGACTGAAAATGGGTTCCATTCCGCTGATTGTTGATTTGTTTCCTTGTCTTATCGGCAGTTCAAAGGCTCTCGGTAAAAGTGCGATTGGAACTCGCCCCATCAAGCATGTCGAAAGAGACTTAATATTTTCATCAGTTGAAGAGGATGGCACGTCTTCAGCGATCTATCGACCGTCTTTAAAGGCTTTGTACCCCTCATAGGCTTGTGTTTTGATAAATATGAATTATGGGTTATTATGGGTTCTTTTTTGTCACAATACATACAAAAAGTACAAGAGAGTTATACGAATTTGTTTAGTAGTTTATTATTATTTAAATTAAATTTTTAAGACAAAATTTGTTTTTTTTCTTTAAAATTAGCCTATTTGCAATATTTATAAGAAATTAGATCTGCAGCCTTAAGAAAGGTGCCTAAAATCTTGCTAGTACCAAAGCACTTTTAGGCGTGGCGTGAATTATTTCTTTCTGTTCAAAAATGTTCTTATTCTAACAAGCTTTCATCTCCACCAGATATAATCTTCTAGGTTATCTCCAAACAAATAAAATAATTTTTTAAAAAATGCTGAAGTGGTGTAATCATTTATTTCGTCATTAATATTTTTCCAACAGGGCAAGTGAATTGCTCGCTAACCTCGCCGAAATGTGCGTAAGGGCAACGATGGAAGTCGTGTTCATTTTATGTCTTTTTTTGTTCGACTCCCTTGTTATGATAAGCGGAAATTCCGTTTATAGAAATTTAGACAATGGACTTGATTTTTGCAACACATTAAAGGGAAGATAACGAAGCGAATAATTGATTTGAAGCTGAATTGAATTCGAAATTGTTTGCATATTTCGGTTGAAATTTACGAAAATTGAATTAAGTTATTATCACTTGAAATTTATGTATGTAAAAATTGTTTACAAAGGGATTGAATTTATAGTATATATGTAGAGATGATAATAAAAATGCGAATAAAAGTGGAAACTTCCCCGTCAGTGGAAAAGGACTACCGAACTTTGTCTTTATAATTTAGGCTCACGTCCGAATTTATATTTTCTCTATATTTCTTCTTTGAAGTGGTTTGTATTAAGATGTGATTGGCAAATCGCAAAGAATTAAGGCTTTAATAATTCTTATAAAAGAGCCACCCTATATTATTATTTATTCATCCATTTTTAAACAAACTTTCATAAAATACTTTCGGCTTAATAAAATTTTTAGCCTTGTGAATCATGCGAGCTATTATTAGACTTCTGTTAGCCGTATATATTATACTAATTCGGGTTAAATACTATTAAACTCGAATTTGTAAACAACGTTGCTGACTTTTTACGTCAATCGAAACGAAAACATAAAAAATGCGTAAAAAATACTAAGAAACTAAACCAGAGGAAAGTCCGTAACCTTCCGCAATATGCAATGCCGAAACTATCAACTAACCGGAGCTCGAAACTAGTTCACAATAAGAAACATTGAAAAGGTGGCAATAATTAAAATTGTTAACTTTGAGAGAAATTCATTAAGCTAAGTTAGTAAATTATGGTGCAAAACAGTAATGAGACAAATTTTATAAAAAAAATAAACGTTTTACAATATTTTTGGAAGAAATGATAAATTTTATTCAGCGTCAAAGCTTCGCACATCAACCGAGGCGAAGCGTTGTGACAACTAATGATGTACGAAATATTTCACATACACACATACAAATGAAGGAACAATTATGAAAGCGTTTGTTGGGGGTGTGAAAGCGTCCATAACCTATAGGTTGTATATGTAAGTGCTTAGAGTTGCCACGTTCGCACAACTTTGTGAGAATACTGAAAAGTTCCTAAAAGGAAATAATGCTTAAAGTTGAGATTGTTGCAAGATAATGAATTCGCGGTTTGAAGAAGGTTTTATGGCATAATTTAAATCCAATTGAAGTTCGTGATGCATTGTAAATATTATTGAAGTTCTGTACATCTTATGACTATTTGAAATTTATACTCAGCTTTCAAACATATTATCGAGTGAACAAAGTTGCGAATGATCTTCTTGGACGGCTAGCCTGGTCCATTTGGTTGAACAGAACTCCTTGAACCTGCTACAAATTTGTTGATGCGGTAAGGATGAATTCCAGTCAATTCGAGTTCTTAGATGGTATAGATGAGATACTAACCTAAATGCTTTAACCTTAGTTTAGCGAAAGCTGGGCAGTAGAAGCGAATTCGTCTTGATGTTCTCAACTCATCTTTACCTGTGCAGCTTTGAAAATTTTCCTTCTTCAAAATCTTTCCACTCACCGTATATGTACCAAAAGTTCAGTTAAAACTGCAGTCCAAGCAAATAATTCAATGAACCCTTTACGTTCCACTGAGTAAGAAATAGGCTCACAGATCAAGAGCTAGAATGAACGAGGTCAACGAGTAGTAACATGAAATAACTTGATGTTATCCCGATGAAAGACAAGCATTTTGAGATGGAAGACGGGATTCCAGAAGCATGCACCTTGGCTCGCAAGGCTATTCCGAGGAATGCCTTCCGTGACGCCTGCAGTGCTTGAAAATCGTGCTGGATCGACCCAGAAAGAGCTTATTTTGAAAGTTTTTAAAGTATTTTAACGATTGGTTTAATAAAAATTTTTAAATCGACTCCGTCTATTTACTTTCCGGACAAACCCTGTTAACTTGAACGGACTTTCAGCGAGCGTAAGGTCAGTATTCCTGCTCTTCTGATCCTCCTCTTCCAAACTTCCCTTAAGCTGCGGCTCATTCGTCAAATGCTCACTGCGCCTCTTCTCTAGGAATTTGCTGAATTCCGAATAGAGAAGAAGACACTCAATTTCAATATCACGTCAAATAATTACATTTCTGGAAAAAAGCAATTCGATTTTGAAATGAAATCACTTCGGTTTTATAAAAATTTAAAATCAGAATCAGATCAGAATATAGCCGATTACGGCGAGACGAAATTAAGGGCTAATGGACTTAAATAATTTTCTTTTGGTCCTAGTATCCATTTTTATGGTCTTTAGGGTCTTCTCTGCAAGAGTCATTACAACGTGTTTGCTTGTAGATCTTTTGAAAAACTTGCAGTGACATAGAAGACTTCTTTTATTGGATTTATTGGAAAAAATTTCAGCTTTGAAAGTATAGAGTTAAGCCGCTATGCACTGGGATTTTATTCCCAAAAATAGGTATATTTTTATACTTTGCTTTGCATATTCGTAAATGTTTCAGCAAATTTAATTACTTATATTTAATTAACATTTATTTACTTAATAAAAATAAAAAATATGTTGGCAATCCTTAACTGAGCTTCCCGATTAACGTCAGCATCCAATTTCTCTACTGCTTGCCGTCTTTTCGGCGATTGTCATTGTTGTGATAAAGCAGTTTTACTTTTTGTTTTGTTGTTGTACTATTTTTGCCTCTATTTGTGTATTTCATAGGTGATCTTGCTTTGTTTTTGTTACGGAATTCCTCGCGTTAGGCCAATTTTGCTTGTGAATTATTCAAATGTGAATATTCCGGTTTCATTGCCGCATCGCATGGTATTGCTGTTGTTGCAACATTGATCTCTATTAGGAATATGTTATTTAAAGCTATAGTTGTCTTAAATGCCAGCTGTCACAATCAAAACAAAATAACGTTAATTGCCAATAACATTTTCTTCTCCTTCGTTAGGGACACGTCTGTGTGTGTGAGTGTAGACAATTTATATATTCGTTTATTTGCATACAAATGTGTTTGTGGCTTTCCGAAAGTGCTAGCGCCTCTCGTGAGTGTCGTCTGCAATTTTAGTGTTGTCTGTTGTCTGTTGTAGGTGTTGGTATTTTGGTTTTTTACAAGGCACAGTGTTTAAAGAAGACTCTTTTTGCAAATAAATTTATTTATTTATTCAATTACATTTAATTTGATGATGAAAAAATTTAAATTTCGCTTCAAAGAAAATAATTACCTTCAACCCAATCCAATGAAATCTAATAGGATAAAAAAATAAGAAAGTCTTTAAATGATTTTAAAGAGCATATAGAATTATGTTTGAAGAATTTCCTATATTCTTATCTCTTACGGGTGAGAACCTCCATTTGCATATCAGTAAAAATGAGTTTTATTACAATTTTAGTTTTGAAGACGCTCTTTATCTTATCACAAAGAGGACCTTTCTGCCTAAACTATCTCATATGCAAAAAAAACAAAGAATTTATTGTTACTGTACTGATCAAAGAGTAAGGGCCAAACAGTACAGAAAGAATATTGTCAAGTTATTGCTTTGAAAAGGTTGAAATCATGGGCGAACATTTCAGGCTATAGTTTCTTCGTCACCTGCACTACACTCATCTACTGCATTCTTTTCATTTCTTCGCAACATTTTTGTGACCCTTATCATTCCGCAATTATCGTGTTCGTTGGATTCTGGTTATTACACAACCTCAAAAAATCCATGTAGGGACGCCATTTTCACATGACATGAGAAGACGAAAACCGAATAGAAGTTGGGCTTGCAGGTTATACATGAAAAAGACTATTCCGACTGTTTTGAGAACTGTAAAAAGTGTTGACTAAAATGCGTTTTATCGGAGTAGAAACACCTTGAAGGGTACGAAATATGTTTTTATGAATACATATATAAAGAATTTCGAATTTATAATCTTTCTTTTCGATCACATATAATCTCACTTCGGATTAAGTTCAAAATTACGGAGAACATTTTCAAGTGTATGGTATGTACATTCGATATACCGTGAATGAGCACCAGAAGCAATTTTTTTGAAGTTCTGAAGTAGATATACAAATTTTATTAAAACTAATATTTTTTGTTACTACTAATTGAGTATTTTTAAATTTTGTTGAATTTTCCTCATACACTACCCACTGTGCCTTTAATTATATATTGTATTTAATTATATTATAAATATTCGTATATTAGTTAGTCTGTTCAGCATATTTGCAGTATTTGACATAACATACTACTCGAACTACTAGATGCATACCTGGGTGCATTAGGGCAGTCCTTCGAAAACGAAATTAACATTTTTATCCTTTCATTCCGTGACCCTGCTTTGTTTGCAATCAATGTCACGACAGTCAGAAATAACAATATAAAATAATAATATAATTTACTTAAATGAATAAGGAATCATATTTTAGCTTTTAATTTAAGGAAATATTCCTACAAATGATACGTACTGAAAAAATTCTCAGACGTTTTTGTGATTGCTTGACTCGGTAATGCTCGAAAAAGCCTCAAAGATGGACAATAGTAAGCACATATGGATATTGGGGAGAAAGCAAGAGGTAGTTGAACACGTGAGTAATGTTTATGGTCCTGATATTTCAATATCCATACACAATTTTGGTTAGACAAGACAGCTCGAAGTGATGAAAATATTGCTGCCGATTCGGCAAGTGTTGTCGAAGACTTCTATTTTTTTCGATTCAAACACGTTTTCAAGAATTGCGACTGCCTTAAGCCAAAACCTACCGTATTTTTAGAAAGGATTTGGGATAGCAGTCGTAAAAAATTGTTCTCACCCAGGAACTGAATACATTAGACCAACGTAAAAGTCGTTAATTGGCTGATTTTGCTTTGGAACAACCTGAAAATAATAACGCCCACAGAGCACGTGCAAAACCCGATTTATTGCGAGAAAAGTTGGGGGATGTGATTATTTCAAGAAATTTTCACATTGAAGGGCCTCCAAGAAGATGTGATTTAACACCATTAGACTACTTCTTGTGGGATTATACGAAGTCTTTGGTCTTAAGCAATAAACCAAGTAGAGTCTAGTTTATAAGTCAATATTGAATATGCTATTCATACCATCAACTTGATTTAGTGGAAAAAGTACTCGAAAATTCGAAAAAGTCGTGGAGGCCATTTGAATGATGTTATATTCAAAAATTAATTGTATCGATTATCACATTAAATAAAAAACATTTGAATTTCCTTAACAATTAGTGTGTTTTCTTTGAAAAGAACTCATATCTATCTTACGGGAAAACCGAGTATATCGTACGAGTGTATCATTTTCTTTCATAATTCAAACATCACCTTAATGCACATTCAATTTGTTAAAACTCTGTTCACTTTCATTAATTTTGGCTTGATACTTATGTTGTTTAATTATGCGCGTTTATGCAAATCTGCTTTTTTAAGTTATTTATTAACAAAAACAAAAACCGTTTTTATACACATTTATATAAATTGGCAAATTTAGACTGTCTGAAAATGGTAATTTTTCAATACCTCATTGTCTGTATGATTTTTTGTTTTTCAATCTCTAAAACTTCTAATTAGGCTATGTCCAATTATGACTGACCTTTTTATTTGTCTCTCAACCGAGATCAAAGCAATTCAAATTTCGTGCGCTTATGCAAACTAGCGCCTGAGTCATGAACTCTACAGCGCAGCCTGGCTGCCTAGAAGCTTAACCATCACATAAATTCAAGATTATTATCGTTTTAGTTATGGGTCTTGTCATAAATTATAAGGCAAATTTTTCAAGAATGTTGACAAACGTTGAGAAGCCGACGAAAAAACCCAATCCGGAAAATGATAAATATATTAAAGATGTTAATTAGCAAGTGATACTAGACACCTATAAATAACAAATGTTAAGCATGAAACGAAACAAAATTGTGTTTATGATTAGTTAGACTGGCGTTTAGTAAGAATGTGTAAATTAGCGTTGTGAATTGCTTGTTTAGAGGCGGATTATAATTATCTATAACGAATGGAAATTAGTGTATTGACCCACTCAGTCATAGACGCCACCAGTTTTACTTATTTATATTTTTTTTCTGTTTTTATTTATTTGATATAAATAAAAGATTTCTTTTTAGAAATTTTAACTTAATACCGTTATGATGTATTAAAAGGTTTTGGTATATAATTTTACTTTGTTATGGAAAAAATCGCTAACTTGTCTTATCTGATGATCTGCTTCGTTCTTTGCGATGTTTGTACGTCATATTCAAGATTATAAATATCTTAATTTTGAATCTCGTTACCGTTATCTTTAAGCTTAGGTGTTAAATAGGAGTTCTAAGCTACTTCGAATTCCAAGCATAGTGCTGGTAGGATTTCAGTTATAGATATTCAAAAATGTCTTCAAAAATGGCTGTCTGAGATTCAGGCTCAATAGAAAGCTAATCTTTTTCATCAAACAAATCTTTTAAGTAATCTAAGAGCATATAATTTTGAAGTCTTATATTCCAATTACTTAATTTCGATTTTCGACTATAATTCCTCTACTTCAATTTCCCCACTTTACTTTGAGTTTTTGTTAACCGAAATTGTCTAACGCTGCAGACTGCGGGTTTGTCCTAACAGAATTGGTTTCATTATTAATTACCTACGCTCAACAAATGAAACTTAACATTAGTTTTCAAATTTCGAATTGTCAACAAATATTTCATTCAAATACGAGTATGTTGTCATTAGTTAATAGGTCAAGGTCTTGGAAAATAACTAGGCCATGCCACAGCAATTATAGATTTACATGTATATATTTAATATGTAAATGATAATGGGTTATAACCAAAATTTAATAACAACGAGTTAAATGCCGCTTAGCGAGTTAAGCGTCGTACTGGCACCAGTTATTAATGACTGCTACGTCACGGAATTAAAAGATAACAGAGTGCAGCGCATGGAAAGTGAGTTTAGCCGCATTACGCATAGGCAGTAGGGAAGATGAGCATACCAAATATCAATATATACAAGTATGTGTGTACATATGTTTGTATATACTATAACAGTTATTGTACAGCTTCTAGCTGAGTGGATTTATAGCAAGGCATTCTCACCAGAGCTCGCCGTGGTTAGTTCTTGGCAAAAAATTACCAAAGAGCGGGTGTTTTTATGATTTGAAGAGAGGTTCTATTAGAAATACATCATTTGCTTAGAATTGTGTATAAGATTGCATCTGTAGGAAATCTTAAGCTTTTATTTTTATATCTTGAAATCAATAAAATAGTACAGTCGGTTGAAATATCCAAACTTTTCATTCAAATTTCTTTGATAACCTCCAAATTTACTCCTAAACATGAAACATCCTGACTTTGATATAGTTTTCCTTGAAAGTCAATCGTATGTTAAGGAATTACCACATAAAAATGCATAAACATGTAACTGATAGCTTATATTTGGATTATTTTCTATTTCTGATAATTGCACAGAACTTATTTATAATTATATCCTGAAGGGTATATTAAGTTTGTCACGAAGTTTGTAACACCCAGAAGGAAGCATCGGAGACCCTATAAAGTATATATAAATATCGTATGTTAGCTGAGTCATTTAGCCATGTCCGTCAGTCCGTCTGTCTGTATATATACGAACTAGTCCCTCAGTTTTTAAGATATTCTTTTGAAATTTTGCAAACGTCATTTTCTCTTCAAGAAGCTGCTCATTTCAAATTTTATTCCATAAATGATTAAGAGCTGATTAAATTTGTTTGAAATTAGATAAAATTGGTTTAAATACACCAAAAATTACTCAACAAAATAATGTTTCATTTATGGGTGGTGTGGAGAGAATATCTTGAACTATATTATTACGAATTCTGAACATAACCATAGCTTTAAATTTGGAAACTATAAAATTGTTTTTTAGAGACCAGTGCTTTGAAAAAAATACATATTTATATAACTGCTTCAAAAACCCGAAAGCATAAGAATCCTTGAAAGACAAATCGAATGGCATGCCAAATCAAGTTCTACGATTAAACAAAAGCATAAAAAATTCAAGATACTATCGCATTAGTTAATTATTAATATCGATTGTAAAATCATAGCTTCGATAAGAATTCTTGAATTAGACGCACGAATTTGCATTTATCAATAATAAATGAGAGCAATTCATAACAAAACGGAAATGTAAAAAAATTATCTAGATCGTAAACGCAGTTGAATTGTGAAAAGCTTGAGATGAAATAAAAAAATTAATGACTTAGATAATAAAAAAAATAAAAAAAGTTTTCATAATAAAATAAGCATAACAATTTTTATTGCTTTTGAGGAATGTATAAAATCGCAACATTACGAATACACAACGTAGGAGATTCAAAAAAAGTAAAACAAAAAGACGCAACTTGAATGTGTGACCTCAACATACATAATATACGCTAGGGGAAAATAAAAGTAGACCGATCCCGTAAACACCATTCCGTTAAGGAACCATTTTAAAATAAAAACGATTTCCGCATCCAGCTACACAAAAACTGTTTTGTAAGTCTATTTAGATTCAAAACTGATGAGACGAGTCAAATGCAAGAAGAAGTTGCTTCAGTATTGGAAGTCAACCGCTAAGACATTTTAAAGCTGGGAATGATGAACACTGCGCAAAAAACGGTTTCAATACCAGGAGAAGCACGAAGGCATTCTGTTGCATTACAGCGCACGGCCTTGCATTACAGACCCGTTAAAACCAACTTGGAAACGTTTTAAGGGGGTATTCTACTCTAGAATTTTGAAAAATTCGATATTTTTTTCGTATGTTTAAAGTTTAGGCTTTCAAAAATATGACCTTGGAAGGATTTTTCAAAATTCGACTTATTTTCGGAGATACAGCCGACTTTAGTGACGCAGTGGCTAGACCGTGTTCACTAGGATTGTCTCCTAAACTTTTAACGCATTTTTTCTCGAAACTACTTTTTTCCACACGGTACCGGCATTATCTCAAGTTTTATACAACCGATTTACTTGAAATTTCGTGTGAACCTTCTTTATATAATCCTTTATCGTTCCCACCAGCATCGTTTCAAAATTTTTGTTTTTAATACTTTATAAAAATTCAGAAATTTCAAAAAAAAAAAGCGTAAAAATGATTTTTATTTTCAGGCAGTAGCCATTTTTCAAAAAAAGAAAAAAAATTTTCGTGTTTCCGGACTATAACAGCATCCTTACTGATTAAGAATTTCTTTTGATTTTTTTTCAGACCACCAGGAGAGTCAGGATCAATGTCACCTGTCTCTCCTCCCCCCCTCTAATTGTTTTAATTTTTAATATTTTTTTGTAACATTTTTTTCTGTATTCTTAAGATGTCAATAAAAACACCATAAAAAATGTATAGTAAAAATATTATTTGGTTTTTTTTTAAATAAAATTCAGAAAACTGCACAAAATTTGATTTCTAGACTAGAATACCCCCTTAATTGGAAATCGAACTCCATCCATCCGCCATATTTCTCAAATATTATAACATCCGGTTGTTACTTGCTTCACTTGATGGTACATTGTCTATCTCAGAAGTAGTTTTTTCAAAAGACTAAATCAAAAAATGGCTTGATTCATGGATATCATCACAAGATGAACAATTTTACGGTACCGAGTTTTGCCAGAAAGATAGGAAAAAGTTGTGACTAACTCTGAGCAATACTACGAATAATTAATTTGTAGCCATTTTCTTAGAATAAAATTGCATTTTCATTAAAAAAACAAACAGCGAGAACTTAGTTGCGCACTTAGTAGTAAGACTGGTAACTTCAGAGAATTTCAGTCGGGGCTATGCATCTTTCCCTTGAATTTAGATATTTGTGGTTTGAGTGCAAGTAAAAGGAACTTAAGAGAAAGACGGTTAGGTGGTGACTTTTCTTTGTTAAGCATCTCTTTCTCGATTTTTTAAGTATCTGACACATTTTTAATTATAATGAGCATATGTATTTGTAATTATAATGTTTTATACCAAAATTTTTATTAAATGACATTCGATCATACACTTCATAGGATAAGTTTCTGATTTCAATATCGTCAATCCCTTTGTAGATAATCCAGTAAAACTAATGTTTTGCTTTCCAACTTATCGTCTTTTACTTTTGTCATCTCCAGGTACATACTACCCATGTGGAGTGGTAGTTTTATACATATACAATATGTCAGAGTTTTTAATGTCTTTGTTTCATCTTTTGTGTTTGTTTGGATCTCTTTTTGATTTTGTTCGTCATTACTTGGGAGACTCTTTGTTTGTCGCTTTTAGTGTGTAGTTTGGTAGCGTAAAATTTGCTTTGTTTATTATAGTCATAAAAATAGTTGTGTGATGTAAAATTAATTTTATAATGACATCACATATGCACATATATACATGTGTACATATGTCTATAGTTTTACCATGTTATAGATACGCTATCATTCAATTTTTATACCCTGAACAGGGTATATTAAGTTTGTCACGAAGTATATAACAGCCAGAAAGAAACGTCGGAAGCCCGTTAAAATAAATATTTACTACTCTGATCGAATTGGAAAGTGAATTTTTTACATTTCATCTCCTTCAAAGTAATCGCATCCCGCTTCAATACACTTATGCCAACGAATTTTTCGCTCATCATAGCACTTGGAAAAATCCTCCGTCCTGATGGCCTTCACGGCTTCTTCAATTCAGCTTTTATATCCTCAATTCAGTCAAAATGGTGTTCTTGGAGTGGTCATGTGAATTTTCTGTATAGCCGGAAGTTACACGAAGGTAAATAAGGTGCGCTGGTTGCGGAACGATATTAGTTGAAAATGTGGCGAAATGATCACGAATAACCAATGCAGTATGAAATGCTGCATTATCGCAATTCTTTGTTCAATAAATTCAGGCATAGTAAAAATCAAAGAATTCACGTTTAGAGCCCCACAAAACGACGCCTATCTCAAATACTAATAAATATTTTGACCTGAAATTTAGCACAGATGTCACTAACTTACAGGGAAAAAAATTTGCCGATTCGAAAAACACGTGAATTAAAAATTCATCTTTCAATTTTCACACTAGTACATAATTGATCTAGTTCTGTGTTCCCGTCCGTTTGTATATACTCGAGCTAGCTCTTCAGTTTTTGAGATATCGGATGAAGACGTTCAATGAAGCTAGATACTCATACGTTGGAACCGCCGATATCGATTCTTTTGTGAATAATTTTTTTTGTGAAGGGTATTCCAGTTTCAGTGCAGCCAAAGTAAAAATGGTTTCTTCTTTCAAGTGACATAATACCTGGCGCTCATTGAGTGTAGTTAATTGTCTAAGTTGCAGCGGAAAATAAGCAATTTTAACAGTTTATGATAATCAGCGTCATTAATAATGACTCTAAGTTAGCTAAGCATACATAAATATGTAAAGCATTGACGGATTTGGGCCGAGTTTTTGTTTATTCACATAATGGTAATTTTATTTCAAACTTCTTGTCATTCATATTAAAATAAATACATCTTTTTTAATCCTTTTAATTGTGTGTGGTGAAATTCTATACAGATTTCAAAGCACTCCGCTGAACTTTTCCTCTAACAGCTGGTGAGTCTCACACTCCAGTCTTTCGCGTCTGCCACCGATCATTAGTCATAATATACCCATATGTGAGTTTCAGTGGCTACTGCACTCAGCATGCTAAGGTTTTTTCACCATTTCTCACCATGGGTGTCATCAGTAGTTTATTAAGCAATTAATTTATGATATGGAAACCGTTTGATACGAGCGCTAATCCATCTTTAACCCAAATAAAATGTTTCAATTTCAAATTTTTTTTGTAACTATAAGATTATTGGTGTTTCATTGTTGTTTGCGAAATGTTATACACCAGTTGCAAGTATTTTCGGTGTTATTCTGAGAATTCCACACAACGCTGCCTTAAGTGAAATTCAAATGAGTAGATATCGTAAAATAAGTTTGAGTTCATTAAATGTAATTAATCACCGCTTGATTAGTTATGAAAGAAATTAAAAAATGCTGCTTTTCCCAACCATTTGTAATATTCAAATATGGTCATAATGATATTATATAAAAAGAAATATGAAGTATTATTTACAAATGTATGTATATGTATTTGTAACCTAAGCCCACTTCACAACGATTCATAAGGTAGTGAAAAAATATCTACTTAAGGCCTAAAGAGCTCGTTTATAACTTTATTTTTAGTTGTTTCTCTCTTAATTGCTGCCAAATCCATTTAATAATCATCATACTTGGTGTTTGTAGTAGGGTAGGGTCTCATTTTCCAGCAAATGTTTAGTGAATTGATTTTACAACGTAATCTGATGATTTCTGTAATTTAAACTTTTATGAAATGGCCCCTACATTTTATGGAAAGTCGAAAAATTCATTAAACGTTTACGAATCAATACATTGAGTAATTGAACTGTGCTGCTAAACATGAGCTTATAACCGCTCTTCTGAGTTGAATAGAGAAATAAGATTCTACTTTAGGTGGAAGTATCTTATAGCATCAAAGAGAAAACAGCGGATCCTGCTCTCGGTTTTCACGTTACGGTCATATCTGTGCCATTCCGCTTAGTTAGCAATTAAGATGGGTGAAAGCAAGACTTTGTAGACTTTTCGTCATAATTGAACTAGTGGCGGGTGGCTGGTCTAGACAAAAATCATCAGACTTTATGTTTAAGATGAAATATTAGCTCGCTATATTGAAATGTTCTGAATTAATTCAGATTCGTTTGGTATGAGGGTAAATTATGCGATACCAAGTATTCAACATTAATCCTCTAAAAATTTATGTTAGCAATAAGTATGCTAAAACATGGAATTTTGTCCCCAGATCTTCTACAAACACCGACAAGTATGTTTTATAGTAAAACTAATGCAATTTTCTGCGAATCCTTCACCACTTCTGCGACGAACTGTTTGATATACGTAACAATAAGTTTGAATAACGTCAAACTTTGACTCATCAGAAAACATTAAATATTTCTATTTTTTTCTGTACAATTAAGTTTATTTTTAATCCAACTAAATAACTTTTCTTTCAATTTTCTGGTCACGAGTGTCTATTTTACAGTTTTCGTTCTGTTTTGAATAAATTGGAGTTGTAGGTGAAACAGGTGAACTGGATAATTGATGAGTTGTCGGTGAATTGCATAATATCTCTAATTCCGTTGCAGAGAATCCACTTTCTTTTTCCTTCCATTACAGTTCACACTACTGCTTGGAATGTTCTCTTTGCGTATATATTATATCCCGGCATTCGGAGCCAGAGCACGACTTTTGTTGAAAGCATTTACTGAGGTTTAACTCTGAATATTATTTGAATAATTCATTATTAAAATATTATTAAGACATATAATGGATATCATCATCCCCAGTGCAAGCCGATAAATATGAGATTATTAGTGAAAAGCTTTAGTTTCTGACTTTAACGGATAATAAATTGCTCTCTGTTGGTATGGAATTGGTATGGAGTTTCAATACGCTGAGTTCGCTATAACCCCAACAATTGTCATGGTATCGAATATATTCAACAAATATTCAAGATTTCGCAAACAAATTACATATACTGCAAAAACTAAAATCGAAGCATAGTTTTAGGATCTACAAAACAGCGATTTTGCAAAACATAATCAAATTAGCAGAGAAATCAGCGCCAACTCGCTATTGGTTGAAACTGTTTGCAAAAGCGGAAGAAGCAGAAAGCAAAGTGCAGGAGAAATTCGGCCAAATGGCAGCTCGCACGCGCTCACACCCACACATGCAAAGTAAATGTGAATAACAACAACATAGAAGCAATGAAATGGGGAAGCTATTAAAATAGGAAAAGCCCATGAAAACCCGATGCATTGCTGCAAATAGTTTGTCGTGCTTTGTTGTCTTATATGTGTAAATGTGTGCTTTTGGTTTTAAATATGTATATAACTAATTATGCATTTTTGGTTGCTGGAGAGTTGTTTGTTGCGATGAGTGCTCGACTTTGAATGCAAATGCGGTTCCAGTTTTTTAAATATATATTTTTTTTAATATATAATTTTTTTTATATTTTTTTTAACATATATTTTCTATTTCTGAAAATGCATTTTAATAGTGCAACTAAAATTTCCAGTTTTAACTTGCAGCGGTTTTGGATTTCGATGCCATAAAGAAGCACGTTGACCACATGGAGAATCTGTTGACAGTCGCTGTGGTCTTAATTGTGGCAATATTTTAGATGCAATTTTGTAATAGACCCTCTGCTATAAAGAAAAAGAAATAAAATATGCACCATTTACTTTGTTGGTGACACACACATACATACAAACATATGCTGAATATAATTAATTTATTAGATGGAACAAGTTTTGCTCTGGAAGCAGCTGCAATTAGGCGCAACATGTGTTGGTGGTGTTTGTGTAGTGCGTAGGGCGGCGGCGACGGCGGCATATTTCGGCATTGGTGCGTAGCTGATCGAGTATAAATAGCGCGTGCGTGGCTTTGTTAGGACATAAACAGTTCGATACTCATTCAGTAATAAACGCTCCGTGCCAAAACCTTCTCTACAAACAACAAAATGCGTGTGATTGTGGTGAGTTGTCAAGCAAAAACCTATGAAAAATATATATTCTAAAGGATTGCAAAAACAAAAAAATCATAAATTGTAATATTTACACACTTTCCCTTCCACCACTTTTAGGTGCTTTGTTTGATTGCTGTTGCTGCTGCTCAATACGAATATGCCGCCAATTCGCAGCCACAAGTGGGTGCCGCTCAACTCTCCCAACCCATTCAGCCAGTCAGCGAATTCAATAAGGAATACTACACTTACTCGGCACCCGAACATGAATTCAATGATGCTGGCTCCGCTGATAATATCGGCAATGCATTGAAGAAGAACTTGCGTGTCATCTTCGTTAAGGGACCCGAGAATACCGGACTCGAGAATGCTGCTTTGCAATTGGCTAAATCGGCTGGCGAAGAACGCACTGCCATCTATGTGTTGACCAAGCAAGCTGATATCGGTGATTTGGCCAACAAATTGAATTCGGTACAGAGCACCGGCAGCAAACCCGAAGTACACTTTGTCAAGTACCGCACCCCAGCCGATGCTGAGAATGCCAAGCAAGCTATCCAATCGCAATACGACTCGTTGCCCGGTGCTTCAAGCAATCACAATGCCGGTTCAGCGCCTGTTTTGGACTTCGCCAGCAAAGCAGCTGCAGCTCCAGTTGCCGCTCCAGCTCCAGCTCCATTGGCCGCAGCTGCACCCGCACCCGCTGCCCCTGCCAACACCTACATTCCACCACAAGCACAAGCGTATTTGCCACCCGGCAGAAGGTTCTAAGCTACACGAGTGATTTCTAGCGAATGTCGTGATTAACTGTTGACTAGTTTTAATATACTTGTTTTATTAGTTTTTGTTTTTTAGTTTTCATGTTCTGTTAACTACTTGCTGTTAGAATCGCAACAGCTGTATGTGCAGATTAAATAAAAATGTACAAATTTTATAAAATATAAATGGCTTTTTGGACAACTTAGGAGAGAAATAAAAAAAAAAAAAAAACTGTTGGTAATTGTTTAGAAGTGAACCCAAGACACCTCAACGAGATTATTAGGGCTTAGTATGGCTTAACCTAACAAATAAGCATTAATGAAATTCAAGCATCGACATCATTGGCTTTAACAACCGCGTTGTTAGTTCTGCTTTCTCCAGGTTGAACAAAGAAGCGAAGCAAATGGATCTGGTAGTGAATGACGAAATATCTCCTGTCATCAAACAAACAGTCGTGGCCCTCCGACTGCCCTCCCACGTCACTGTTGACAGTCATAACTTCGAAGTCGTAGATAATTTCGGCCATCTTGAACTAGCAACAATGTCAGTCTAGAAATCCAACGCAGAATAACTGTTGACAACAGGTGCTACTTCGGACTGAGTAGGCAATTGAGAAGTAACGAACACGAACAAAAATCAAATCTTTAAGTCACTCAATATTCCCGTCCTGCTATATGGTGCAGAGGCACAGACGATGACAACATCTGATGAGTCGACGTTACGGGCTGGAAATAATTTATGGTCCTTTGTGGATTGGTCACGACGAATATCGCATTTAATGGAACGATGAGTTGTATGAGATATACGACGAAAACACTCCAGCTTTGAAAGAATTCGATGCAGTATCCGCACTCCGTTGGAAAAACCAGGGGGAGATGGACCTGGCTGCACTTGAAATCTCCAATTGGCGTAGACTTTGGCAGTGAAAATGAAGAAGCACTCTTTTTAAACTCGGCTACATATAATCGCGTAAACGGGGTCTACGGGTCCTCGTTAATATTTTAAATTAAAGAACAAATGCAGCGTTTTTTTGACGTAATGCGGTATGTTTACATAAATAAGAATAAAAAGTCCAAAAACTTCAGTATTTGCGTGTTTCACATTTAATTTGATATTTGATTTATGTGGAAAAGACGTCAAGTATAGACCAGTTTTGGTCCTTTGCGATACCAGAGTAGGAAAGAATGGTATTAAAACACCTCATTTTCAAAAAGTCTGGTCTAATTATGTCTCGAGCCGAAAATCCACACCAAACATTGACACTTTGTGGATGTATTTCAAACTGCGGCCGCTAAGTTTTCATTACTTTTGAAATATTGTTCAGTAATCAAGACTCATTGTTCCATCGTGTAACGTTCCATCTTTGCTAAGCTAGCTAAACTGTCAGCTGTATTTTTTTTTTTAGGATTGTCAATCCTTTACTATATAAAGGACGGCAAATTTAAATCTTGCGTGAATTTTGGAACACCCTTTATACAGGGTATGTGTTGTGAACAAATAGTTTAGGTTAGTATGATTGGTTAGTAAACCACGCATTGACTAGTTTTGGTCTTTTACGAATTCAGATGGTGTTCTTTTGCGAAGTCCATATGGAGTAGTCATATACTACATATTGTAGAATGCCTGCGCTTGACGAGAACTTCAACAGAATCTGTGGCCTCACCTCCTTTAATGTCTCATCCCGTGCTGATGCTTAAAACGTAGCCTTGCCAGTGCGGGACAGGTGCACAAGGATGCTCAATTTTTTTCTTGTTGCCCTGCTTTTGGTATTTCCTGCAGTCTGATCTCGATTCTGCTACGCCACTAGACTGTGACCAATGAGTACTCCAATTATGTTCCCACAGTCATTTCTATCGAGGACCAGTTAATTCAACACTTAACGACAAGTCAAGATCATATCTGCTGTAGCCAAGTCGTTCAAAAAATTTTCGTTAAGCAACCGAATAATAACTTAACTGTTTTCTTCCCAGGAAGAATATATGCTTAATAATGCACAGTTTTAAGTTCTGAAAGCTTCTTCAGCACGTATATTCTCACAACTGAAAATTTCGGACCTAATTTTCTAAAAAAAATTCAAGTTAAAACTTTTGTCTAATTAAATGTTACACTGTATACTTAATTTAAACATACCCAAATGACGATATTGAATTTTCAAAATCTTTCACATAAAAGCGAATATAATTCAACAAATCTTCTACGTGCTTATAAAAAGAAATCTATATAAATATATATATATATAGAAATCACAAAGAAAGACCGAAATGGGCTGATTTGCGATTGAAATAATATATATCGATTTCAAATATCTCAAAGTAAGTTTCAATCATTAGAGTAATTTATATTATTCATTTATTATTTTCACTCTTCACAGTTACAGTCGTATAATCAGCCATTAAGTATTTCCAAATTGTTCTCTACATAATTGTTTTTCATAAGCTACATCAATTTCGAATTGATTTCCAATAATATCTCATTTAATTTACAGCGCTTTGAGACAAATATTTTAAAATGAGAATGTAAATATCGTCTTTTACGACCGGCAAGGCACTGGCGTTACAAGTACTAAATTTCAACTTGTGAACACGTTACGGTTGGCGGCGATCGCTGAATGCCATTTCCATATTTCGATTAGTGCTTGTGTCTCACGTCTTATCTGCTGACGGCATCAAGTTCGAAATATAATAAATAACTTTAACACATACATAGTTGAAGCCACAAATATTCCATTTATGCGCCTAAAAGTGAGCAGCATTTGAGATGAACGATGGAGACATTGAGTCGGACATAACATTTTGGGAGTTACTGTTAGCTTAGTTCTGTAATTTGTAAAGCTGTGTAGGAAAATTACAGTCTGTCAAGTAAGAGTGTGATCGACTTCACCGACAGTTAATGAAAGATTTCGCTCTAATTCCTTCGAGAGCCGATACAGGGAAGCTTTGACCTTGATGCATTGTCAACAAAGATTCAGTTGTCGTTGATCTTCTGAAAGAGAATAACGTTAAACGCCATGAGTGCTAAGTACGCGTGGCGCTACGAGGCTGTATTCCTTTGCATCCACCCGAAAGCTCCCGAAATGTCGCAATCAGCGGCTGCTAAATATATGAAAAAGTCGAACGCGCTTGTATAGATGTGGATACAGCGATATATAGTGGCTAAAAATGTCGATGATTTACCAGAACGTGGTGCGATAGGAAAAGTGAACAAAAAAGATGAAAAAAGGATAGTGAATCTGTTTTCGCAGAATCCTGATTTAACACTGCGGCAAGGACAAGCAAAATTAATGGCGAAAGGTTTAGATATATCTTACGAAACTATCCGAACCCTTCTTCATACTCATGATCTGAAATGGCGCAACACAATGAAGAAGCTTCTGTTGGCTGAAAAACTTGTGACAAAGTGACTCGCTTGGGCGCATGAGAATATTAATAGAGATTTTTAAAATGTCATTTTTACTGATGTATGTTCTATATGGGCACATTCTGTCCTCACGCGAGCCTGGTCAACTTCCACCAATAGGCTTGTTCAGCGAACCGTAAAACATGGAATAAAGGTGCATCTTTGGGGCTGCTTCTCAAAGCAGAGATTCGGCACTTTGTACCTCTTTACTGACAACCTAAATGCCGAGAAAATGATAAAAATCTACAAAAAGGCTTTACTGCTAGCTGCTAAACGATGGTTCATTAGAAAAAATGAATATTGGATTCTGCAGGAGGACAACACAGCAAGCTCTGTACTCAGGGGAAAACTCAATCTGGCATCATTATATTGGATTGTCGCAGTCGGTCGATGCAAAACCTATTGAAAATGTGTGGGCGTATATTAAACAGAAGCTTCGTGGAAGACGCACTTTGAAGTAGTTGTCTTACCAAATTCGTCGAATCTGAAGATCCTTGCCACTAGAATACGCCGCCAAATTAGTAGAAAGCGTGCCTCGGAGATGCCAGGCAATTATCGACCCCGGTGGTGACTGGACATATTATTGACCAAATTGCATCATTGTTTGTAATGTAAAGGGTGATTTTTTAAGAGCTTGATAACTTTTTTAAAAAAAAAAACGCATAAAATTTGCAAAATCTCATCGGTTCTTTATTTGAAACGTTAGATTGGTTCATGACATTTACTTTTTGAAGATAATTTCATTTAAATGTTGACCGCGGCTGCGTCTTAGGTGGTCCATTCGGAAAGTCCAATTTTGGGCAACTTTTTCGAGCATTTCGGCCGGAATAGCCCGAATTTCTTCGGAAATGTTGTCTTCCAAAGCTGGAATAGTTGCTGGCTTATTTCTGTAGACTTTAGACTTGACGTAGCCCCACAAAAAATAGTCTAAAGGCGTTAAATCGCATGATCTTGGTGGCCAACTTACGGGTCCATTTCTTGAGATGAATTGTTGTCCGAAGTTTTCCCTCAAAATGGCCATAGAATCGCGAGCTGTGTGGCATGTAGCGCCATCTTGTTGAAACCACATGTCAACCAAGTTCAGTTCTTCCATTTTTGGCAACAAAAAGTTTGTTAGCATCGAACGATAGCGATCGCCATTCACCGTAACGTTGCGTCCAACAGCATCTTTGAAAAAATACGGTCCAATGATTCCACCAGCGTACAAACCACACCAAACAGTGCATTTTTCGGGATGCATATTAAAGTCTCATAAAATATTTGTTTTTTTTATAAATTAACATGACCTCTTACTTGACAGACTGTAGATTGCTAAGCGCCTCATAGCGGTGCATCTTTTCCTCGAACTTTCTTATAGAACCATTGCTAAAAGGGTGGGCTGTTAACATTCAACTGTGGTACGTTTTTTGGAAAAAAAATGGATTAATGGCATAATAAAAATGATTAATGTTGGGGATCGATTCAACATTGCTTTTTCTACATGTTGAGAGCTGCAAAAATTTTAAGGAGTGAAAATAAGTAATGAAAACAGTACAAAGAAGGTTGCGGGAAGCCGGTTTGTTCGAAAGACGTCCTGAAAAAAAAAAAGCAATGCTTACCCAAAAGATGAAAATATCGAGTATAGAATGGGTAAACAAGTACAAGAACTAGACACTTGAGCAATGGCGAAATTATTTGTGATCAGACGAAAGCAAGTTAAATCTGGATGGCGCCGAAAAATTACCCTATGTGAGCCGCTTTGCTAGAGAAGGATATGAAGAAAAATTTACTGTCAAAACTCTCAAAATCAGATGAGCTGGGGTAGCTTTTCCTATTACATCCGTGGCATTTTTGCACCTTTTATGTGTTAGAATGAATGCTCTTATATATGTGCAAGTTATGAGGAATCTTTTAGTTCCGGCTCTCGAAGAACATCTTTCCTATATTTCGCAGACAATTTCTCAATACGTCTCTGCCCCATGCCACCGAACAAAATTCGTAAGTAATATTTTGTACTTATTGTCAAGCTTTCCAACAATAAAATTGCGAACAAAATATGAATAAGAATTAAAACTATTTCACAGCTCGCAAAAGTGTTTGATGATATAGGAATTTCAAGATTGACTTGACCGAATTTTTTATACCAGAAATAACGTCATAAAATTTGGCGCAGATTATTGTCTAAAGCAATGGTACAATCCATGAAGAAATTGTGCAGGACGGACTATTATAGCATAAAGCTGCCATAATAACTGACCGATAAAAATTAAAATAAAAATCCTGTGAAGTTTACCATAGTTTCGATTCAGCCGATGGTAAGGTTATTTCCTATTTAAAACTGAAGATAGAGGCTGCATTATTGTTAATAAATACTCTTCCACTCAAATATTTAAACACTAAGTTATATATTATAGTTTCAGTCGTATATTTGTCCGAGCTTATGTTTGTATCTATAGATATCCTCGTGATGTTACACAAACAAAGCTGGCTCCAAAACTTTTAATTCCATTCAATTAGGATCGGAACCCACCATCCATCTGGCAGTAGCAACGCACTCAACCCATCCGATTACGGTAATTGCCAAATTGATTTTTGATTACAATATGTTAGCATAATTATATTTAAACTGTTTGCAAGATAAAAACTTTAATTAACATAATACTGCAATTTTCGACTGATATCTAACGGTATAAAATATAATTTATTCATGAGTCCATATAAAGTGGATTGAATTATTGGTATTTACTCGCCTGACTTATGATCACTAATGCCGAACGCGCACTAACGAGCCGAAATGCAGAGTCAACATAAATTAATTATTTTTGTGGAATTTTCTCTTTTACTATTTATGAAGGTATATATTACCGAAGCTGTTAAGGGAGTAAGTGTAATAGGCGGAATATTTGGTAAAAGCACAATTTCCATATTGAAAATAAATCGCAATTTTGCAGAATAAATTATCCATTCAGTTTGAGCATGTTGAATGTCGGAGTTATAGCAAGGAAATCGTGCAGTCATTCAAATGCTCGCTGCGTAGAGACGACTTAACGAAAGAACTATTACTAAACACCGACCTTATATTGGCCAAGGAGGTTCATGATGTAACGTTACGCTTCAAATTAGTCTACGAAACAAATGGTAGAGTGGTGAACTTTCCAAGTGTGGAAGCTGATATTTGCGATGAGTTGACTCAGCGCTCCGACTCCTTTATTTTGCGTATGGTGACCAAGGAATTTCTCAAAAAATCAAATATCCCGCTGAATTGTCCACTAAAGGGCGTGAGTATGAAATCGATCTAATATTTCGCCATTTGCTTAAAAGACAGCAATTAATTTTTTTCGCAGAATTTTTTATATTATATGCGCAACTTCACAATCAACCCGAAAAATTTCCCACAATTCCTACCGGATATGAAATGGTCGACTCACTTTAATTTCAGTAGCGAAAAAAGTGCCACCATTGCTTTAGAGGCTTTTGGAACATTTAAACGTATGAAATTGTAGTCGTTGAGAGAAATATAAATCAAGGAATCCAAAACTGCGTCTAAAAATAATAAAATGTTTGTTGTTTTTTAAGAGAATTGATTGAATGGCGATCCCGCTTCATATATTAATATATAAATGGACATAGTTTCGGTTATAAATTTAATCAATAAACAGATTTATAACCGGAAAAATATAATGTGTATAACAGAAATTTCATAAATGATATTTATATTATACTATTTCAAATATATACTATACTATTTCAACAAAATTATTCGAACTACCTAAAATTGCGATTGTTTTCAGACAAATAACCTACTAAAATCATCAAAATAGGATATTAGAAAAACAGTACGGGAAAGTTTGGTAAGCGAAAGCTCTGTTTGCATTGACTTCGACTGCACCCAAATTATAATATCCTTCACAGGTACTTTTTTTTATAGAATAAAAGATAATAAAAATTTTCACTTTGGTCGGCCAATTTGCATGGCAATTATACATATGTTAAAGGTAGTAGTCCGAACTGAACGTTATTTTCGGATATTGTAGCGCGATCGTGGGTAATAATCAACTATACAAGGGTTGTTTCAAAGTAAACAGTACTTTTTGAATGTAGCGCCCCTTGGTGGCTTCATCTAAATGTCGACTGGTGCGATAGAATCTTTATCGATTGTCCAATGAGAATTTTATGACATTTCATTGACTGGAAGTGAAGTTATTGCGTTTTATGTGTCACTATGCTTGTGTTATCGGTGCGGAAATTAGCTTCGAACAAAGAGACAACATTAAATTTGGTTTTAAAATTGGTAAAACTTTTACCGAAACGTTTCAGTTGATGAAACAAGTTTATGGCGATGATTGCCTATCTCGTGACAGAGTGCACGAGTGGTTTCAATGTTTTCAAAGGGGTCGTGAGGACATAAATGACGATCAACATCTGTGATCACCGGAAAATCAGCCGAAATCATCATTGAAATTCATGGAAATGGAATTGAACATCTCCAAAACATCGACTTATCGTATTTTGATTGAACATTTGGGCTTACGAAATATGTGTGCTCGGTTTGTTCCGCACAAATTGACTGACGAACAAAAATTACTCAGAATCCAACATTCCATTCCATTTGACCAAAAATCACATTTTAACCATTAACCACTCCCCGTATTAACCTGATACGGTATTGTGTGACTTCTTCCTTTTCGGAAAAATACAGTTGCCCATAAAAAGAAAGCGTTATGCAGACGTGGAGGTTCTTCAAAAGACTTGCACCGGCATACTGGCGGCTATACCGGCCTACGAACTAAAACACTCGTTCGACATGCTTTTGTACGATGAAAAAAGCTGTATTGCAACAGAAGGAGACTATTTTGCCGAAAAAACCATATTTTCTTTTTTTTATGTCCTGTTTAATTTGGAACGCACCTTGTATGTCAAATTACATGAATATACTTTACCAATTAAACCAATTTTTACTCAACTTGAATTGGTCTTCTTACTTTAACTTTAGCGTCAACCTTCGGTGATAATTGTTTGTAGCGAGAAAGTGTTTTTAGTTGGTAGTAACTATTCAAAGAGGATCGATGACGCGTTGACAACGAATCACTTCCAAGACGGTCTTCCATATCAACTGATGATCAACAGGTCACTAAAATAAAGGAATAGGTGCTTGAGAATCGACGACTAACAGTTAAAGATCTTACTGACATCGTTAGAATATGATAAGGGTCAATGAAAACGAATTTGAAAGATCATTTAGAATTAAGAAAAGCGAAAGCACGATTGGTTCCAAAACCAATAAAATTTTTCTTTGAAACAATGCTTTCTGATCACCAGAATGTCTTTAAACTTACTATTACTGGCGATTAGTCTCGGATTTATGCTCACGACCCGGAAATAGGCGATCAACCGGTCGAATATCGTGACAAAGGTGAGCTGAAGCCGAAAAAAACACGTCAAAACAGGTCAAAAATCAAGGATATGTTGACAGTTTTCTTCGATTATCGAGGTGTAGTGCACTTTGAATTCCTTCCGACAAACCAAACTTTCAACCAGGATTTTTATTTGAGTGTCATGTGTCATATGCGCGAACCAATTCGTAAAAAAACCGGAATTATGAGTTGACAATGCACCGTAGCACACTGTGTTGATTCTTCGTGACTTTTTCGCCAAAATTTCAACCAGTGATTCAGCTATCACCGTGTTCACCTGATTTAGCTCAGTCTATTCAGCAAACTCAAACGACCACTCCGGGGAAACTGTTTTGAGTCAATTGAAGACATTAAAGGTAACTCACTACGCTCACTGAAGGCTATTCCAGAAACTGACTTTAACAACTGTTTCGAGGATTGGAAAAAATATTGGCGTAAGCGTATTGGGGAGACGACATACATAGATTTTGAAAAATAAGTTAAATTGTCGACGACAAAAGGTTCCGTTTTTCCCGTCTCAATCCGCTGATATTGGCAAGCAACCTGCTAAGTTAGAAAGTTACTTTGAACTACTTTTCCCCAGCATGTTAGATTTGTGTCCAGTAGCCTTTAGTTTATTCATACACCCAGGTATATAGTTGACAATCTTTTTTGGCTTTGGGGTCTCTCTTACTGCCTTTATGTTTATTGTAGTGGAAATATGTGGTAAGTTTAACACCTCGCGCGTCAAGCCACATTTCCATTCTAATCATCACCTTGCTTGTCTTCCTGCGCACATCTTCAACGTTTCTCGCATTCATTATCGCGGCGATGTCGTCTGCGGGCATCAGGATAGTCCCAACGTAACCTTTAAGCGTCGTGGTCGCTCAGTGGTTTTCTGTCTTATAAATAGTTTCTCACCATTAAGCTGAGATGTGAGGATATTTTACAGTTTTCAAATGGGTCGTGTTTCTTCGGCTTTATTTCATGTTGGGGAAATAAGGCATTCATAATTTTGTCCAGTTTACATATGTGTATTCAGTTGAGGGAGGGGGGTGCTATGCTACCCAAGTTTTTCATAACGACTTTGCACCTTAGCCTTCCACGAGTTAATGTTTAGCTCATATCGGAGCTCTTACTACCTTCTCTTTTTGTTTCTTTTTCTCTTTTCAAGCTGTCATGCTATTTTAGTTTAGTATAGTTCGACATTTCATCATGGAAGGACTTACGCCAGAACAACATTACAAATTTTTCAACTTTAATAGGACAATTCACGTTCTGTAAAGAATGTGTTTCGCGCGCTTCGCTCGAGTACTGGTCAACATAAACGGCTACTGAGCGTACTATTCGCAACGCCATCACCCACCTTGAGATTCAGCGTTCATTATTGGATAATACTTGAACGAGAGTTTAAACGACGACCGTGGGGAGTTGATTCGACGCCGTTCCCAGCAATTTGGACTGATGTATGAACGACTTTACGCATTTAACGTTGAATTCTTAAATACAGCTAGTGCAAGAACTGAAGCCGCGAGACCTTCCCAAGTGACATCGTTTTGCTTTATGGGCCCTTGAAAAGTTCCAAGAAGATCCGACGTGCCTGATCCAAATTTCGTTTAGGCGCATTTCTGGTTCAGTGGGTATGCAAACAAACAAAATTGCCGACTTTGGCCTTTGTGAGGTCTTTGATTGCCTTTTTGCGTTTTAGATTAGAAAAGGATGTTTCTTATTGTTGGGTAGCCCGGAGTGCGCGGTCAACTGCAATGCATAGAATTCATAGAATTAATATTTTTTTTCGGAAGTTCTTAATTAATGCAATATTTTTTGTACTCAATTCATGACGCAATATACAAAGTGCATAATAACTCTCAGAGTCCACGAGTACGAGCAGTACACATATTATACAGTACATTCTTCCAATTTGGGGTCTATCGATAAGTACGAAATTCTTGTATCCTTTAAGCCAGATTCACAATCTTATTGTCGTACCATCGGCTGACAATATCATACCGTTCCATTTTTTCATGGTACCGTGTGATTTGTGTTGTGTGCCTGGATTTTTGGAGTCTATTCTACAGGTTCTACAATACCGGAATAATCCTCTGATATTCTCCAACACTTTACTACATTTCCTCTTCCTGAGGTGACTATTTTCCTTCCGGAGAAGCCAAATCACTCCACTACTGTCTTCAATTCACATTCCATCTCCGTTTCATTTTGTATTGTTCACTTATGGGACGGTAACGTCTTACATTAAGAAGATCGAAGAATTGATTGCAAATTCGCAAAAAAATAAAAGCATTTTATTGCGAAATGATCGCGCAACTAGAACGCCCTGTATATATAGTCAATTAGTAGAATTATAACCGGAAAATATGAATCTATAGTATAACATCAATTTTCTAATTGCCATTGATTGAGGAGAATACACCGCCATAAAATTCACCCTACTCATAACTTCATAAGAATATTAATTAAAAATTTTCTTATAACGCTAGCACGTTGCAAACGAACACTCAACTCAGATACCGAGCTGCCGATACGAGGGCTGCTATATATATTTCTGGCCTAATAATGAAAATAGGCATATTTATCAACGAAAATGGTTTTGTTTTCGTTGGATTTGGCTCGTCTTGTTTTGTTTCGGGCTCATACGCATAGATCCATGATTCGTCACCTGTGACGATCTTTTAAACGTCTTTTGAAGCACCGCGATCGTATTTTTCAGCATTTCTTTACACAAATCCACACGAGCCTTTTTTTGAGCGATTGTCAAATTGTGCGGGATCCAACGAGAACAATCCTTTTTTACGGCCAGGTGTTCATGCAATATCGAATGTATGCTGGTGGGAGAAATGCATACCTCTATCTGTAGGTATGTTACATGATGGTCTTGCATTATCAGTTTACGTACGGCATCGATGTTTTCTGGCACAACGGCTGTTTTTGGACGACCTTCACGGAATTCGTCTTTGAGCGAGCGTCGGCCACGATTGAATTCATTGTAACAGTTTTTCACAGCGCTATAGGATGGTGCTTCATAGCCATACAAAGATTTTAGTTCATCGATGCACTCTTGTCGTGATAATCCACGTCGAAAGTTGTGAAAAATGATCGCACGAAAATGTTCACGAGTTAATTCCATTTTTTGGTCGAGATGAATTTTTTAATTCCCTGTAAATAAAACAATTCACGATTAAACGACAAAACTTTCTGAGTGATGTTATGCTAAAAAATGTCAAACTTTCCAATGGAAATGTCAGATTGCACCTGGCAACACTTAGTGTTGCCTAGTCCAGAAATATATTTAGCAACCTATGTAATGTGGTCAAGCAGAGCAGTTCATATAATTTCTATAAGAGGAATTTGTGTTCGTCAGTTGGTTGGTTTGTGAGATATGAGCACTCTGTAGTGATTTGTCATATGAACATCGAACACGAAGCTAGTGGACATTGTGAACAAAAACTTAAAAAACTTTTCAAAATGGTTTTCGATGGCCATAAATTGAAATTGTTTTATATCAATGACACCTTAACGATATCGGCGGAAAGTGTGGTCATATTGTAGTCAAATATTGAAATTTTTCGTATTCGAAAGCTTGGTTGATATTTCGCGATCACCTTGGACCGATTTTTCGTGTCTTAATTCAATGGAAACTAGAATACACATTAATTTCGTCTGCACCGAAGCTATAATATCTGTATTTTTATAGCACAAATGGTTCTAAAAAGATCTTTAACTAGATTTTGATCGCTTAGTTTGTACGATAGCTATGGTATATGCAATAGTGATCTAAACAATATGTTCGGAGATTGTTTTGGACATTAATCTATACTAAATTTTGTGGAAATACCTTGTAAAATAAGTAAGTTTGCCAAACAAGAACTTGATTGTGGTCGATTTCAATTAAATCTAGCCGAATTTTTCTGTTCAAAAAAAAAAAAAAAACTAAAATTATTTTCATTGTCGACTCGCAACTGGTTTAAAAAAAGGAGAAGAAATATTGATTATATAGTAGAAATTAAGGTTATGATAAGAATCCGAAATATATTTGTATAAATGTAGGGGCTCAGAGTATTCGTGCAAAAATTCAATTTTATACACTTTTTTAATCAACAAAAATGGAATTTTTACTTAAATGATTGGCTGATTGGTTTACTGATAGTTTTGCAAATGTTATGGTCGGTTCACTTTAATAATCTACAGTTAACTCTTTACCGCTTCACAATGACAGGCAAATGCAATAAATTACTTTTGCTGAGCACAATTATTTTGCATCTCATCACCGTGCATGAGAGCAACGGCGCTAAAAAAGTAAGAATCTCCGTTTTACTTACAATAATAAAATCCTCCAATTTATATACTAATAATTCTGTTTTTAGCATCAAATGATGCTGCAATTTAACCGCGTTGTTTGTAGAAATTATAACAACACTGTCGTTGAAACTGTTAATTGCTCCTTGACTAAGCATGACATCACTAAGCAACTGGTATTAAATTTGGAATTCAGACTGAGAAAACCGATAACCGATTTTGTGGTAAAGTACAAATTGTTGACAAATCGCTCGGGCACCATTACTAAGTTTCATCAAATGGAAACTGATTTTTGTAATTTTTTTGCTAACCGCTTCGATTTCTTCGTCGTTCGTTTGGTTGCCCAAGAGATACGTCGCTCATCAAATATGCCATTCGAGTGTCCGTTCAAGGAAGTGAGTTTTTCAAATCGACTTTAGTTCGTTTCTACAGTAAATTCACTTTTCAGAATTATTTATACTATGCGCGTGACTTTAGCATCAGTTCAAAATTGCTTCCCCAATTCTTACCCAACTTGAATTGGTCATCCTACGCTAATTTTAGTGTCCACAATTATACTGTGATTGGTTGCAACGTGTTTGGTTCGCTGGTGCGTAAATACCTATAATTTGAGCATGAATAAAGTCAATGGAAAAGTTTTATGCGAAATCGAACGTTTATGACAAAAAAAAATAATTTTAGTTATAGTTACTCATCGAATTTTTCGTATAACATACAGTTATATGAAATTTTGACATGATTTCTGTAACTTTGTGGAAAATAAAAAGGTAGATATAATTAAGTATCTCATTTTATTTGGCAACCTTAATTATAAAAAAACGTATCAATAGAGACGCTGCCAAAGTAGACCGAAAGGGACAGCAAAGAACGCCATATTTCTTCCCATTCTTTTGAAATTTTTCTTTAGTAATAGTATTTGCCGTTTCATAATGGAAAGCTATATGATCCAACAACGAGTCGAAATTAGTATAATTTTGTACCGAATTTCGAAATCAGTGGGTTCAAATTTAAGAGCGCTGCGTTCAATTTGTGGTCATCAGAATCGTCTTATCAGATAAACAATTGAGCGTTTAGTGGACAAATTTGAATTCACAGCCACAGTACAAAATGTTCCCATGCCACTGAGACAAAAAAATGCCCGTAGTGTCGAGAATATTGCTGCCGCTGGCGCATCAAATGAGAGACGTTATCAGGTGGGCATGAACTGCAACTAGAAAAAAATCCGGATATTCATCGAAAAATCATCTGGCTGAATGGCTTCGTCAAAAAGCAAAATACCATATGTGTTATTAGTCAGCGGTGTATTGGCCGTACTTCTTCCGTGATGATCAAGACCGGCACGTTACATATTTTTACATATATTTACATATTTTTGATCCGAAATAGATAATATGAACTTGCACAAAACATGGTTTCAACAAGACGGCGCCAGAAGGCACACCGCGAATGTCACAATCGATTTATAGAAAACCAAGTTTGGTGAGCGCGTTATCTCACAAAATGGCTTAGTCAATTGGTCGTCTCGGTCGTGAGATTTGACGACGTTAGACTATTTCTTCTGGGGCTACGTCAAGTCCATGTTCTATTCCAATAATCCAGGGACGATGAACTTCGTACGAATATCAAACGTGAAATTGCAACATTATCGGCCGATTTATGCTTGAAAACCGTCGAAAATTGGGTTCAGCGTCTGGACTTCTGCAAACGTGCCCGTGGTGGCCATGTAAAAGAAATCTAGTTCTATACATAAAAGCATCGGATGTACTTTTACAAAAATAAAAAATTTGACATTAATATCCCAAACCGTTTTTGGTTCATTAAAAAAAAAAAAAAAAATTTTTTGTAGCGCTCTTTTGGAAAAAACCCGTTATGACAGTGAGACGTCAGAAAAGTATTTGTTATTAAAAGTCCTCTCCTCCTCCTCCTCTTAAGATTGCACTTGGCGTATCCATAGCGTCCTCATCAACCTCAGAATCTTGTAATATCTGCATCTACTGTAAGAGCTGTCGTTTTGCAAAAAATTGGTCTACCGGTCAATTTCGAATATATTTGACACATACCAATTATGGTGGACATAACCACAGGCAAATTGATATCAATAATTTCTATTGGAATATGCATTTTTAGATTTTTGCTAGAACTTACATTTTTTTTTAGATTGCTCAAGCGCCACAAATATTTTATTTATTTCGCACATTTGTAAACAATTTTCGCATTTCGTGGTGGCACCAGAAAGATAGCCGACGTCTTTTATCAATTAAATCAACACATTTTGGTTAATGTTTTGGGTATGAAGCGTGTTAGTGTTGCACTCGTACTAAAATAATTGAAAACATCGTCACATTCCGACATTATCTTGACTTACTTCTTGATTAAACACCAAGGGACTGTCATCAATCAGCTACCGTATTCGCCAGACTATGCATGTAATTAATTAGTTGAAAATATTATAAAATATCATTGCTTTGTTTATCTAATAATATTTGCAGCCAATTTGTAAAGTTAATGACCAAACAGATTTACCGACATATCATAATCTCATTATAACTTGTAATTTATATGAAAATATTGAAAACTATGGTTCCTCCATAAAACTATGTATTTGGTTTTACTTTCATAATCGTTGTAATTTTTTTGCTATTAATAATTAATTTCTGGTGGAGGTTGAGTTTTTTTTTCAATATTGTTAAAATGGAAATAATAATTAAACCCTGGTCTCGCATGCTTCATATATATGTGTATCAACATAAACATAATAAACGTGTATATTAGGGTGATTCAAAAAAAATTTTTTTTTTTCGATTGGTACTCGGAAAAATTGGTTCCTAGGCACCTCTAAGAAAGTCTCTCCAAAAACCTATGAGTTTCATCATTCATAATAATTTTTTCATTGAGTTATAAAATTTAAAAGAAATAAAAAATTTTTCCAAAAATAATCAAAATTCAACCGTTAATATCTTTTAAACGGTTGGGTTTACGAAAAAATCGTGGAGACCTTTTTTGTAGAGCATTCAATTTCCTACAAAATATAAGGAACAAGATATTTTTTCAAGTAGTTGGAAGCGAGATATAAATTTTTCTATCTGATAAAAAGAAAAAATAGAATACTGTATGTAGGAGGACCTTCCCGTTAAAATTAAGAACCAATCGAAAAAAAATAAAAAAAATTTTGGATCACCCTAATGTACATATATATGTACATAACATTTGAAATTCATTTATCTGGGAGAGAGTATATATATACAATGATCAAAAAAAAAACTCTGTAAAATATAATGCCTTCTATCTTCAAAATTTCAATAAAAAATTGTATCTGGGGAAACATCCAACCACATTACACCAGTTCGGTCTTTGCAATTTAAAAGGTGATCCATTTTGAAGTTACCTACTTTTTTTTTAAGAAAAAAACACAGAAACATCAAATTTTACAGATAATGTTTATTATCATTCGAAAGACATTCCTTGGCATTTGTTTTTTGAAGATTGTCTCTTTCAAATGTTGGTCTACGTCTTAGATGGTCCATCCGTTGAGTCCAATTTTCGATGACTGTTAAAAGCATTTCAATTAGTAACATAGACTTTAGACGTTACATATCCCCATAGGAAAAAGTCTGACGTTGATGTATCACACAATCTTGGTGACCAATCGACCGGCCCAAAACTTGAAATTGTCTGCTCACCGAAGTGTTCTCTCAATAAATTCGATCATTGATGCCATGTGTGAGAAGTGGCGCCGTCTTGTTGAAACCAATTGTCACCGAGATCACGAGCTTCAATTTCAGGCATCAAATAGTCGGTTATCATGGCGCGATAACGATCGCCTTTGACGATTACGTTCTCATCTGCATCACTTTTGAAGAAATATGGATCGATGATTCCATCGGCCTACAAACCACACTAAACCGTTATTTTTCTAGATAAATTGGCAGCTTTTGAATCTCTCAAGTTACTCTTTCTCTCCACAGTCTTCGTGTAGAAAGTACCTCCACTTGGATCATCCTGTTAATGTAAGGGTCAACCTATGTCGTGTTTGTTGCACAATTTTTCAACGTTATACGCATGATCTAACCAATGATATGGTCTGGGTATACATATGTATTGAAAAATAATTGCGTGTTTCATATCATAAATAGGAAGGTTAAATAAAATTAAAACGCTGTTAGTTTACTTAGAGTCATTAGTTAACACGCAATAAGTGGGGAATGGGCGTCAAATTCAGTAAACTCTTTTTAATTAGGACATTTTTTGTGCTCCTTGGTACGATGCATGCGAGCGAAAGCGCCAAAAAAGTAAGGCTTTTCTAATCACAGTAAAAATTTTCTCTTTATTTACTAATAACTCTGCTTTTAGCATCAAGTGATTCCGCAATTTAGTCACGTTGTTTGCCGAATTTATAACGAAACCATCCTAGAGTCCTTCAATTGCTCTTTGACTACGCATGACATAACCAAGGAACGAGTATTAAATGTCGAATTCAAACTGACGCAACCGCTAACCGATGTGAAGTTAAAAAACAAATTTTTCGTAAATCGCTCGGGCACCATTACCAAGTTTCTTGATATAGAAATGGATATTTGTGATGCACTGAGCGAACGCTTTGATTTTTATCTCTTTCGTATGGTTTTAGATGAGGTACATCGCATATCAAATTTGCCGTTACAGTGTCCGTTGTATAAAGTGAGTATTTCGAAATTATTTTCAATTTTTTTGGATAGAAGTGGATTGTTAACATCCCATGATATTCATTATAAAGGAGGTAAAGCCAATTTAGCTGAAGTCCACATATCACCATATCCATCACTTGCTCTCATGTACTATATTTAACACATTAATATCAAAATCTTCCCGATTACCTTTTCAGAATCGTTTGTATTACATACGTAACTTTACGATCAATGCGAAATATTTTCCACAATTTTTACCCAACTTGGAATGGTCATCTTACCAGAATTATAGCGTTGACGGCCGTCAGCTGTTTGGAATGGATGTTTTTGGTGTGGTGGTGCGTAAAAAATATAGTTCGAGAACGTAAATATTTTCGTTTAATCGATCTTTGTGAAGTAAATTTCATAAATCCACAACTCATAATAAAGGATTACATTTTCTAAAATCCAATAACTTGTTGTAAGAAGTAATGAGTTACTAAGAATATTGGTGTGAGTTTGTGAACTCTGAATTTTTGACGAGAATATTTCTTAGTAAATGATTTGATGTTGAAAAGTAGAATATAAGTAGGTACTACTAGCTGCGGGATGTAATTTTTTGAGATATAGAGAAAACAGTTTTTTATGTCTTATTAAAAGAAAGAGGCATGGAAACTGCAAGTACTGAGACTATAGAAATTTGTCTAAAATACGTAAATGATCCTTTTGTTCTGAAGATGAACGCAGGATATCCACGAAACTATTCTTATTCTTAGCAAGGTTCTTTTTGCCGTAATTATAAGAGTTTTTACTTGACATTTTCCAATATGTGCGGTAAGGCTCTTGTAAGGATGAAGGTGGGGCGTAAACATCCAGGTATTTTCCCCTCTATTGTCCAGTTTTTTTGCAAGACTGAGGTGGAAATATATCGGCTGTGATACCGAAATTCGTATTAGCCGCTTCAACAAATTGTGACATTCTCGATTTAGTATACAATAATGTTATTTTCAATATAGAAGAGCTTTAGCTGACGGGTAAGCATTTTAAGCTGTCCAAATACAATTTTTGTTGGAGATGGTAACACGATTGACACATTAAACTAACCAACCGCAAATGGCGTCGATACAGCTCCAAAATAGTTAAAGTTTTCAGGAATTAAAACGGCTTGGTTGGGAAAAGTAACCCACTAAAACCATATAGAAAATCTGATTTTTTTTTGGAGATTAGAACCATAAGTTCAGATCACAAAAAAGATGTTTGTATTTGACACACCTTTACTAAGTAAAAGTTATATATATTTACTTACAACAAATCATATATTTTCTGTTCCAAAATTAAATACAAATATAAGGAAAAGCTTATGCAAACTCAAGGCTATCTGGATGAATGTCTTTCAAAAATAAATGGAGAATTTAGTATTTCTTTGCTTAAGTTCAAAATGAACGTACTGTAGAGATTTTCTGGAGAGAGATCTATGCTTAAAAATTACCTAAATTTAACTATTTATTCTAGTGTCAAGGAAAAAGTAGTCGAATATTTTTTATTTGGATTGTTTTGTTTATATTTGATAAAAAAATTACAACTAATGCGCCAATCTTCGCTTATTTAGGAGGATCTTTGCCAACTATGAGGATTCTGGGTATTTTTGTAACACGCTTATAGATTAACGTGTTCCTAGACAGGGAGATTCTAAAAGCTGTATTAATTTTTAAGGATTCTAAAATGTACTTTTGCCAAAAACAGAATTTTTATTTTTCAAAAAAAAAAAAAAAAACTGACTTAACCAACAAACAAAAAAAAAAAAACAATTATATAATAAGTACAGGCGAAGTATGGTTAATGTAGTAGGCTAATAAGCCACACAGAGGCTAGTTATGGTCCTTTGCAACACCAGCTGTAGTTTCATTCCGCAGTTCATGAGGATTAGTCATACTTTAGGATGTCTGCGCTTGACGCGAATTCGTATATCTTTTCATCGGTTTTTGATTTTCCTTGATATGCTTCTGTTCAGATCGTATTTTAGACAATGCTTGAGTTTTCCAATATTGATGATATTTGCGGATGATAGCTGTACTCCATTCTTGGCAATATCGTCCACTATCTCACTGCCTTATTGGCTATGTGACTTGGTTGCCTGTACCAGTAAATTCTATTGTTCCTGATGACACACTGTTGCACTGCTTCCCAAGACACTTCTGACCGAAATGCGAAAAGTTACTGTCTGAATTGCTACTTGGCTGTCTACGTAGATTTTGACTCTGGATTTGCCGGCAGGGTTCATTAGAGGCCAGCTTCGCGGCTTTCGCAATAAAAAAGATCTCATTAGAAATATACTGTTGTGGCTCGCTTCTGCTTAACTTTATTCCGTATTTTTTTGAGCGATCCGCATGAATTAATCATGTGTCTTCTCAATGTTTGCTCTGAACCTTCTTTTCTAATTGAAAAGTGGGATCTTATTAGTCGGTGTTTGACAAACCGTCATTACCCACTGCATTTGCCACTACCTTGGATGCTTTGCCGTCTAAGGGCCGCTAACCGTCAACTGTCAGTTAAGTACTGGTAAAAAAGGGTTAGTGATTTAAGGAAAGAGTTTTGGCTAAGTTAACCAGAACTTAATTGACACATAGATGGCCTTTAACCAGATATAGAGAAAACGGCCCTAAATACCTTAACCGTTTATTCACTTCTATAGGAGTGGAGATAGCACTCCAGCATGCGGAGTGACTCAACAGACTTCCTTCAGACATCACTTTAGCATCATAATTATAATAAATATAAATGTAAAGAAAAATATAAAAATAGAAATTAAAATTGAAATATTTTGTTGTAAAGCTTTCAAGGTGAATTTGTGAGCGCCCACGCAATAGTGAGAAAACCTTAATCAAAAAGGATGCTGATAGCTACCAAATGAACGGATTTTTAATTACTTTTTTGCATAAAAATCTGTAAAATTAAAAACCTGAATGAATCCGCCTACTATTGTCACATAAATTTGCATTTCTCGTTCAAATGCAAAAATTAACTCCGCGCCATGCTAATAGCGAGCGTCATAACCCATAAGAGTTTACGTTTTTTGCTGTTTCTGTTGATTTTTTATAGCTCTGGTGGAGCGTTGAGACGGTGACAAATGAAATGATCTATCCACTTTTTAAACTGAAACTAAGTCAAACACATTGCAGTGGACTGACTAATGCCAAAAATGTTTTGCTCCGCTTTCTGACAGCGTTCACACCTCCAACAACTTACAATGAAGCACCACAGGCTCCGTTGCATATTTGCATATGTACAAATACCAAATAATATCAGTTTGACCTTTAAAGCAGTGATAGTGTGTGTGTTTGCGCACGCGTTCGCGACAATTTTTCGTGTTATGGTTTTTGGAGAATTTTGGCATTTTCGATTGCACACGTAGTTATTATTAATATTAGTTTTGTTTTTAGTTGGTAAATTTGGTCGTAAAAATTTTATTGCATTCGAAAATTATTCGCGTTTTTGTACTGAATTTTTTCTTGTATAAATTTAGCTGCAGTTTAGCTTAGACGAACAGAAAGCAACTGAACTGCAAACCGATACAGTCAATTAACCTCAACACTAACACTGCAAAATGCGCGCATTTTTGGTAAGACTTACGAGTTTGTCGCACTGTCTTTTCGAATGAAAATAATACTCACACTCTCTAATCACTTTGCAGATCCTGTGCTCCGTCGTCTCTGCTGCATACGCCGCAAGCCTTGGCTACAACTATGGCAGTCCCGTGCTTGGTGGACAAGCTCTTGCTGGACCCAGTTATGGCGGACAAGCTCTTGCTGGTCCCAGTTATGGCGGACAAGCTCTTGCTGGTCCCAGTTATGGTGGACAAGCTCTTGCTGGACCCAGTTATGGCGGACAGGCTCTTGCTGGACCCAGTTACAGCGCTCCAGCTCCAGTTCCCGAGCTTAACAAGGAATTCTTTACCTACACTGCACCCGAGCATGAGTTCAATGATGCTGGTGATGCCGGGGACATCGCTAATGCGCTGAAGAAAAACGTGCGTGTTATCTTCGTTAAGGGACCACAGAACTCTGCACTCGAGAATGCCGCTGTGCAATTATTGGCTAAGAACGCTGTTGAGGAACGCACCGCTATCTATGTGCTGAACAAACAAGCTGACATCGGCGATTTGGCCAACAAACTGAACTCAGTCGATCATCGCAATGCTTACAAACCAGAAGTACACTTCGTCAAATATAGGACACCAGCTGATGCTGAGAATGCCAAGCAAGCTATTCAATCGCAGTACGATGATTTGGGCGGTAATACTAGCAGCTTCAGTGGTGGTGTTGCGCCAGTTTTGGATTTCGCTTCAAAGCCAGCCGCTCCTGTAGCTCAGCAGCCAATTGGTAGCGTGGATGGTGCTTATCTGCCCCCAAACAAGGTTTAATAAATTCACTGATATGCCCTAGCGTCTAATGGTATGGATTTATCAAACAATTCGTTAAATATTAATTAAGTCCTGATGTTCCTTGTTAACTAAATGTATAAGTTTCTTCATTAATAAAAAATATATTTTTAAGAATACCGAATTAAAATTAGTGGATTTTTATTATAATGAACTTTGATACACATTGTTTAATACAGTGAATGTACATTCGACGCCATTATGTACGGTTTTCAAGCTTAAAGCGGCCGATACTGCTGCAATTTCATATTCGATATTCTTACGAAGTTCATCGATCGTCGCTGTCTTTTTGAAATAGATCATAGACACGGCGTCTAACGGCATCAAATCGCACGACTGAGGCGGCCAATTGACTGATCCATTTCGTAAGATAACACGTTCACCAAACTAGGTTTTCAATAAACCGAATGTTACAAATTCGCAGAGTGGTTTGTGGCGCCGTGCTGTTGGAACCACATATTGTCCAAGTCCACATTATCCAATTTGGGCAAAAAATATTCGATTATTCCCATTGACAGTAACGTGGCGGTCTTGATCATCACGGAATATCGCCGCCGGCCCAAAAATCGCACCAACCGTAATTTTTTCGGGATGCAATGGAGTATGTGTGGATGGCTGCCTGACCAATAACTCAAAGTTTGCTTATTGATGAAGCCATACGACAATTCTGGTGGTCAGTTGGCTTCAGTTCTTACGTAAATTTGATCTTTTTAGGATGTAGACCAAGATCTTTTCGCAAAATTCACCACAGCGACATCACAGAGATGCCCAACGCCTGAGAACGAGGTGTAAGAGACTGATTTGGGTGATCCTCAATTGATGCGCGGCAGCAATTTTTTCGACACTACGGGCACTTCTTTGTCTCACTACGATGGGAACATTTTGTAATGCGACTTTTGATTCAAATTTTTTCACTCGTTGTTGGATCGTATATCTTCCTATTATGAAATGGCAAACCTGACTAAAGAGAAATGTCAAAAGAGCGGGAAAAAATATTGCGAAGCTTGCTGTCCATATCGGTTTTTTGTAGCGTCGCTATATATAAACTCAATTGGTCTTTGGTTTCGATGTATGTGACCTGGTCTACGGAAAGGGCGCTTAGGTGTCAAAAAATCAATTTTCACTTTTTAGTTGATTCGGATGGAATGTTTATTTTTAACAGCTGTTTCCCAGAAAACTCAGAATTCGCAAGTTAGGCTCAAGGTTCAAGTAGACCAGGTGGACTACTGATGTTGACATCGTAAGGTGTAATTGATCCAGAGACATATCAAAGCGACATAAACACTGGTAGCCAACTGCTTGAAAAAGCTGAAAGTTCAAATGGTCCATTGTAAATCGTACTGATTTATACAGAAATTAGTTCGATATATCCAATACTCATTATGGCAGCTCCAGAATCAACGAAAGATAAGATAATTCGAAACGCTCTCAAATAAATGAACACAGATGGACAAGCAGTTGTTTAGATAGCAACTTACAGAAATGGACTATCTTCCTACTAAATCATGACTAAATAGATATCTGCTGAAGATAAAACAACCAACTCTTGATCCAAACGGTAAAGAATGTTTCAATGATAGATATTTCCGTTAGTATGGATGGTGGACAGACTATAAGGCTTATACCTTCCTAACAATGTAAACTAACGTGAGATCTCACCATCAGACCTTCAGAAAATTAGTAAAGTGGAATCGACTGGATGCAGAGCATGAGCTGATTGAGTAGACATATCTTCTAATCTGAAATTAATTACTGAATTGGGACGGCAAAAGCTTCAGCACGTCGTAGAAACACACTTGGAACCACACTGAGCCTTAAAAGGATTTAAGTCAGGTCACTTTCGAAGATACATTTTTTCAATTTGGCTTAGCCGCTTATGCAGTTTGTTTTATTGGAAAGAAATATAAATACCACAATGGATGTACAAAACTTTTATTAAACCTAAACACATATATTCACACATATAAATTAACTACCAAATAAAAATAATTTGCTTCACTCCGCCGGCGGCAGATAGTCCAATGGCGACGGCGTAGTCGCACTTGTAACGAAGCTCTGCTCCGCTGGACGTTGCCGTGGCTCTATGACTGCAGTGGAACCGATAAAATTTTTCGTTGGTACGACGCTTTCGAAATTAAAGTGATTGGGTCCGTTTAGCGATTCGTATTGCGATTGAATAGTGCGCTGCGCATGCTCAGCCTCCTGGCGCGTGCGATATTTGATGAATATCACTTCAGGTTTCGGTTGGGCTGAGCCGGGTTGTTGTTGTAATTTCTTAGCCAGTTCAGCGGCACTATGTTGCTTCGTTAGCACGTAAATCGCCGTCTTTGGTTGCTGGCTATCCTTCAGCAACTGTAAAGCTGTCTTTGTGAGGCCGTTCTGTTCCGGCGCTTTGATGAACACGACGCGAAGGTTCTTCTTCATTTTGCTCAAAAGATTATTGAAGTCTGGCGGTAGTTCATAGTTTTCCTGTGGTGCAGAAAGGTAATAGTACTCCTTATTGTAGTATGTCTGTTCGGGTGCGCTAGGAAGTGGAGATGCGTGCTGGATATGAACCGGTTGAGCTGGTTGTGACAAGGGCTGAGGAGTCTGTGGTGAGACCTGGGGTAGTGGCTGCAGTAAAAGTTGAGGTTGTGGCTGTAACTGCACAGCAGACTGGACCTGCGGTTCAAGTTGAGGTTGGGGTTGAGATTGTGGGAAAAATTGAGGTTGAGGCAGCGGCTGCGGCTCTGGTTGAAGTAAAAGTTGAGATTGAGGCTGTGGTTCTGCTTGAATTTGTGGCTGTGCTAAGATTTGCTGTTGTTGTATCTGGATTGGCTGGACTGAGACTTGGTGTAGTGCTTGTTGTTCAACTGAAGATATTGGCTGTTGGATTGGAAGGGAGAAACCCAGCGTCTGTGAAACCTGCGAAAACTCCTGTGATAGCTGTACTTGTGGCTGATGTTGTCCATAACTCGCCGGTTGTAATAACTGATTGGCGAATTGCGAGCCTCCAGCTGGTGCAATATTTTGACTCTGAACAGGAGCTTGTGGCTCAGAAATTGTAACGGTTTGTTGTTCTACCACGGATTGTTCTTGTTTAGCAGCGAACTTCTGCAGTAATTGTACTTGTGGATATGTCAAGGCCCCGCCAAAATTCGGAGCGTAATTTAATTGATAGTTGTAGCCTTGCGGCGCCGCGAGTGCTGCCCCTACAAATAGTGAAAACTGAAAAATGGAAACGGTTAAAATACGTATTAGTATAAGGAAGTGGGTGTAAGATTTAAAGTTTTTTTTTATTCTTTTTCTTTTGTTTTAGTTTTTACTTTTTTCACAATAGAAATTCGAAATTTAGTTTGTTAGAAAGATTTGGTAAAAGATCACTCTCCGAGAGAGTGGCAGCGTCGAAAGTTTTCCATGCACTATGAAATTGTATACTGTTAGTTGAATTAATTTAATTACTTTAATTATTATAATTTTATTCACTTTTTGCTTTTATGTTTTGAAATCTATAACATTTAATACAATTTTATGACACTCACTAGAATTCAATTTCCAAATCTCTAAACCAATTTTCGCACTCACCACTAACACACGCATCATCGATTGAGATGTTGTTTTATCAAAACCCGTGCAGACTACGAGGATCCCCTTCGTTAGTCTTTACAACGTGAAATTTAAAATGTAACTGTTAATCAAGAGAGACAATAGTTCACTTTTTATATGTCGACAAATTAGGGAAACGAGATATGTAACGATAGGCCGATAGCAATCCAGACCCAATCACATCCAACCTGATTAAAACTGAAAAAAAAACAGAAACATATTACAATAATAATAAAAATAAAAACCCGAAATCTAAAAAAAAGCCCACTAACCACAAAAACAAAGTTTAAACGACCTCCGAGTGATCAATAAGCCAGTTATGGTGAGCGTCAAATTGCATAAATTTTCATATCACATCACATTTGTGCCTACACATGTACACAAATGAATACATACCCGTATATATCCAAATTTTTTTTTTTTTTTAACATCTGAGATTTGAGGGCAAAAGTAATTTTGTGATCAAAAACTGAGACATATAATTTAGCAAAATTTTTTAATGCAACCCAGACAGCGCAGCATGCTGAAAGGAGAAGAGTAGCCTGTTACTAATCCAAATTCGGTGGCTTAGCAATTTGCAGCGAATTAGTAGCATAAGCGGGCGTTGACGTGAATAACCAAACGTAGTCCAGCGCCACTTAATCAAATGCATAATAAGTTATAATTTTATATACATATAATATGTGTATGTGGATATATCTGCTGAAGCAAATGACGCGCGACCCCTGCTGAACGGAAAAATATTAGCAGCAACACTTTCGATAACAACTGAATATGATAACAGTGGTGCAATACTGATTAAATTATACATAATTATATTTTTATATTTGTTTATAAAATATGTGATCATTATATTCTAGCACCTAATAGATGTAGTCAGAACTTAATACAGACTGAGTTAGTTTTATATATCCTCTCTGAGAGCATTCGTTAACTATTTATATCAGTATAGCGACCATATTTTGTTTACTAAAATACTACTTCTTGAAAGTTGCAGATTTAACAGAGAGTGTATATTATCATGTATTGAGGAGAACCGAATATAAAACTTGCAGAAGTTAAATGATGTAATCAATTACCACAATATCAGGAATGTTTGCACAGTTACATCTCTACATAGTCAAACTACTAATCAGTGGTTACCGTGAGAAAAACTTCAGATATTTTTAAGTAAGGTGATGTTGGTAAAGTGAACGGATCCAATATTATGTTTAATTAAAAAATACACCCTTGATATTAGGTTTTCTTCTTCTATATTCTATATATAAACTATGTCAATGTCGTCGTATATCTCGTACAGCTCATCGTTCCATCGAATGCGTCATTCGCCGTTGCCAATGCGTAAAGGTTCATAAATCTTCCGCAGAATCTTTCTCTCGAAAACTCGCACCGCCAACTCATCATCCCAAACCAACAACCCTTCTCACTTTAGCTTGCCTTCAAACGGATGATCTTTGGCTATCCAGAAGATACTTGGAATAAAACCGGAAGTCGTGAGCCTCAAGCCATATGTAAAATAATGTTTTCTTGGCGCTCTCAATTGAATGGCGCTCAGGGAACTTTCCTTACTTGTGTGAACTTCTACATCTAACTCCATCCTTCTAAAAAAATTTTGTAATTCTGTCAAAAGAATGAATCCAAAATTAGAATGTGTTGGTTGGTTTTCCACAAAGTACGACCGGAAGCGGATGCCTACGGCTGGGTATCAGCTCAAGTGGGGAACAAGTGTTTAATAAATAAACAATTACACATTTAAAACTCATTTTATTCTTAAATATCAAGCTCAGAGAGTTTTAAAGAAAGATACCATAAAACGATGAGTGGATCCTACTAAAATTGGTTATTAGGTTTTATATTTGAATCACTTCAAGAAAACTATATATGTCTTTAAAGAATTCAGACCTACTGATTAATAATACTAAATAAGTAAATCGATCTTCAAAAGTATACTTTAGTTAGGAAATATTTTTTGTATGATAAATACTACTTTTAAGCACTGTTTGTTGTGTTTACCTGGCTTAATGTTTGCAAATGATTTACTCTGTCGATTTTATTCATATTCGATAATATTTTATGTTAATTTAATATGGCATGTTCTTTGGCTTTGTATAACCGCTTTTGTTGGACTTTATTGGCTATTGTTAACAGAGGCGTTGACAATGGGGTACAAAGCTATTAATCTGCATATTTTTATGGCATACTGAATATTATTATAATACTTATAATAATATGAAATTTTAATAATCATTGAAGAAATAGCCTTAGCCTTAGAATATACAAGCATTCCCTATTATTCTATTTAATTCTACTTTATACAGTTTAATTTCCAGTTAATAAAAATTAAGTTATTTCGTTTTAATTAATTTGAAACTTAATCCACAAGGTGCTTTCCAAGTAGATAGGACTTTCTGAATCTAGCGCCCCCTGGCGGTGCCATATATATGTCGACTGATGCGTTGGAATCTGCTATCTTTATCGATTGTCCTGTGAGAACTTCATGATATTTCATGGATTGGAAGTGAAATTATTGCGTTTTAATTGTCAGTATGTTTGTGTTATCGGTGCGGAAATGAGCTTTGAACAAAGAGCCAACAATAAATTTTTTTTTAAATTAGTAAAAACTTTACCGAAACGCTTCAATTGATGAAACAAGTTTATGGCTATGATTGCCTATCCCGTAGCAGAGTGCACGAGTGGTTTTAACGTTTTCAAAGTGGTGGTGAGGACATAAATGACGATCGACATGTGGGCCAATCAAAATCCGTGATCACCGGATTTCCTTCGAAAATGTGCGTGAATTCATCAAAAATCAGTCGAAACTATCATTGATATTCATGGAAATGGAATTGAACATCTTCAGAACATCGATTTATCGCATTTTGACCGAACATTTGGGCTTACGAAAGGTGTGTGCACGGTTCGTTTCGCTCAAATAGACTGACGACGAAAAATTGCTCAGAATCTGTCTCATCGATCGACGCTTGTGGCCGATTGTTTGACCAAAGATCACATTTTAACTATTAACCATTCCCTGTATGCGAGCTAAAACACTCGTTCGACATGCTTTTGAACCGTGCAAAATGCTGTATTGAAGCAAAAGGAGACTATTTTGAATAAAATAAATTTATTTTACCAAAAAAAAACATTTGTTCTGTTTTTTTTGTTTCTTTAAGTCCTGTTTGCTTTGGAACGCGCTTTTTAGATACTGGGGTCTACATATTCGGTACCTATGCTATTTCATGAACAGTTCGGTTGAATTTGAGCAATATTTTAAATGAATCATTAGAGAAAAATTTTGTTGTGTTATATTAATTACTTCATCGTTTGTGTACTGAAAGGTTAAAGAATCAAGTGGAATTTAAAATTGTGTTATATGGGAAGTAGGGGTGGTTGGAGTCTGGTTTTCCATTTTTGAACTGTGATATAAGAATATGAGGAGAATGCGGCGTACTTTATTTAGACGAAATCGGTTAGTCGGGTCCCGATATATGTGATTTCACCAAAAAGGTCATTAAACCCTCTCATATCATCTAAGATGTAAAATTTAATGTCTTTGGTGTAATTAGTTATTGATTTATTGCGCTTGTAGTAGTTTTGAACAGTGCCGTTATTTGGGTAGTGAGCGGGGTTATCATCCGATTTCATCCGATAACGACCAAAACAGATATGAATCGACTAAGACCAGATTCCTATGTCACTTTGGGGCTAAAAGTTAAATTTTTTAAACAAAGCATCAAAATGAAAAGCAAACCTAATATAATACAAATTCAAATATTTCGCAGACGCCTCTGTATGTCGCCGCTTACAAACATACTCAAGTTACAGCTGGTCAACAACATTTGAATAAAACCACAGCGACAAATTGTGTATTTCTAAGAAGAGAAGACAATAAAATTTATGAGCGTTTTTGATGTATTCATACATAATGCGTTTGCAGTCCATCGAAAGCGCCTAAAATGGTCTAAACATAATTAAGTAGCAGTGAAATTCGATTAAGCGATTTTTAAAGATATCGTAATATGGTAGCTGGCTGTGTCGAAACATATAATACATATTTATGGTAAATATGTAGGTGTAAGGCAAAGTAAATTAAATGGTCTTTTGAATGGATTAATAATTTTCAGGGTCTAAAGATATGGTGGTGATGGTGGATAAATAGAGAGATATTCGATATATGTGTATTTCCCTTATAAATTTATTCGGTATCTATAATCGTATAAGTGTATGTGTGTGTGTAGCATCCCCTATTGCGTCACTGCGAATTCATTAAATTATTTTCACAATTTCTCTTTTTTACTTTTTTCTATTGCAAAATGAAATAACTTTTGTCTGTCCTAGATATAGGTAAGCGGAGACAGTTGCTCTCATTGGCTAACTAGTTTCTTTTCATATGACATAATCTTGATTAGCCCTGAAATTCCTGCAAACGATAAATGTCAGTTGTCATTAGTGTGGTGCACAGCTGTCAAATGGCGCCAAACAGACAATAAAATCCATAATTTAAAGGTTCAACCCTGCTGTGCAATGCCCCCTCTTCATCTGTGCTCTTCTCGCCATTTCATTTGCATTTCCAAACACATTTGTTTTTGTTTTTTTTTTTTCGATTTTAAGCTGTTGCTTTGTGTTTGTTTCTGCAAATTGTCAAACCGCACCAAATCGATTGTCATTTTATGTTAAATATTTATGGACAATAAAAAATAAAGTCATAAAAATTTCACCTACTCAACAGTGGTTCAACACAAAAGAGCAACAATAGCAAAAACATAGTTGATAACAAGGCAGTTGAGTGCAATAAAATGATCGTTTTGAATGAATAGATAAATATCTGCTCCGTGCAATTTGCGTCGACAGCATTTGAAATTATGATAACGATATGTGAATCTCGCAAGCCGATCGTATGCATTTGCTTGAAATCACGCATAAATTGTATAAATCCGCTTAAAAATTATTTTTATTATTTTTATTTGCCGTTGAGTTTTTGTTTTGTCTTTTGCTATTGTTTTGTAGGCCAATAAACGGCTCATTGTTGGCCACTTGTTGTTCGTATTGTAATTCAAATGAAATTAGCTATTCATGAACTTTTTGTTGATCATCGAAATGACACTAAAGTCAATCGATGGGTTCGTAGTTGTTGTATAATTCGATGTCAAAGTTAATAGGTAGCAGTGAGTGCGGTTGAACTGATGACTAAGTTAACAGTGGTGGTCATTGAGGTTGGGAAAGTCTTTTCGAGAAAAAAAACCAAGGATACTCAATATTCATTATTGATGAAAATTCGAACGAATAAACCACGTCCAGCACGCAGTGAAGAAAAAATAACAGATGTAACTGTACAGGAAGGCCGTGGAGAACGATTTAGCACATTTCAAATCGAGATCTAAAATTGTAAGCGTACAAAATAAAACTTGTGCAAGAACTGAAGCCGCTAGGCCTTCCTAAATGACATAGCATCACTCTATGGGCTCTTGAAAAGCTACTTGGAAATCTTACGTTTTCGAGACAAATTTTGTTTAATGATGAGACCCATTTCTAGTTCAATGAGTATGTAAGCAACGTATTCAGAGCGAAGAGCAACCTGAAGAGATTCCAGAGCTGCCATTTCATCCAGAAAAACAATGGTTTAATGTGGTTTGTGGGTCGGTGTATCGGTTCATATTTCTTCAAAAATGAAGCCGATGAGAACGTTACTGTCAATGGGGACCATTATCGAGCCACGATAAGCGACTATTTGATGACTGAAGCTCGTAACCTCGGTGACATTTTGTTTTAATAAAATGGCGTCAATTCCCACATATCACATCAGTCAATGGATTTATTGAGAGAACACTTCGGTAAACAAATAATTTCGCGTTTTGGGCTGTTCGATTGGCCACCAAGATCGTGTGATATCACACCGTCAGACTTTTTCCTGTAGCGCTATGTAAAGTCTATGGTCTGTGCGGACCCTTCCGCTTTCATTCAGGCCTTGGAGGAAAATATGACGCATGTCATTCACCAGTTACCAGTCGAAATGCTCGACAGAGCCTTGGAAAATTGGACACTATGGACGAACCATCCGAGACCCAGCCGCTATATTGGTTGAATCAGAGCTTACACATTTCACTTAGCAAACTCCCCGAGAAAATAATGCGTTAAATCACATGATCTTGGCGGCTATTTGACTGGGGCATTTCCTTAAATTAACGAGTTGCCACCTTTGCACGGTATGTGTATGAAGATGTGTATAGACATGTATAACATAAGGACGTACATCGTTAAACCAAAAATGCATCCGTGTTTTGTGCGAAGAGCCCGTACAGTAGCCACCGTAGGACGTGAATCTGCCCAAAAACGATTTCAAACTTTCGGTTGTCTTTATACCATATTTAGTACAACAAATAATGATTTTCGTTTTTTAACAAGTCTTATGACAAATAAGCTATTCAGTGAGTGAGTATATAATAAATTTATCAAATCGGCGCCCTTGATCCTTACAAGTTGCATGAGTATAAAATGATCGGACTTAGCCTTCCATATCTGTTAAGTTATGTTTATTTATTTTTTATTCTTTTTTTAAACATAAATATAACTCTTGATACTCCGGTCACAAGTACCCGAAGTGATCAACCATTGAGTTAAGGGATATTACAATGCATAGCTGCGAATTTCATGTGTAATAGTGTTTTACGGTAATATGCGTAGTTTTGTGTGACACTGTCATCTAATCTACATTGCTTGTCTTGAAATTTTCAATCGCTTAAAGTTAAAACCTTTAACATCTTTTCGAAAAAATCGCGCACCCTGTAAATACTCGAAATCTTCTTTCCATAGTCCATCTGGGGATTAAGTTACATAAATGTTTTTTTTATGATTGTGTTATTGTACAATGGCGTGCAATAAAATAAATTAACTAATCATAAGTTTTTGACAAATCTCCATTATCATTAGATGTCTTGTTAGTATTGAAATGAGGTACATTGTTGTTGTTTTAGATTATTGAGAAACACCAGTGAGCATTTGTAAGCGTTGCTTTTGCTTTGAAGGCACAAGTGGTGAATTAATTGTTTGATTGAATTTGGGCATCCGTCATCTGGTGTTTGCATTTTAACACTGTAATTATTGCAGTCAGTCAACTTAGTTTGTTAATAAATAACTTGTTATTCAATTTAATTATGTTCATATATTAATAATAGTGTTAATATATTGAAATACCTCTTCTGCAGCCTTCATAAATCTTTAAGTTGAATCTTTGTGGCAATACCTGTAAGCTTATTGACGTTTTTAATATTATTTAGCTGCCACATAATGCCGAAAAAAACACTTTAAAATTCATAAATCAATACAGTAATTATGAACGACTGCGATAAATGTTTGTATGTTAATTTACAGATTGAATTCATAAAATGATGCATTATGTGTGGTACTTAACCTAAAAAATCGTGTTTAATAGTCTCGTTTTATTAGGCAATAAATTGTTTTAACTTGTTTAAAAAAAATTATTTTAAAATCCGGTTCAATTTCAATGACAATGTGAGGTTTTTATTAATTTTTTTTTTTTTGGATAAGTCTAGTTTATAAAAAAAATTATACCCCGCCCACAATGAAAATAAAATAATAAAATATTTTTGTATAGTTTTCAATCTACTATAGAAAACATAGCCTATAACATAAACATTTTAGCGCGAACTTACTTACTTATCATATTAACTAGTAAGGTGTGTCAGTGAAGTAACAACATAAAAACTCAAGCTACACAGTGATGAGTTGCATATTAAAAATTACCGAACTTAAATGAGCAGAGGCTGTTGAAATATAACTAAATAAAATGTTTTTATAAGGGAAAAATCCAAGTAAACCTAACTCTTTTATAATATAATATGTGAGGTAAAGAAAACTCCAACATCCTTAATGAACAATTAAGGAAAGACACCTTTTGGTCGACGTAATATCTGAATTTGAATCGCTTCTGTCGATTTTATCGGCCAAAAACTAAGAATAAAAAACTTTGAAGTTTGCCACTGCATGTATCAATCGTTTTTGGAGCAGTTCATTTATTTTAATATAATTATTTATTAAGATTGTAAAAAGCTTAAGTAAAAATATCACTTTTATATAGTCAATGGAAGTATCTTTGGCCGCTGATTCTATACAAGACCGACCACTGTGCGCTATATTAAGCTGCTGGTGGCCCAATTATTATATATTTTAAACTAAGGGAAGTATTGCCCTGTTTTAATCCATTTTAAGCGATAAGATATACCGTTATTGGAAATAGATTCTTTCTGAATTTCATTAAAATTTCTAACATATTGATCTGAAGTTCGAAAATATTTATATTAAGAATTTCAATAGTATACCTCACAGATTGACCGGTATGTTCGGTAAAAAATAGAAATATGTTTGGGTTCTTGAAAAGTAAATGTCCGATTTCGACAATTTTTGGGCGCAAGGTAAAATACTTTAAGGACACTATTGGTGGAAAGCTTTATTTTGATAACTTTTATTGAGGTTTGTTATGTATACTATAAGAGAAACAATCAGATGTGTAGTAGGCCTATAGTGCGTTTGATAGGTATGCTTAAGTCTCCTCACGCAACAAATTTCCTTGAAATTTATTAACTAGTTCAGAAGATATGCCCCTTGTATAATTTTTATACCTTTTCCTATAAAGTTTATCCATAAAATTTTTGTTATTAATCCCCTCAGCAGCAATACACTTAAGCCAACGAGTTTTCCAGTCATCATAGCACTTGGAAAAATCCTTCGTCCTGATGGCCATCACGGCTTCTTCGATTCAGCTTTTATATCCTCAACAGTCACGTGAATTTGCTGTATAGCCGGAAGTTACACGAAGGTAATTAGGCGAATGCGGTGGTTGCGGCACGATATTAGTTGAAAATGTGGCGAAATGATCATGAATAACCAATGCAGCATGAGGTGGTGAATTATCGCACTTCTTTGTTCAATAAATTCAGGCATAGTAAAAATCGACGAATTCACTTCTAAAACCTCGCAAAACCACGCGTATCTCAAATACTAATGAATAAATTGAATGATGAAATTTAGCATAGATATCACTGACACTACTACCAACATACAGAAGAAAAAAAAATTACCGACTCGTAAAAATACGCGAAGCATAAATTTAAAATTCACCTTTCAATTGGATCATACCCTCAAGCTAAAATAACTTGAGAACGAATCATTTTATGCCCCTATCAGCACCGTAAAAATTAATGAAATCGGAAGATTACCCCGTCCACTCCGCATAAAACGGTATTGTTAAAAACTCCTTAAAATACATTAAATCAATAATTAAAATTTTCCGAGACATGAAATTTTACTAACAAGATGGTATATGAATGTTTTATGGGAACCGTGGTAAAAATTGTATTGAAATCACATATCTCGCCACGCCTACTTCCCATATAGCAAAATTTTAAATTCCATTTGATTATTTCAATACACACAAATCACAAATCAAGAAATCGACATAACGGAATAAAACTTTGCACAAATAATGCCTTAAAAATTGTCCAAATCTAAACAAAGTTGTTCAAGCCCCTATGTACCGAATATGTGGGCCCCAGTACCTATAGTTGACTTTTGACCAAAAATATCGGTCAATGTTTGAGAAATAAATTTGAAATTCAGATAGAAACCTTCCCTGATAATAGTAATTCTGTGTACTCAAACTGGGTTGAATTGGGATAATCCTTCCCGTAGCCCCCATATAACTAATATAAAGATTTTCGAACATCTAGTTGACTTTATTTTGAATTATCTCAACATTTGAATTATCTCAATGAAAATGAAATTTTACTCATTACAGTGCATATTTTTGCCTAAAATGGATAAATTGGCCGAAAACTTGACCAAGCCCCTATATGAAAAAATTAAGATTTTCGAACTTCCAGCTGACTTTACTCATTATGGATTGGTGACGGTAAGTGAGGTACTTTGGGAAGTCCAGTGCATGTGACGTCTTAATAGTAGGTGTTATTGGCAAAAATAGATGAAATCGAGCCGATACTACCCCAACTCCCATATTTTAACCTTGCGACCGTTTGAACGAATTTTCGATTCCTGCAATTTGCAATAGTATAAAATGTTCGGTTAAACAAGAGCTTATCTCTTCCTTATTTGTTTTTAAATAAATGTATGTATGACACAGGAACCGAAGGAGTTTAGGCTGTCTATTTTCAAATATAAACTCTTTTGACTTAGATAACTAATATAATTGTTTACAGAAACATGGTGGTATAACAGAAGTAAGAAAATTAAATGACATTTATTTAGTAAAAATACTGAAAACGGCCTTAATCTAAAATTAAATAACTTTTATGCACCTAATCATTCTCACTATTTATAATAATTTTTATTGAAACATAACGAAACCGTTATTCATAATATATATTTCTATATACACTCTAATAATCCTCAACAATAGCAAAGAGCATGATGTAGCAATATATAGCTAGCAACATGTTGCTGAACTTCAAATGCTGTGCAACTTGTATGAGAGAATTGAAAAGCGTGAGAGCGAAAGAGCATAGGAGGCGATGCTGTGTAGTTATGTTGTGATATCTTGGCTTTAAAGTTTGTTGTTGTAATTTATAAGAGGGCCATACTTAATGCCTGTTAACATGGCTAATGGGCGACTAAGCCGTTTCTACGCATTGGCGGCGGGAGCAGCGCTGCGTCGCATCAGCGTCTGGTCCAACAATTCCACGCAGAAGCAGACAGCCAAACAGGAAAAGTGAAAAGAAATGAATGGCAATATGCAAATTAGAATTGTTCGAATACCGACTTTTGTGGCGTTTGTTGCGTTGCGCTTTTGGACCTTTTGTTTCTCCAGCTTTGTGTTTTTATTAAAGAGATGTTACGAAGACTATAAAATAATAATAATAATTTTGCATTAAATTAACCATAAGCAACATAACATTAACAATTTCATAATTCAGAGACAAAAACTGGAAAAATAAAACTTGAACCAAACGGAAAAAAGATTTACACGTTTACAGTTGCAGAGTGCGAAGGCGCGTCTGCGGTCCATTGAACGGGTGGTGAGCTAATGCTGGCTTGGCTTGTTAGATAATCGATTAAAGTGATACCAGCAAACGACCTTATGCTAAGTGGGATGCATTTTAAAACGGAATAGAGGACCGGTCGAGCGGTTGATTCCGCGATGTGCTAATCGCGGTTATGTGACGATTTTCGGTGATACATGTAAAGGTCACACGGGCGTGGTGCGCTTGCGCATAACGGCAATAACGGATGTAAAGCGGCTACAAATTGGTAGATTAATTCGAATGCGAATTGATTCAGTTTGCTGAGAAAGATTTCGATTACCATTTGGTTCATCGACTATAAAAGTGTTAACTGGTTCAGGTTTAGGCATCAGTCAAGCATTTGAACTTGTCAGAGAAAGTGAGGAAGATCACAGCGCAAAAAATTAACGAAAAATACTCAAAGATGAAGGCAATCAGTGTCGCATTGGTAAGTATTATGCTCAGACAGGATGAGCTTATGCACTTTTTATCAACTATGACCTTACATTAATCGCACCAACTTTTTTCACCACACAGTATTTCACCATACTTGCCGTGGTTAGCGCTCAATCAGGCTACAAGTATCAACAACCACAAGTCGGACCATCTGCGCCCGTTGTACCAGCAGTAAGCCATCAGCATCATCACCATCATCATCATACAGTACCGCAAGCAGGTCCCGCTACAGTCATTTCACCACCAGCACCACTACCACAACAACCAAGTGCACTCTATTCGCCAGTGCAATCACCACCATTGCAAACATTCAACCCATCACCATCGATTCCATTGCAACCACCAGCACAAGAGATCCTTTTGCCAGAACCACAAGCGCCACCACAACAAAACTACTTGCCACCGCTACAAAACGGTGGAGTGTCATCAATCTCACAGAGCCATCAGCAACAATTTGTGCAACAGGCGCAATTCGGTGCTGCACAACTTAGTCAGCCAATTCAGCCACAACCACAACAACAATTGGGTGGCAGTGCTTTCGGCTTCCCCTCCGGCGGTCAAAGTGGTTTCCAACAGAACTTCCAATCATTCCAGCAACCTCGCCAACAGACTGCCATCATCACTAAGGATATTTACATCCATTCAGCACCCGAAGACCAGGAAGAGACTTTGCTCGGTCAACAATACGATAATGCTCCAATTCGCAAAAACTATCGCATCGTCTTCATCAAGGCACCAACACACAATATCAAATTGGCCGGCTCAGCTTTGAGACACGCTCAGAATGCCAATGAAGAGAAGACCGTCATCTATGTGTTGTCGAAGAAACCCGACTTGTCCGAGGTGCAGCAGCAATTGCAACAGGTTCAAGGTGAACAGAAAACGCACAAACCTGAAGTGTACTTCATCAAGTACAAGACTCAGGAGGAGGCTCAACGCGCCCAACAGGAAATTCAAGCTCAATACGATGCTCTCGGTGGTTCTACGCACATTTCCGATGAGGGCATTGCTCCACTTACATCCGTCTCAGGTGGTTCTCTGAACTTGGGCGGCAGCATTGGCCAGCAACATTCACATTCGTCCTTTGTACAGCAGAACTTCCAGTCGGCTAGCAACTATAATTTGCCCACCAACAAATACTTGCCCATCAAGAAGAAGTAAATGGGAGCATTAGAACTTGCAGAAATTTACAAAATAATTTAGTTACTAGTTTTTAAGGCACTCACATATTCTCTGACTTGTTCATACATTCTCTCTTCAATCTATACAATCTATTATGGCTTCTTTTTTCGTGTTTTTCTGAATCATGCGAGCCCCACAATCGTATCATTCATTCGCCATTCACACACAAATAGTTTGTATTAATTTATTGAATGAAATAAAAGAAAATATTTTTTGATTTTATAATTCAGTTGGTTGGTCTTTCAAGTGTATATTTTTATAAATCATAGCTCAGGAGAACATAACCTCCATTTACCCTATATCCTTATTCAGGCATTTTCTATTAAAAGTAAGGAGTAAAACGTTAAGAGGAATGCAATGTAAGATGTAGGGTTGGGTTCTTTAAAAGTCGCCTTGCACTCAATTACCGCTAAATTTTATAAATTTGTAAGATTTGTAAGATTTCTAGTCAATGTATCTATTATCGCTCTGTTTAAATATGTATAAAATATTTTTTTCAAAAATGTGTAATTAAGTATTGTACTTCAAGGCTGAACCGGTTTTGAAAAAATTTTAAGGGCATTCCGAAACTTTGCCGAAGTTTGCCACTCGATCTGTGAAGAAAACATAACAGCCGTAGCTGAGAGTTTACACGGCGACCGTTAAGAGTGTGTTGAAAAGCTCAAAGAAGATCCTGCGTTTTTCAGCCAAATTTGGTTCAGCGATGAGTCCCATTTATGGCTCAATGGGTATGTAAATAAGCAAAATTGCCGGATTTGGGACGAAAAGTAAGTTGAATATAATCAAGAGCTGCCATTTCATCCGAAAAAAACAACGGTTTGGTGTGGTTTTTGGGCCTCGGCGACATTGGTTTCAACAAGACGGCGCCAGTTCCCACACATGGCATCAATAAATGGATTTATTGAGAGAACACTTGGGTGCGCAGAAAATTTCACGAGATCGTTAGACTTTTCATATGGGGATATGTAAAGTCTAAAGTCGTTATTCGCCAGTTACCTGTGAAAATGCCTGAACGAGCCATGGAAAACTGGACTCAACAGATGGACCATCTGAGACGTAGACGCGGCCGGCATTTTAAAAAGATAGTTAAAAAAAAAATACCAAAGAATGGTTTTTCGATTGATAATAAACGTTTCCTTAAAAAAAGTAGGGCTCCTCGAAATGGCTTACCCTTTTTTTATAAAATCCGTATTTAGTTTTCGATTAAGCTCATACTTGCATAATAGAATAAAATGTTTTAGTAAATAAACATTGAATGTAGGATTTATAGTCGACATTGGAACATAATTTTTATTAATTTTTCCGTATTGTATACACGAGAGCAAAGGCTTTAGGGAAGACATTCTAGATTCAAAGTTGTACAGATGCCGTGGAAAATATGTAATGTAATTTTACAGGTCAGTGTGTCGTGTCTTGATCGTATTAATGCCTGATTTATTACGGACTGTGTTAAATGGAACAAATACTTATGATGTTTCTATTTAATTTTTCAGTAATTTATTTTCTGTTTTTTTTTTTCCTCAGAATAGACCTAATTAGATTATTATCCTTAAACTCCGGAAGAATCATAGTTAGTCGTTAAATAAAGTAATAACAAAAATCAGCCACGATCATATTTGAACTCGTTAAACAAAGCTTAAACCTTACAAGATGGTACTCGTATTTGTTTCAGTGGTTTTTTAGTTTTACCAAATTATCTGCGCCTAAAATTCTTAGTCTTTAGCTACTCTATTATATATAATATCTTTTCTGCATTAAAGTATATCTGAATATTATCATGATCAATATTTTTATCAGTATATTATGGTCTTTTGGGCGACCACAATGGGAGTAATACCAGAAGTCTCAAAAATGGACATTAAACAATAATAAAACTGACACCTTAAAGTACTGTCATGCAGTCACGAAAGCTAGGCTGTCTCGTAGACAAATCACAAAACTTAGCAACGGAAGTACACGAGCTTAAAATATACATTTCTTTAGTTCGGCGCATACTTTTAGGCGTGTTGTCTTGAAATATTTATATCACCACTAGTGTGAGTTAAATGATGGGAATTAATAGTTAATATGGCAAACTAAATCACTAATATTTACTAAAAGAAGAATTTTCAAATTTTTGAAATACGCATTGTGATATATACTTATATAATATAAAAAATTGATTAATGTAATATAAAATTAAATAAAAGCTGTCTTTGATTTACCAAAACTTACAGGCTATCGAAACGATGAAATAACTAGCTTATCACTTGAAGTGTATATATGGGTTTCCTCGGGTAAAACACAGCATTTTTTCGGCAAAAAATTTTGATCCAATCTCTTAAAAACTGAAAGTGTCAACACCTAATTGTAATTATTTCAAGCAAACTTCCTTATTTCACTGCTTATAAAATTATCGTATTTTAGTGTCACACAGCAATATCGCGTAATCGCTCAGCTACTCAAATCGCCCTATATACTTAAGGCAACTATGAATATTTATTGAAATTGCAGGTTTTAAAAATTCCACATTTTATGATGTCTTTGTAACATTTACGCTACAAATGTTTTGTGTGTGTTATTGCGAAAGTGTGCAAAGGGCGTAGCCAAAATAATGCAATAAACTTGCGTTCGAATACAATTCAAACGTAATCGTAAAGAAAACACCGGTGCCGGCGTTGGCGTATAAGACGTAAGCTAAGCCGCTCAGCAGTTAAAATACGCAACGATCGTTAAAAGCAATGGATGACTGCCTGTCAACAGCACCAAACTTTAGAAGTGGGCAAAACATCTAAAAAGGTAAATACATAAATTGCAAATTGAATGAAACTAACGGCAGCATAACAAATGCATCAGTGGTCCATGTACAAGAGCAGCAACAATAACATGGTAACAAACAATACGCCAACGCTTATTGCGCCAAACGATTATTTCGACTAACTATTATATTATTTATCGATTTTGCGTTTCAATTTTGAATATTTGCTTTACAATAAACACTAATGTGCTTTCAAATATCTTTTGACACTATTTCCATACCATATAACTGTTGTTTTGACTCAACTAATGACCTCTAACCATTAATCAAAAAATAATTTTGATTTTATCTGCTTGCTTTTGGTGTGATTGTTGGAAAATTCTGAGCCACACAAAAGTTATGTTTAATATATTGATTTTAAAATCCCCTTATTGCCTTCGATTCGCTGTTTTTTAACAGTTGGAATCGCGCACAGCAATCTGGAATCTCTTGGCAAAAAAATTACGTTTGAAAGAAACTACTGAGCTTTCTTGCTCAACTCGATACATAAAATAATCTAAACCTTTTTATAGGATTACATGGATTTACGATTTTTTTTTTTATTGTTTTATTAATATTTTTTCTAAATTTTCAAGTTTATCCGAGAAGTATTTTCGGAGATACAGCTTTGAGATCGCTCGCTAGCTGCGTCAAGTGCGCTGCCTTTAAACGTGTTTTTCTCGAAACTGTATTTTAGAAGTCGGTTGGCAAGATTTCTTGAGAACTGCTCAACCGATCTTTATGATATTTAACACAGGTCTTGGAAATTCAATTCTTAAAGACTTGGTCAAAGGATTTTTCTCCGTTACAATTATTTGAAAAAAAGTGTCGCGAAATTTTCACTGAATTTTTAATTTTTTTGTAAGCATGTGTGCCAAAAATCTTATGGATTTTTACGCATCAGAATTTATTTTCGTAAAAAGTGCGGGTTCAGACTAGGCTTTTCGAAAGAATAATAAAATTTGGTGAGTTTTCATGTATTTTCTTTTACATACTTAGTTCTATGCGCCATCTGATCACCTTTGACACGGACTGGCGTAAATTAATTAAAATATTTATAGCCGCCTTCAAGTCAGAAGCCTTAGTCTCGTTAAGTGCCAACAGAAGTAAGCCAGGGCTAAATCCAATTTTCCATATAATTATTATAAGCATTGAATGACAATGACATGGGTTCCAGTGCCTTCAGAAAATCTTAGTTTTTCCAGTTTCGGTTATTTTTTGCGACTTCCTCGACGCCGTTTTTGCAAAAGATTGTAATGTTTTGGTACGTGTCTAGTATTGACTCGTTCCTCACCTGAAACATTAACGAAAATATATTGAGTCCACTCATAAGATCTGTTGAGCTCTTCTCCTAACTCCCTGATGTTAAGACGATTATTTTTAGTACTTTTGTCTTTTACTTTTTCAATAGTAACTTCATTAGCAGAAATGGATTGAAGACCTGCATGAGGCAAGTTGTCTTTGTCTTCACGACTTTCACAGAATTCTCTGTAGTATCCAAAACGTCTGCGTTCGGGATGAATTATACTAAAGCGTGACTTATTTCGAGGTTCTCTACACTTTTAAAGAAAAATCATAGATAATTCCACCGGACCACAAGCATCAGCAAACCGTTGTTGTTTCTGAATGAAATGGCAGCTCTTGAATCTCTTTAGGTTGCTCTTGTTCGCCGCAATTTTGTTTGTTTACATATCCATTGGACCAGAAGTGGGTCTCATCTCTTAACCTAATTTTTTCCGATAGCTTCGAATCTTCTTGGAACTTTTCAAGAGCCCATAAAGCTAAGCTCAGCGGCTTCAGTTCTTTCAGAAGTTTTATTTTGTACGCTTTCAATTTAAGATCTCGACGTAAAATGAGCCAGTTCGAGTTAAATTGTCATCCGCAGGAGACAATCTGTCAATCAATTTAGGAGAAAACTGTGAAGCTAATTGTATTATAATCAGGATGCAATCGAGGAGTTGGTCGATTAGCCAACCAGAGTCGCCAGGAAACGCCTGCCTCGCACTGCACCCAATAATTAACTAAATGAATAGTCTTATTTGCCAATACTTATGTATATTTCAGTCCTCCAACGAATGACATAATACGACCAAAGTCAATTTATTTTGAAGCTACATACATACATAGGTACAAACTCATATAGTTAAGCTAACCAAAACACCTCCTTAATATTTGTTACCACACGTCAGCCATCAGCTAAGCCTTTCTTGCGCATAGCAAATTTTTAACTTTATGGAAATGTTCAAGAGGTGTTATGTATGAATTTTCGGTGTCATTTTTATATTCCTCAGTTACGCTCAGATTATTCACAGTCATCACTGCCAGCTACTGACAGTCGGTTTTAGGCGCTCGCCAGCCACAGCATGCACACAAACATATGCATGTATTGACGCCGACTTCCTTATAGCACTCTTAAGTCGTTGAGGTGTGACATTGACCCATTGTATGGACTTAGCGGCAACTTGTCGCGACCACAATGCAAATTTCTCTGCCGAAAAGCGTAGAGTGTATACGACACGACAGCCGAACATTCCGCACGAAACGATTTTTGCTATGCATGTGTGGCTTTGTTCGCCAAGCAAAAGTTCAACCGGTGAGTTGGGTCTTGTTGTTGTTGTTTGCATGTTTGTGGCTTTTTATGTCTTGAAAATTAGTTTTAAAACAAAGCATCAAAATTAACTGAAGTAACCGAAAATTTAACTAAAATATGTGGTTTGGAGACGCACAAATACAATAGTTGCGGGGGATATCGCATTACCGTAATAAGGGTTTCTCAACATTTTTGGCCGTTTCGATATAAATGTTTCGCTAACGACTTGATTTTAGTTTTACCATTTCCATACGACCAATATTTAAAAGCTTTGTTTTTAATGAGACGCTAATTAAGTGGTTTAGTCTTTCAATTGCCAAATGATGAACATAAGTTTCATTAGGTGCTGATATATTGGTATTACGTAGAAAATATGTAGCTCAAATAGTAACAAAGTGTTCGAAACCGGAGTAAAATCGCGCAAACATGAGGTGGTTGAACTATTGTATGACCTCTAGAAAAGTGCAAATTTGAAAAGTATTCTTAATAAGTTTACTGCAATAATGGTTAGTTTATGCGACGTTTTTGTAGACCATGAATCTGGTTTTCATTCTAACGGAAGATCGACAAGTTGTTTTAAACAATAGATACTTTGTTATTATTGTGCATAATTTTTTAAAAGAAGGAAACCTTGATAATACGAGATATGACAATTAAGTAATGAGACTGATTCCATAAAAACCGTATATTTGAAAATTATTCTACAACTCTGCCATCCTCTTCAAATTAGTCCCCTAGGGCAGCTATACAGCGAGCAAGCGCGTTTTCCATGCTTCGTAACATTTTTGGAACACTTCGACTGGGATGTCCGAAATTCGATTCAAAATGGGTTCCTTTGACCACCGATTTTGTTTTAGGAAACAAAAAGACTCACAGGGTGACATGTCGGGCGAATAAGGCGGCTGTTGCAACACGGCGATCCTTTTATAGGCCAAATACTGGGACACGCTGAGGGCGGGGTGCGCGGAAACAACCATTGAAAACCTGGGCACGACAAAGAGCACTATCACCACACACTCTTACAATTTAAGCGTATGTTTCCGAAGCTGTTTCGCCCAATCTGGCGCAAAATTTTATCACTACGCGTTGCTCTTGATTTCGTTTTTCCATTTTCGTGACGAGCACTACAAACACACGTCTACTCAACCCGACGCTGCAGGCGAACTAAATAAGCTAGAGCGATGGTACATACATTAAAGGAGAGTGGAGGTATGCCGAAAAAACAAAAAGGGAATTTCAAGGTCACATCTTTACCACAAGCGCGGCAATAAAATCAGTCTCATTACTTAATTGTCAAACCTCGTATTTTCTTGTACACAATAATATACTATACTAGATGTTAAAAATTTGCTTCTTAAAAAACTCGGATCAACAGAAATTGGTAAGATTCTAGCTGAATGCCTAGCACAATTAAGACGTCGGAGACCCTAAAAAATGTATATATTATAAATAACGAGCATAACGAACTTAGTTGATTTAGCCATGTCCGCTTAGCCAACATCTGTCTGTAAATATGAGAACTAGTCCATCATTTTTTTTGGATATCGATATTGCAAGCTGTTCATTTGTAGGAATCGCTAATATTGGACCACTATAGCATATTCCTATCATGGTCTGATCGTTCAGAATCCAGCCCTTGCAAGAAAAAGTTTTTCATTAGACGAGCCATCTCTACGAATTTTGACACTACTTTGTTTTTTAAATACTGAAATGGTGAAGAAAATGGTGTTTAGAAATAATCTTGATTGTATTAGAAAAGATCACATACTCTCGACATTTCTTCAGAGTTGATGCAACACATTTTAGAAGGCCACAAAAAGAGGTAGCAAAAACGAACGAATTACAGAAAATTCCTTCGTTAAGTCAGTCGAAGGCTAGATTTCACTCTCTGAACTCTTGTTATCTATTTCAAATTACTTGAAATTTAGTCCTTTTCGATGGTCAATCTTTAAAACACATTCTGATAATGTTTTTGAAAATTCTGATTTCGGCTGCTCAAATCATGCAACAATGCCACACTATTTGTAGAAAGTACAAGAATAGTTTACTATAGCAACAATAACAAACAAACTCATGAGTAGCTAGGTATTTGACATAAAAGTGTTGTAGCAATTTTTAGAGCAAAAGAGCGAACTATTTGAAATCAGTAGATGAAGTTATATTTGGAAAAAAAATTTATGACACATAAATCATTTCCTTTCCTACTTTAAAAGTTCGAGAAATAATGATTCTTTGATTCTAATAAATTTTCTAAATTTTTCACTAATTTCTTGAGATTTTTTCGATGGCTCTTATTTTGGCATTGCCGCTTGACAGGATTATCGTCGAGCTTTATTTTGATATCTTTTTTGATAAATAGCAAAAATTCGATAGGATAAAGATTGACATTAGATTAGAAGAAGACAGTTACTATAACTCTATTTCAGATTACATTACTTGGATGTTGTGGGATACAGTTATCAAACTACAATAGAGTAGTTTTCAAAATATGTGATTTCCCCTCTCCAACTCACAACTTTATCGTAAAGTTTGACATATTTATGATGTTAAACATACTCAGAATGTTTTGACATATGAGTATGAGCGCTATTCGTGTTGTTTACAGTTACTTAAAATATTCATTTCGGTCGAAAAATTAATTTAAGTAGCAAACATTTTCTCGAGATTATTTTTCACAACTTTAGATGTAGATTATCTCAGCAAAACTGAATTCATGAGCTAAATTCAGTTTTTAGCGATGAAGCTTCATCAAGAGTCAGTGTTTATTTATGATATGGTGAATCATATCGAGGTCGAGGATCACTTCAATACGAATTTCGGGAAAGTCGTCTAAAATCAGTACTTTTTCCGGAAACTATTACTTATTGAACTGATCCACATGTAAGTAATATTCTATAATATTCTTTTGGTTAGATTATTTTGACTAGCTGCCGTGCCTTACACCGACCTACTTAGTAATGTCAGATAAAGATTCAGTTTAATGCGAGTTGAAGGTTTCTTCATACAAGACGTGAAGACCACATTTGCAAAGTCTAATATAGGGTTAATATCTAATAGATAGATACTTCATATGATAAGAGAGTACTCGAAAAGAAGCAGAGGAGGTGTTAGAGCGTCTCTCATGCCTACTTTCCTGCACTTTCTGCATGTGAGTAAGTTCTGACCTTAGGCCAACAATTGTCCTGCAGTCTTTAGTCAGTCAGTTTTTAGCATCACCATTATACTGCAAGTACAAGTGTAGGTCGATATGACACCAGCTATCTCACATTTTCGAACTATAGATGTTATAAAGAACACAGATTTTGATCAGTTGTATATAGGTAGATAATTTGATATCTATAAAAAACGGGTGTATGAATTAGCCCCCACTGAATTAACCCCCACCGGGCAAAATGACTTAAGGCCCACCAATTTCTTAGTGAATCTTTCCCCACCAAAAATGACGGAATCCCCACGAAAAAAAAAATGAATTAAACCCCACGAAAATGATTTTATCCCCACCAATCGAAATGAATTAAGCCCCACCAAATGTGGGTGTTCTTACATGACAGAATCCCCACGAAAAAAAAATGAATTAAACCCCACGAAAATGATTTTATCCCCACCAATCGAAATGAATTAAGCCCCACCAAACGTGGGTGTTCTTACATGACAGAATCCCCACTAAAAAAAAAGAATTAATCCCCACGAAAATGTCTTTAGCCCCACTTTCTGCCATTTTTAATTTTGTTGTAAAATTGGTGGGGCTTAAGTCATTTTGCCCGGTGGGGGTTAATTCAGTGGGGGCTAATTCATACACCCATAAAAAACTAAAAAGACTATAGTACACAAGTTCTATGCCGACCTTTCTATTCGTGCATTTTCTTTGAATTTTTCAGGTCTTCCATCATTTTTTCCATATTTTTCTCTTTATTGTCTCTTGTATGGTCCATTGTTTTAATTTCCAAAAATCAATTAAAAGAAAATTTAATTAAAGATCTCTGCTCAAACATACATCGTCTTAAGACAGGTCAGTTAGTAGCACTCTGGCATTCAGCCAATTTCTTTCTCTCTTTTTATATTTCTTATAAACTAAACACACTTCACTCTGTTACTATTTTTATATTTTCATATAAGTGTAATGTTGTTGTTATATTTCTCCATCGATGAAGGTTTCAAGACTTTGACATTTCGACATTTTCGCCTTAAACATCTCTCCTCCATCCGCGCTTGCTCAACACAATGCTAATTTCTCCGTGCCGAAATTCGACGTTCGACCGTAAATTATGGCATATCAAATTTGGAGGTAAACAAATAAACTGGTTTGAACTTTTTTAAAAAATATAAAAATATAATTTTATTTCTTTTATTTCATTTATACACAATGAAGCGCTGCGTTACGGCGGCTTTTCTATTTAACATACATATTTACAAGAAATAGTAGAAAAAGCGGCAAAATGCATATTTATTACATAACAACTTACAACTACATACATATGTGTAGATATGTATATTTATAATTTAGTTGGCATTTGGCGCTTCGGGCCTTGACGATCGACTAGCGGCGGATGGCCGGCTGCGGCAGCAGTGAGGCGCTCAGTTATTATATATGAGTATATATGTATAAAAATATAACGATACAAATTAAATTAACAGTAAATAACAAAAATATAATAAAGAAAACGAAAACTAAATAAATAAATCAACAAAAGAATATTTTGCCGAAAATATCAATTAACAAATTAGACAACAACAAACAGCGCATTGTGTTCGAAGCTTTTAAAAGCATAATGACACAAATACAAAGAGTTTATAACAATAACAACAAAATTAATTAACAGACTTTATCAACCAAAAAGGCAAAAATTGAAAAATAACGAAAATCAACTCTGATTTGATTCGCCTGCATTCGGCGATGCAAGCGTGTATAATCGAGCGTCAAATTGTTGGAGCGAACATAGACGAGTGTGTGTGTGTAATTTTGTTTTTGTGTGTGTGTGTATGTGTAGTTTTGTGGATTTGTGTGCTGGTGTGCGTGTGTCTTGTTTTTGTGAGTCTTTGTTTTCTTTTGTTGTGCCGTAAAATCGCTTTCAGTCGATTAATTTAATCTCGCTAAATTTTTTAATTAACTAAATTTAAAGTCGTGTAATTGGGGGCAAATATTTGCCCAAACTGCCACCTTCACTGCTGCTGCTGCTGGCACTGCTACTAGCGCTGCTGCTGCTGCTGCTGCTCGATGCACTGGAGGTGTTGATGCTGCCGCCGGCGCCTGCGCCACGTGGATCCAGCGAGCCGATCACTGAGGTTACCGGTGCGATGCCCTCATCGGAGACCTGTGTGGTGCCACCTAATTGGTCGTATTGCTCTGGAAAGTGGAAATTCAGTTAAAGTGTGGCTTGAAATATGATACTTTAATGAATAGAGTATAACAAGAAAGATGAGCTCTAGATAATAAGAAGTTGTTTGAGTCGCAATAATCTAATAACTTTATTATCTGTAGATAAATAATTGAATAATAAAATAATGGAGATAATTGATTAATTGAATAATGGAGATCTAGAAAAAGAAGCAAAAGTGTTGGGTTTTATGATGAACACGGACAAGACAAAGAACCTGAAAGACATAAACAGCGATTCCTCGCGCCATGAGAACATACAAAACGCTCTTTATCCCTCTTACCATTTCCAACCTATCATGCGACACAGAAACATGAACAATGATGAATCGACATGAGAAAGCATTTGAGGCATTATAGAGAACTATTCTTCGCACGAATTTGTGAAACCCATTGGGGAACAACCGAAGCCAGATCACCCACGCATCCGATGGCAGGACGAATATCTGCACTTGTGATATAGAACCGGCGTGACTTCGTAAAGCATAGAGATAACTGATTTGTGTTTTCGGACCACACCCACGTTTGTAGTGCCAAATGAAAAGAATAAATTTTAATACGTTAGGTTAGGTCGGGTTGTGTTAGCACCTACTCTTCCTTAGTAATGACGGAGGTTCAGTTTATTTTGAGCCGAAGTATTCGTCATACAAGAAAATGTTGACTTTTTGCGAACTTCAAGAATGACTGGTTATCTAATTTTGACACATCATTTAGTCGCTTGAAATGCGAAACTCCTAAATGAACTTTAGATAATGCTGGATAGGAGGTGTTCCAGCATGCCTTTCATGCCTACTTCCCTATACTTTCTACATGTATCGTCGTTACTTATGCCTATCCGGCTCGCATGTGACCTGTCATAAGGCCAACACCAGGCTGGCAGTCTTTTCGGGACCGTGCGAGCTTTTCTTCGGGGCACTTGCCATGATCTTGACGAATCCTTGTATGTCTAAGACACTCTATGTCACCCTGATACGTCTGTCAGCCTTTTCGGAAATTTGATTGCATATCGTTTTTAGTGCCATCACAATTTCCTGTAGTGATGTGGTCATCAGCTATTTCGTTTCCAGGTTTACGACCTGGAACCCAGTTTATGTGCATTACATTTACTGCCTCTGTGCTTCTAAAGACTAATAAATGGTTATTTACTTTTTTCAATATTAATGAACGAAGAAAGTATAATATATTATGACAAAAAAACACCCAGAAATTGTAATTAAATTCCCCGAGGAAATGAAAGTTCGAAAAGACAGCCGAGAGATTGTTGAAGGTGTGACTCGTTCTGAACGACCTCTTCAAGTGGCGAAAATATTAAAAAAGTGAAGGTTATGGTGCTAGAAAATCGTCAGGAAAATGTTAGAGGGATGACAAGAGAGCTCGACATCTCTCCAGGGTCCGTTCAAATGAGTTTGGTGGATATTTTAGGTATGAAATGGGTTGTTGCGTCCGATAAAGCTGAATTTATCATAAACATGCTTCTTTGGTTATGCTTAATCGTGCGAATTACGATCCCACATGCCTTATAACTGCCCATGAGACATGAGTTTATGAGTTTGACATGCAAACAATGCAATAATTAGCGGAACGAACCCCGTTTTCTGTCGGAATTTGCTAATTGACTCAATTAAAGGACTGTCGAAATAGCCTCCAATTAATTTGCTTCCATTTAACTAATAAAAGTGAAAAACTTATTGAAGCAAATAAAAAAAAAAATAATAATTTATTAATGAACTCTTAGTTCGGAAAGAATCATAAAACTTTCATTAACATAATATTCTTTTTATTTATTCAAATGTCGACGTTAAGTGAATAAAATCAGAATGCGTGGAATCTGACCTCGTTTGATGTTCGATAAAAGATTGTTTTCGTTTCGTAATAAAAAAAAGGCCAAAGAACCACCAACGGCCTTGAGCATCGCTCGATTGTTTCAGTCAGCGGGGAAACAAGTGCTTTCGACCTATGCCAATAACAACAAAAGCGCTTGCATGCATACTATTTATAGGTACATCAGAGGTGCCGCGCCGCAGATTTGCATACAAATTTAGGAAAGACTAACAAATTTACATAAATTGCTTGAGATGGCTTGGTGAGCGTTGGTAGCGCCATTAAATGCCGAGATTGTGCAACTAAATCAAAGCAAATTAAAGAAAACTGAATAAAATAACAAAGTCAAGAAAACAACATATTGTTGTTGTTGGCGTTGCTAGGTGTGAAAATGATTCATCATAACCGCGTTGATTTGGCAAATTTTCGATGACGTGCTCCGCCATTAGACGGCGCATTGAATTTGCATAACAAATGTCGCAGAACAGGAAATAAAAGGCAAAAAGCAATAAACTTTGCGAAGTCAAATATTTCGCAGCGCGCGCTTGACGCGCAGCGGAAAGACAACCTGTTACCAAACTACAAAAAACAAAAAAAAAAAAATTCTGGTGATTGTGACCTACCTTGGATGGTGCGCTGTGCATGTTGCGCTTCCTCTTGTGTGCGATACTTGATGAAGTAGACTTCCGGTTTGCTGGGCTGTTTGGGCGCTGCCTCCTGGTAGGCCGCCTCCAAGTCGAGTGGGTCCGGTTTGCGTGTGAGCACATAGATGATGGTCTTCTCCTCGGTGGGCGCTTGATTGATACGCAATGCCGCGGCGCTTGGTTTTGGCGATGGCGCCTTAATAAATACGATGCGGTAGTGCTTGCGTGGTGGTGGTGGTGGCAACACTGGTCGTTGGTAGCGTTCCTCTTGCTCTTCGGGCGCAACATGCACATAGATATCTTTGGTGACTAGCGATGATGGTGCTGGTCCGAAACTGCCACCACCTTGTTGGTATTGTTGTTGTGGGTAGGTGGCAAAGGCGGGTTGCTGCACTGGCAGATGACTGGGTTGGAAGTTAGACTGAAATTGTGGCTGATAGTAGTTATTTGGTGTGGCAACGCTGGGCAGTGGCGCGGGGGCTGGTGCGCTGATAAGCGATTGCGTCAATTTGGTGTTTTGCAGCGCTTGTTGTAGGAAACTGGGGGTTTGTTGTGCGCTTGAAGTGCTGCTAATGCCAGGCAATTTTATTTGGAAGCTATTCTGCTGGTTCTGGGTGCTGTAGGTGCTCTGTTGGTTCTGATAACTGCTTTGCTGGTTCTGGTAGCTGTAGCCCTGAGGCTTCGCGTACGCCGACGCAAGCAGGCAGAGTGTCTGAAATGGTGAAAAGTGGCGAATTTGTATTAGAGTTTGGTTAAAAATGCTTCTTGATAGCTAAGAGTTATGAGTAGGTTGTATCTGGTGGAACCGCTGAAATCGATAATTTTCCTATATACTTGGTGTTTTACTTAACAATGATATATTTTCATCTATAAACCTATTTTCCGAGTAGGAAGTTGTTATGTAAAGATTTTTGATTGCTCTTCATATTACTTTTGCTTTGGATCTCATGTAAAGTCATATGATAGAACCTTATATCCACACTAAATTTGCACTGACATTTTTTTCCAAATTTTTTTCCTTAATTTCTTACCAGAGTCCACGTTCTAAGCCTCTCAAAAAAGACTAAATATTGTATTTAGACTCCTTTTATATCGAAATTATAATGAGTTTAGTATTCTCCGAACTGTGGTGACGAACCTGAGTTTTTCTTGTCAGGCCATATTGTGCGGTGCAGTACCGTTAAGTTAAGAGGTCAGTAAATTTGAGGGAACTCCCGATGGATACAGGACCTTTTTATAAATAACTGTTATATTTTTCAAATACAAGTTTACCATTACTGCTTACATAAAAAATCGAACATAAACAAAGATGAAACTTAATTTGGAAAATATATTTTAAAAATTTATTTTAAAAATATTTTTTAAAAAAGTTTCCAAAAAATATGCTAAAAAAATACTTCATTTTTAGAGAAGTTTTTTTGGAAACAAATTTTGAAAATTTTAAATTAAATCATGGCGTCAAAATTTTGATTTTGAAAAAGTAAATTAATAAAATGTAATATTTTTTTAGAACATAACACTAAAAAACTAAATTTTTTTATTATTCTTAGAGAGAAAGAAATACAAAAAATAATATTTTTTTTCTTTTATACGAACATATCTTTTCTTTGAAAATCGGCTGTTTGAAATAAGTTTTGACTTTTATATATTTTTTCGTATACTTTGAGGGGGTCAAGGCATTTGTAAATAATATTTTTGACAACATTGACACATCCAACTTTTTTAGTGAATGTAACTTCTTCATTTTGTAATCCTTTTTATCCCTTTTCACATTGCTTTTTCAAATCTCACTATTTCAATAACAACATTCCAGTTGCAGACAGTTTATACTCCATAATTTAATTCATAATTCATTTTAGACACTAAGGCAAACTCTTCTTTTAACACTATTTAAATATTAATTTATCCACTTACAATAAAAGCGCGCATTTTTTCCACAGCACAAATAAATTTTTCGGTTAAAACGTACGCGTCACAATTTTCAACACAACCGACCACTGGACCAATTGACAAGCAGAAATCAACTAAATGCTAATCAGTTGAACGCCAATCTTTTATATCACAGACAAAAAGTAAAGCAACAACAACGTCTTCGACACCCAAGATACGCTAAAACAACAACAACAATATATACGAAGTACAGATGTTGGCCAAAAAGCTAAGCGCGTCACATAGTTTGGCCATTGCAGCGGGAGATGAAGTTGGAGATGGCGCTCAAAGCGCGCAGATCAAGAGTGCGATGCAAAGTACCTAAAATGAGCGCCAAAAATTGCAGAGTAAAGAAGAAGTAAAAAGCAGAGTAACAAAGAAGAAGAAGAATAAGAAATGCAGACGACGCTTGGCAGCTGCTGCGGAGAGTACGCGCGCGAAAAAGCTCAGTTAACAAGCGCTGCTGAAGACTTTACCAAAGCGCCAACAGTTGGCAAGAGTATTTGTGATAATTTTCCGTATAAATACATGAGTACTTTGTGAGTATTTGCGGTAAAGTAATGTAAACAAATTAAGGCTGCCGCTGCAACTCGCTGCCGCCGGAAGTCCAATTGCCAAACCAACGAGCGCTGGCGCATTGGAAGCGCTGCGCTGAGTGAGATGACAAAAAGCAGAGCTGATTAATTTTCCCACCTTGGGTACGTTGAGCAGCGCCTCTTCCCCGGATCACATATGCAATTATCGCCTTGAAAGGCCAAGCTTCTCTTGCCAAGTTCGCTTATGCAACCGCCCGCCATGCGCTGGTCGCGGCTGTATCGAATTTAATTGCACCGACTGTGATTATTTTCAACTTTGCATGCTTACGCCCGCTTTCGAGAGGATCGTCGCGATCAACACTGCTGAAGCGCCTAAATTGCCGCGTTGCTTCACCGTAGGGCGCCCAAGGCATACAACGCGTTTGCCCAGTGGGTGTCCGGCGCAGTACAAACCTTTTACAATCAAGTACTTTATAATGAGCGGAGTGGCGTTGGTTTCGTAAATGAGGCGGAACGATCAGCATACTTTGATACGGAAATTGATGCCAAGTGCAAGCCGTCCAGTGGGTTTTCGCTGACTTCAACGAATGGCCGCAGACGCGCTGTGCTCTCCTGAAGTGTAAATGCTCAAAGGCGTTCAATTTAGGTTTTGTATTTTTTGTTTTGTTGCTAGTTTTGCTGCGCAAATATATCAAAAATTATAAATTGAGCATATCAGTCTATGACATAATCTGCTGATTTAGGGTAATGACTTGTCGGAGATGAATTGCACTCGAGGGCGGTCTCTTTCGCATACTTAAGATTTTAACACCTTAAACTTGATTCGAGCTTTTGAGATATTGCATAACGTTAATAATTTTAAGAATATGATTAATAACAAATTTGTAATTATAGGGCAAATGTCGAAACCATTAAAGCTTATAGCTGGAGCTAAATGAAAATTTTTAAAATCTTATTTTATTTTTTTCTAATAAGAGCATTGTTCTCTAACTATACTTTTGCTTTCTTCGTATACTATTCATTTTCCATCCGCTTATAACTTGGATTAAATATCTTGGAAGTATCAACCTCAGGCAGATGACGCTGTATTCGAATTATTGCCAATGATGACATAACAGCTACAAAATCACTAATGGTGCGCATATGCCTAGTCAGTGATTACTGAGGATTTAAGCCAAATATCAGTACGTAGCTGTATAATATGGTCGTTAGGCCTATAATTACAAATGAAGCGGTGACTTGGGGATTGAAGGAATTCAATAGGTCAATATATAGGTTTTGAACTATCGAAGCTGCAAAGACTTGCCACCGTCTGCTTCTCAGAGCAATGCTGAGCAAGGGTGATTCCACACTTGACCTACTACTGAGGGGCAGCACTCTTTGGTGGTACACTGACGTCTCGAAGACACCTGAGGGCATTGGAGCAGGCATTGCGGGACCGCATACCAAGCTTTCCGTACCCATGGAAAGTTTTTCGAAAATTTTTGCAGAAATCAATATCCAAAGCAACTTTCGTAACATGCCTAGCGCTATAATCAGCGATAGTTAAGCGACACAAAAGCGATCTCAGCCTATGAGATTGGAGGAGTGAAAGAGTGCTCTGTTACGGCTTATAAGATGAGGGGCCAGAACCATATATTGCGGCGGGGCCCTACACCATAAACGAGCTGATCCGCACAGATGAGAGCGTGGGTAAAGTAAGAGTAAGAATACTGCAGCAAGCATTAGGTATGTGCCATGCTAAGCTGTTATTGGGAGGTTACAATCTAGCACGGTTCATAGACATGATCGGTCTCTCCCGAACCAAATTCCGTTTCCTTGTCGCATTTTATACTGGACATTGTAGGCTTAAAAAACACCTGTACAACATGGGCATAACTTCTTATGAGAACTGGCGAAATTGTGACTTGGAACAGGAACCTCTCGTTTGTAGATTACACAATAATTTGTAGGCGCATACTCAAGGCCCTTGGGTCTATTTATGAAAATAAAGCTAACATAAACTCAATAGCATCCATAAAGTTCATAGAATTCGTAAGAGGTCTGGACCTTTGGATATACTTGTGATGGAGAAGAGGGCACAATAAACCCTAGATCGCGGTGCAAACCTCATTTTATTTATATTTTATTCTATTCTTGGCTCGTTGAGAATGGTAAATTTATAAATAATAATTTAAATCTACCAGGGGATAGAAATACAAGGTGCCGTAGTAGAGTGCACGAGTGGTTTCAACGTTTTCAAAGTCATCATAAATGACGATCAACATGTGGGCCAATCAAAATCCGTGATCGCCGGAAATTCCATCGAAATTGTGCATGAATTCATTAAAACTCAGCCAAAATCATTATTGAAATTCATGGATATGGAATTGAAAATCTCCAAAACATCGATTTATCGCATTTTGACCGAACATTTGGACTTACGAAAGGTGTCTGCACGGTTTGTTCTGCACAAATTGACTGTCGACCAAAAATTTCTCAGAATCCAACATTCCATGGACGATTATTTGACCAAAACTCAAATTTTAAGCATTCGCCTCTCCCCGTATTCACCTCATATGGCACCGTCCGACTTCTTCCTTTTCGGAAAAATGCATGTGCCTATGAAAGGGAAGCGTTATGCAAATGTAGAGGCCATTCAAAAAGCTTGCACCGACATACTGGCAGACATACCGGCCAACGAGCTGAAACACTAGTTCGTCATGCTTTCGGACCGCACAAAAAGCTGTGTTGCAGCAGAAGGAGACTATTTAGAATAAAATAAATTGATTTTACCAAAAAAACCATTTGTTCTGTTTGTTTTAATTCTTTGGAAAACACTTTGTATGTTTTTTAAGTATTACATTATAATAGTTCTTTTTCTTATAAAGAGGTAATGAGTTGTATCGCATTTCATTATATTTATCGAAACACATTTCTTCATAATACATCTGAATTGCTACTTATTCCATACAAGGTAGTGATTTCGATTAATCCTTAAGAGAAATTCTTTAAGATAAACTAATAATTTTCATTTCTCTAAGATGACTTTGCATTTCAATGAATTATTCCAGTAAAAAAATCAGCTATAACTATAAATGGCGCTCATCAAATTTTGCTCATCATCATTGCAAAATAAAGATAACACTACTGACTCAAATTGTTAATGCGGAAAATGAAAACTAATTCAAGTGACAAATAACTACAAATTTTAGCGAACACTTCACTAATGACCTTTAAACTTGCTTCGCTATGAACTACATTAATTCTGCGCAAACGAACAAGCATTAAAGGCGCCATTCACACAGGTGCTATCAGTTTTGTGCCCTCAGCCCTGGTTTTGTGTTAGAAAAAGCGGAAAATAGTATTGCAGTACAAACAAAGATGATTATTTCAACGCATGTGAGTTTATGACTAATGGCATACAAGCACTCCGTGCACCATCTTAGCAGTACTAGTTAAATTACATGAGCTTGCGCTCTTGCGATGCATTTCAAGGTAAAAATAACATTACTTTATACAATCAAACTCGATTTATTGTTAAAGTCTTATGGCCAATTTGTTTATAACACACTTCAACTACAATTTATCCGCAGTTCATTGCTATTAAAACAATTCGTGGCTACAAATATGGCTATCGCCGAAGAGATGACCCGATTTGCTGTCAATGACAGCTCTTCACTGACACTGACACATGATTAAGCTGTTCGCTTTGCCGACATCTCTGATTTGATCTGTTTGGTGTGATAAACACGGTATGCTATTTTTTGCCTGCTGTGAAGTGACCCTCTCGTGGTTACGAACAAGTGGATGGGTGTTGCTTAGGAATCATAGACTTGTAGTAAAACGCGAAAAGCTTGTAAATAAACACGATTAATTACACAACGAAATACTATAATAGAAAAAATTAATCAATGCGCTGCTTAAAATTAGATAATTGGAACCGTGGAACACGTGTTGGGATTAATATGTTTGTAATCAAAAGAGATTTCCTACAATTCCATAAAAATAATATATTCCAGACATGATGAACAAATACTTTTTTTTTAATTTTGAACTTTATCTATCATTGTTATCATCTGTTTCGAAAACCATAATTAATTCTTCCTTATGAATTTTCAGAAATCAACTCGTGGAAGTTATTGACTACTTCTGCTAGAAAAAAAGTTAATTGTTGCATTGGGATTGAATAATCCCACAAGCTTTGGGTTTTTCGTAATTATCGACATAAAGAGAGGAAATAAAAAACCCATAAAAATATCAAAAAGTGTTTTCGGCCGAGTACATGTGTCAATGAATGAGTATTTAATATAACTTCATTAGAGCAACTGACCTAAAATTGCGATGTTACGTATACTTATATGTGTTGGTGTATTTATTTTTGGTATATGAATTAATAAATTTTTGTCTTATTTGACTTTGACTTAATAGTTTAATTTTGATGGTAAAGTTTTGATAATGAATCGACCAAATGTTTGGTGACTAATGAAAATTGTTACTCATTAGTCAGAAAACCCCAAACTGCTGATATATACTTTGAGATTTAATTGGTTAATAAACTGTAAACTCGTATTACCATGAGATTCCCAGGAAATCTTTTTCATCTTTAATGGCGTAGAAACGCTTGCCGCAGCCAGGTCCTTCTCCACTTGATTTCCCCAATAGAGTGAAGGTGCTCCTCTTTCTCTGATTCCTCCGGCGGGTACTGCGTTGAATACTTTCTGAGCTTTTCATCCATACGGACGATGTCTCTTAATTCGCTGGACTATGTCAATGCCGTCGTATATCCCATACAGCCCATCGTTCCATCGAATTCAATATTCGCCGTAGCCAATGCGCAAAGGACAATAAATTTTCCGCAGAACCTTTCTCTCGAAAACTCGTAACGTCGACCCATCGGATATTGTCATCGTCCATGCCTCTGCACTATATAGCAGGACGAGTGACTTATAGAGTTTTATGTTTGCTCCTCGAGACAGGACTTTACTTCTTAATTGCCTACTCAGTCCAAAGTAGCAACTGTTGGCAAGATTGATTCTGCGTTGAATCAAGCAGTGATAAGGTCAAATCTGTTTGTTGACTGTGTACTTTAATCTTTTACACAATACACTCTATAGAATCTTATATGCGATGTTGATGAGGCTCATTCCAGGGTAGTTGGAGTTCATCGCCATCGATGGAGGAATCGGGTTCACCATCTGCTAGTGTTATGCTTTCACTGCCATTCAGCAGGCTGATGAAGTGTTCCCCCCATAATTTTAGTATGTTTTGGACATCCGTCACTAGACCACCTCTGAGGGTTCTATAAGTGTATGCTCCGGTCTTGAAGGCCTTATTAATAGTCGACTATTTCCGATAAACACCCCTTCTGTATATATTATCAAGGCTCTATTCGGATGGTAAATGGGGAGTTAATTGTCATCAAAATCCCCTTATGGAAGGCCCGTGTTGTTTCGATGGTGCCGCACCACAGGCAGAAGTCAGGTAAGTTGATATCATAAGGCATGGAAAAGAAGGTTAGAGTCATGCGGGAAGAAGGACTGTAAGTAGGACATATGTTTGTTACGTTAGAGTCGATTATGGAAATTTTCGCAAAGAGCCTATTATTACACACACTCCCAATTTGTAGGAACTATTTACAGATAGAAGATGCTACTAAAAGAAATTTAAAACCGATTCATGATATTAATAACGGAGAAAGGTACATATGTAAGTACATCAATCCTGCTCCCTTAATTTTACTCACATTTTTTTAATACTATATAATTGAAGTTTTATACAACGAAAATGATAATAAAGAGTATTTGGGGGCTATGTTTGAAGCCGATAATATGAGCTCTTGAGTTACTCGTGTTTCACACCATAAAGCTTTCCATGTTCTTGTTATTCACCATGCATAGGCATGCTCCTTAAGTATGGGGTTCCTAACTGTCGAATTAATTCACTCTTCAAGTAATCTCAAGCCTTTTTTCATTTATAATACAAAAATTCGATTCAAGCTACTATATTATTGCCAAAGGCCCACCCTGTATATGTCAAACAGTTGAAAGAAATCAATACTAATCTGCTGTGAAATTAAAAAAATGAATTGCCGGCTTAAACGAATTTATCGGCACAAAGAAAAAGCAAAACACAAATTTGCAGTTGTTAACTGAACTCATGCAATTGGGGGAAAGGTGTATAAAAAAGCAAATTTTATGTGGTTAACCAAGCCACCCGCTGCTGCTCGGTGTCGGCTCAATAAGTCGCTGAAATATACGTAGTATACGCGTGTATGGATGTGTGTTTGAGCGGCGCTCAAAAAGAGGTCAACAAAGCAAATTTTTGCGAGACAGTGAACTCAACACAATTACTTTCTGCGCAGTAGGTAAGTCTGTATAATGACAGACGTAAATATTACAGGTTTTGATGGATGATTGAAGTTCAGAGTTATGGAGAAAAGTCTTACGTAACAACGCGAAGGGATACATATGGGAGCAAATATTTAATGAATAGTGATGATGCAGAAAAAACAAACTTTAAAACAAACTACAAATAGTCATAAACGAAGATGCACTAATGAAACAGGCACACACACATACAGGAGAAGCGCACATCAATTGCGTCAAAGAAATATGTGTGTATGAGTGTGTACATATTTTAATAATATGACGAGCAACAAGTAATTATTAACAGTTTGAAATTTGCATGCAGGAAACAGCGGCTTAGTTGCTTAAAACTTTGCTGTTTCTTTATTTCGTTAAAAAAAAAAAAAAACTTTTTGAATGGTTGTGTTTGTCAATAATTTTGCTTTTGAAATGTTAATTTAGGTATACAGGCAACAGCTGAAACACAGTCATATTTATATAAACACTTGCATACAAAAGGTGCGAATATTTTGCTGGAATGCGGAGCAAAAATGCATATGCTAACATTAGGTTCAGTGTCTGCCGCAACATTTTCAAAATTTTATTGCATACTATTTTTTAAAATTTATTTGTTTTTAATGAACACAAATCGTTGACTTAATTTTTGGTTTTTTTTTTGTTTTTAATTAAAATAATTCGCTGACTTATTTGTAGTATGCTTTTCAAAATTTTATTGCATGTGATTTTTTTATTTTTTATTATTATTAATTAATACAAATCTTTAAATGAATTTAAGTATTAATTATGAGTGAAAAAAAGTATTTTTCAAAATTTTATTGCATGCTATTTTTAGATTAATTTTTTTTTTTTTTAATTTCTGTCTTAATTTTGAGTATTTAATTGGAAATAAAATCGAATATTTTTGCATGCAATTTGTTTTTATATTCCCTTTTTTATTGAAAATAAAGTACTTACTAATATAGCATTTAATTGGGAACAAAAGCAAATATTTTCAAAATTTGATTGCATACGATTTTTTATATTTTTATTATTATTAATTAATACAAATCCCTAAATAAACTTAAGTATTAATTATGAATGGAACAAAAGTATTTTTTTTAATTTTATTGCACGTGATTTTTTAAATTAATTAATTTTTTTTTTTTAATTTCTGCCTTAATTGTGAGTATTTAGTTGGGAACAAGAGCAAATATTAATACAAATCCCTAACCCAATTTTAGTAATAATTATAACTGAAAAAAAAAAAACATTTTTAAAATTTTATTGCAGGCGATCTTTTTTAAATTTCTTTATTTTTTATGAAAAACTCACTGACTTAATTGTAGCATTTAATTGGGAGCAAAAGCGAATTTAATTCAACCTCAACTTCGTTTTTATTGTTGTTAATTGCGTAGTGCGCATAACGCTTTGATTAATGTTGTTTTCAAGAGCGTAAATGGTCCAAATAAACGCTCGCAACAAAGATGACCGCACAATTGCTAATTTGAGCCATTCAGAGCCGAGATCATCAGCATTGAATGGGAGCAAACCGAAATCGTCATAAGCCTAAGCGCCTTAAAAATATCTATTGCTCAATATTTTCCGCAATTTTTTGTGAGAATTTTTTCAGACTTACATATATATGTATATGTTGGTGCAATTTTGGCAGGAAATGCTTTTCGGCTGATACATTTTTGAACTGACCGCAGAGTAGCTAAGCAAGAAAGGGAATTAATCATTTGAAGGGGCAACAATTATTCATATAATAATTACAAAAATTTCGACCAGACAATATTAGGGCTCCCGCTCATAAAAAAGTGCACACATTTATGAGGGTATTTTTATGTGTGCACTCACCTATCATTATCCCACTCAAGCGTTCACAAGCACCGCTGGCGCAGGTCTCAAGCATCTCATTGAAATTAAGAAAGTCCCTACGCACTTAGGCACAAAAATACTTGTTTGTGTCTACCGTTATGCTGTCACATTTACGTTTCTTGTGATTGAAGTGGCATGTGAGTTTTTTCTTTGTTTTTGTTGTGCGACACACCCTCATTAATCGTAGCGAGGGAAGTAAAAAATCCTCAACTTTTTCCTTAAAAAAGTTTTGACCAAAACAAAAGCAGTGAATAAATCTATTACATAACCTCTATTCATGTGTATGTTAAGTAATAAGCGGTTCACCTGAAAATGAACGCACAATTTTGATTGAGCTTCGGATGCCGCAGGCCGGTTATTTGCGGCATTTTTCATTTATTTCTTCATACTTAAGTCATGAATATTAAATGGCTTATTAAATTAAGGTTGGAAATGAGGGAATTAATCGTTCTTAAATTAATTGTTTTTATGAAATATAGCATAAAATATTGAGTTTCATTATAGGTATGAGGGTGGTCCAAAATAAAAAATTTGAAAAAAAAAAAATCCTACTGTTCAACTTGTTATATTTTTTAAAGAAATTACTTTATTTAATGCTTATAGCCCCTCAAAACAACATAAAGAAGGTACTTTGAATTAGTTTTGGGAATTAAGTAACAGAAACTTGCCATTGGTGAAACAATTGGAACTCTAGACCTTTGGTTGATGGATCTACCTATGATAAGGCAAATTGAAACTCATCGTATAGGTACACTTTAGCTCATCGCATGATCGATAGTAATCTCGTATAATTGTATATGAATTTTCTTATAATTGTTTTGCTTTTAATCGTCAGGGTATACATCCTGGTATATCTGACGGCTTCACTGAAATTCACTCTGTTGGAAACTCCATTTTTTCTGAATTCAAATCGGTTAAATTCAAGCTTCTCTCTCGAATGCTTTGGAACATACCTGCAACAATTTCCAAAGTTCATAAAAATAGTAAGAACGAATGCTTATACATATTATTGATAATACTCGTACTTTATGAGCGATAGCAATCGATTATTTTGAAATTTTATCATATTTGGAACAGCCTAATATATACGAAAAGAATTAGGGATAATATTCGTGAAGTAAGTACATAGAAGACAAATATTAAAAAAATAACTCTTATACTCTTGTAAAATATTGCTAGAGTATACTACTGTGCCTAAAAAATAAGGTGACATTTGGATTTAAACTGCGCGCGTCAAAGGATTTGGAGAATTATTTTTTTTTAGGTTGGTAGTACTGTCAGTCACATTTATGTCAAATTTCATGTCAAAATATTTATTAGTGTTTGAGATACGTGTCGTTTTGTGAGCTGCTAAAAGTGAGTATTTCGTTTTTTGCGATGTCGAAATTTGTTGAGCAAATAATTTGCATTAAATTTTGTTTACGGAATCAATTTTCTGCTGCGGATACGTTGAGGATAGTGCAGAAAGCCTTTGGTGATGAGGCCATGTCTAAAAAAATGTTTTCAAGTGGTATAGTGAGTTCCAAGCCGCCCGTGAACGTGTCGAAGACGAAGAGCGTCCAGGGCGACCATCAACCTCAACCGACGAAGCTCACGTTCAACAAATCAAAGATTTGGTGTTGAAAAACCGTCAATTAACAATTAGAGACCTTGCTGATGAAGTTGGCATATCGAAAGGCTCAGCCAATACCATTTTGAAGGATGTTTTGGGCCTCAAGCGCGTCAAATCTCGATTGGTACCGAAAATATTGAATTTTTTGGAAAAAAAGCGTAGCGTTGAAGTGTGTGAAACGATGCTCTCCGACTACCAGGGTGTCATGAAATGCATTCTAACTGGCGATGAGACTTGGATCTATGCTAACGACCCCGAAACAACCGATCAATCGAGCGAATATCGTGCCAAAAGAGAGCCGAGACCAAAACAATCGCGCCAAAGTCGCTCAAAAATCAAGGTCATGTTGTCTGTTTTCTCCGATTATCGTGGTGTTGTACATTATGAATTCCTTCCAACCGGTCAAACAGTCAACAAGGAATATTATTTGAACGTTATGCGTCGTTTGCGTAACGCTATCCGCCTAAAAAGGCCGGAATTGTGGAAAGACAATTCTTGGTTTTTACACCACGATAATGGTGATTATACGCATACTGCCCTCGTAATGTGAATTCGACAAAAACTCAACCCATATCGTCCACAACTACCGTATTCATCTGATCTGGCACCGTGCGACTTCTGGCTGTTCACCAAGCTCAAACGACCGCTCCGGGGACACCGTTTTTATACGATAGAGGAGATTCAAGCCGCAGCGAAGACGGAACTGAAGGCCATCCCGGAAAGTGACTACAACCAGTGTTTCGAAGATTGGAAAATCCGTTGGCATAAGTGCATTGCATCGGGAGGGGATTCCTTGGAAGGGGATGAAATTTATTTGGAAGAATAAATAAAGAGTTTTCAACCATATTTCACCTTATTTTTTGGGCACAGTAGTATGCGATATCTATTGAGGTTTGTTCACTCAATGGTTGCCCAGACACCGAATATGTGGATCCAGTTTCTCTTGCAAACTTTTAAGATTGCGATAGAGAGATTTTCGAACTATCGGCTGGAAGATTTTCATAGATCTCATATAACTAATATCCATTCACGATTACATCGAACAATGGATGTTTAGTTTTTTCTTTACCTCATAACGTCAAAATCAGCTGTTTTACTTTGTCACACGCTCTTCGTGTTACCTCACATAATTGAGCCATGGTTTAGACCGAACATATTCAATCCCATTTTCCCCAACGATCAATGAAAAGCCACAAAACAAACAGTTATTGTCCACATAACAAGAGTGAAATAAAATAATAGAATAAATACATAACAGCTTAACAAAATTTAGAAACAAAATAAAAGAAACTGCTGAGCAAAATAAAAACGAAAATTCGAGACGAGGGTGGCGCGAAAACGCTTAATCATCGTTACGTAACCAGCACACGCTTGAGAGATCGACAAGTCAATAAGTACTTGCTTTGTCGAGATCGCTGCAGACAAAGGCGGAAAAAATGTGTTAAGCCCAAAAAATAAGGAGAGGTACGCGTATTCAAACGGTATATATTGGAGTAAGCCAACAACAGCAAAAAAGCGCCCACACAATGGCTTTTGAAAATAAAAATGTAAACAAAAGCTCCAAAAAAAAGAAATAATAATAATAATTGTTTTTATAAAATTTATTATTTATTGTTTCTCAAAAGTCGATAGTTGAATGAGCATAGCAGCTCCAGTGATTCAGACAGCAATAAAATACTATAAAAACAAGAATAACTTAATTATGTAAGTGAGGGATTAGAGTACTCAAGTTAACACGGTTTTGAATGATTTAATATTTATGGTATGAAATCATTTTATTGAGTTGTAATATTGTGGTTTTATTAAATACTTCTATTTACTCAAATTATGATCGTTTACTTCTCATTTGACTTTTATATATACTTATGTACATATATATTTGTTCAGCGAGCGAATTCGGCCACTGGATGCAAAAATTGCTCCTTGGGGCTATTTATTTGGCTCACTAACCTACGTAAGAGCTATGCCCGCAGCCGTGTTTACTTTAATTTTATTTTTTAATGTTTTTGTTTGAAGAAATTGGAATTACAACAAATGATTTGTTGGTCTAATATTACTTTCATTTTTGCTGGAACCCAAATTTCATTTTCAAATAAAATAAAAAATCATTTTGGCGATAATCAAGTTTTTTCAAGCTATAGTCTTTGGTCTCAGTGTCGCTCAATTAGCGGCGTAATATTTCGCTGCCAAAAGCTTTTGATTGGTTGAGGAATACTTGTATAAAAATAAACTATGATAAATATTATGTAATAAAAAGGTGATAATTTGTTAAAAATTTTGCTTAAATTATAAAAAAATGGTTGAACCATGTAAGAAAGGGCTAAGTATGGACGCAGAGGAGAGTAAGGTAGACGTTCAAGTTTCGACGTAGTGGAGATTAAGTTGCTAATACTTTTATATGTGTTCCGTGTGATTATCTTGCTGGAACACCAGTCGAAGATGCTGTTATGGTCGACATAAGGTAACATCACTTCACTTAAAATATTGCATTTAATAGCCGTTGTCATTTTACATTGTACATCTTCAATCAGATATATCAAACCTATACAGTGATAAGAAAAGCAACCCCTTACTATGATGGATTCTCCTCCATGTTTGATGATTTTAACTGTGTATTGTGGTTTGCAAGCGGTGTTTATTGGTCTTAATCAGGATAAAATATATGACATTTAGACTCATCTGGTCTTAGATTATTACATATTTTGTGAAAGTGTTTCATTTGTTGTCGAAGCTGGAAAACAATATATTTCGTTACTCGTTTCACATACAATTATATTTCATCATATTCATAATATCTTTTCTGATTATAATTGTATAAAATCTACAATATTAGAAATTATTTAGTCAACTTCCACATCCCCATTATTTCGCCTAGGCTAAACTGATCTGACTTCACAAACTGATCGACTATTGTGAAACGGTTTTCTTTCCAGAAAGAAATTAAGTAAATATTTCTGACCAATTTTTATATAACAAAAAGAGTAGGGGTTTGAAATGTTTTGATGTAGGTGTCCCTATTATTTCTCGCATGTCTGTACTTGAACTAGACCCTCAGTTTTTGAGATATCGGTCTGAAGTTTTTCACCCGTTCTTTTCTTACCAAGAAGTGCTCATTTGTCGAAGCCGGCGATACCGGACAGCTATAACATGTACTAAATACTAAGAATAAAAAATTAAAGTAAAGAACTTAATTCTAAAATTCTTAATTTATTATTCACAGTATATGTCGTTCGGTGAAAGTATTGACCCCAATACACTTGTGCCAACGTTATTCCCAAGCTTAGAAAAAGTTTTTTAAAGTCAATTTCCGGAATAGTCTTCAATACGCACAGCGTTTCTAGTTTAATGTCTTCAATAGACTCAAACCGGTTTCTCCGGAACGATGGTTCCAGTTTTCTGAACAGTAGAGGTCACACGGTGTTAAGTCAGGCGAATAGGGTGGTAACGGCACGATATTGATTGGAAATTCGGCGTAAAACTCACAAACAATCAGTGAAGTAGTGCATTATCGTGGTGCAAGAACCAAGAGTTGTCGGGCCCCTTTTTGCGTAGAGCTTCACTCAAAGAGCATTCCTTGCTGACAGTTTGGCGGGTCGGAAGGAATTCGGCGTGCACCACACCTCGATAATCAAAGAAAACTGTTAACATAACCTGGATTTTTGATCTGCTTTGACGTAGTTTTTTCGGCTTCGCCTCACTATTGCCATGATATTCGGTCGATTGATCGTCTGTTTCCGAGTCGCAAGCATAGATCCAAAACTCATCACCATCCTGGTCTGGAAAGCATTGTTTGACAGACATTAACGCGATACTGTTTTTCGAAAAAATTTAGTGGATGTAGAATCAATACTGCTTTAACTTTTCTCTTTCAAATGGTCTTCACTGATGCTTCCGATATTCCAACGATGGCAATAAGATCTCTGACTGTTAATAGTCGATTCTCAGGCACCGATTCTTTTATTTTATTGTCGTGTTGATATTCCGTTAATGTTTAAGTGCCGTCCTTCCTTCCTAACTGTTCAATAATTTGTACCAATTAACAACATTTGCTCGCGACAAAACAAATATCACCGAAGATCTTGTCCCACTTTCTGAACGTTTCGGCAGCAGAAATTTGATTCCGCGACATAAAATTTAATGGAACTTCTTTGTTGAATAATTTCACTCATCATAAAAATCGCCGAATGCACTTTATGTACTTCCGAAAGATAAGCGTATACTATACACTAATGATTAGTTTGATGTGACATTTGGCACAGACGTAGCTGGCAGTCATACCAATCTAAAAAAATGACGACGAATTGGATTTCGCGCGAAATTTAAATTAAAAAGTCTTATTATTTTTTGCTCACTGTAGTGTGTACCTGCCGTTCCAACTATACAAACAGAATAAAGTACTTGTGTGGAAAGCTCTTTCTTTCGCCAAGGTAACTTCACGAGTTCTTGGGTTATTGGCCAAGGCAACGATGCAATGTCCGATGAAATTGTTCAAATCGCGCCACTAACTTGTAGTTTTTGTTGTGCAACCGAAGTTAACGATTTATCTTATTATAAAAGAAGTTTATATAAAAAAATAATTGAACTTAATTTATTAATTTGTCACGTAGATATTTAAACGCATTGTTTAACATAATTACTCTCTAATTCGTTTATCATAAACTCATTTTTAAGCGGTCATATATTTTTTTATAGGCGCAGTTGTGTTGTTCTCCAACTTTTGTGCTCCAAAAACTACAACAACATTCACACTATTGAGTACATCAATCATTTCATTAAATTTTTAATAACTTTATCAGCCGCTATTCTTCAGAGGTGTCAAAAGACATACAGTTGCGCATGTCTTGCAAATATGGGTACAAATGTATGTATTTAAAGATATGCCTACAACATCGCATGTATGAGACGGTTGCCTAAGAATTTGATTTCCTTTGTAATTATGTTTCTTTTCATGTTTTGAACAATTCATTTTCCCAAACCCATATTCAATAAATTTTACATCTCAAATTTAGTAGCTACCGCTTTTTTGTAGAAAATCAACTGAAAACCTGTACATACACATGTGTATGTATACTCGCTTCTTTGGGTTGCATGAAGTTTATTTTTGTGTTTGTTTCGCTTTGGCACGTCATTCATTCCCAAAAACCCATTTATATGCAAAACAAATTTTTTTAATGAATTTTTTATGGATATTTCTTAAATGTTTATAGCATTTGTGCATAACGCTTATTTGCATAAATTATTGTTGCGTCAAGTGCAGTGCTTCAAAGTTTCAACGCTTCAACTACATACACACACACATAAACACATATGTATGTATATGTGTGTAAGAGAGCTTTTATGGGTAGGCATTTGCGGCAGATTATTTTTGTTCATATTCATTTATAAGCTTACCTAACCATATGTGTATATGTCTGGGGGTCTCTGTGAAGGCATAAGGAAATTCAATAGCGCTTTAAGTACACTTGTTAAAATTTATATATATTTTTTGGCGTGCATGGATTTAAAAAATAAATTTCAGAGAAGTGCGAAAAATTCGCTTCATTGAAATTATTAAATTTTGTGGTTGTATTTTCGGGTCCATTATTTTTTACTATTACCCAGTATGTACCAACCTATACATATGTCTAAGTAGGATATGGTATTCCAGCTCTGTGCCTACCATTTATTCTCATCAACACTTCCTTTTCACTTTGTTTGACAGCTAAATAAGCTGATATACGAAAAAATATTGCAGAAGAGAAGTGTGCTATCAGAAAATGTCATAGTCTAAAGTAAGTCTGCTTTAGTAGCTGTCCAAGTAAATGTTTTCACCTACGCAAAGTAGTCTGCTATCGTTTAATCAATTATTAACTTAAATAAATTTTTAAATCTCAAACTTTTGTTAGCGTAGAAATTCACCACTCTTTTTTCATCATTTGTACGTGTGGCAGCACCAAAAAAAAAAACGTTAAAAAGTCAATACACAAACCAACAAAAGCTTATTGGTGAACGACTTAGCTTAAATCCAGTTATGGGGACAGCTTTTGCAGACCAACTGTAATGGTGGTGGTGAGTTTGTTGAAAGTTTCTCATTATGTATGTATTTATTTATTGGTAAATAACAATATAACTCGATGGACTCCTTACAGAATAAACTTAACTTAATATCTACTTAAGTAATTTAAAAATAACTTGCAAACAATTTTGTTTTGTAGAAACAAAAAAATTTAAGTACCAAACTATAAATGACACTCGTCATGATATCGTTAGTACTAAGCTAAATTATCGATAGATTATGAGGAATTCTCGATTTATAAAAATATAGGGTTTGTCCGGAAAGTAATAGGATTGAGTCGATTCAAGAAATTGATTGAAACAATCGTTAAAATTTTTTATAAACTTTCAAAATTGGCTCCTTTTCCGTCGATGAAGAGCTGCCACCGCGATTTCCAAGCATTGAATAAGTCACGGTAGGCATTCTCTGAAATAGCCTTGAGAGCTTTGCCTTTTCAGCTATTCGCAAGAAAGGTGGTGTGAGCCGGGGCATTGTTATGGTGTAACTTCCAATCGGTTGTGATGTCTTGTCGGACACGATTTACCCTTCATTTGAGTCTCTTGAGAACTTCCACTTAAACTTGGCGTTGGTGGTTTGTCCAGAAGGAAAAAATTCATGGTGGACGATGCCTTTGATGTCAAGAAAGTCAATGAGCATCGTTTTCATTTTGGATTTGCTCAGTTTTCCCTTTTTGGTCGATGAGATGCCCGGTCCTCCAAAAGGACCTGTTGCCACCGAAACACACCATTTCTTTCTAAAGTAACATCTGAGTAAGCCTGCTTGATCATATCAAACGTCTGTGTCGCAGATTTACCGAGTTTCGTACAAAATTTAATCGCATACCTCTACTCTAACGATCGGTGCATTTTCGACTTACACCACTCACAGAAAAATGCGAAAATGTTTTTCCTGACTCTTCAGGTGCTCGGAGACAACTGACAAGCCGCTCGTTGCAAATTAGCATTAAGGGTTAGGGGTAGTCAGATGCACGAAAAAATGAGAATTTTCAGTATTTTTTTTTTTTTTTTTTGCTATTAAAACGTGTTATTTTACAAAAGTAGTAATATGGCATTAGTATAGAATGTGTTGACTTGAAGCCACGAAATATTCAAAAAGAAAAAAATTTAATTTACAAAGTTATGGCTATTTGTGTTGACCCAGTTCCAAAAAAAGTTACTTGCGGTGACAACCATAAGTCCTTGGAGATTCATCTAAAATCAATCAGACAAAAATAATTAGTTTTATAAATAGATAAACTCGGGCCTGATAAAAGGATTTTTTTGTTTTCAAAACTTAACAAAATGGCGGCCTCAGGAATTTTTTTTCTAAATTTTTGAGAAAAAATCAACAGTTAATTGGTCTTAAAAAATCGAATTAAAAAAAAAAAATCCTCCGATCAGGCCCAAGTTTATTATATATTCTAAAAGATGTATAAATTTCGTTAAAATATACAGAGCGGTTTTCGAGTTACAGTTGTCACCAGTTCAAAAAATATAGTTTTAAGAAAAACGCGTTTAAAGTTTAACACTAGCGCTTTGAAGCGCCCGAGCTCTCTTTGTAATTTCTTGAATAACTCAAAAACTAATTATCGGATCAACGTGAAATTTTCAGATAATATTTTAAGACATTGCACTTAGGGAAAATGCAAAAAAAAATATTTTTTGAAAATTCTGACAACCCCTAACCCCTTAAGTGATAATTTTGGTGTAACTCGCAGTACATACACCATAGAATATTATTGGTTTGACTACGTTGCCTATAGTCAAAATACCACCTTTAGTCATAGTCCCATCATCTCCCTATAGCTCCTCTACACCAATATAAGACAACCGATGCCTTCCTTATTCTCACCTCATTGATTGGCTTCCATTAAAGTCTTCTATCAAGAATAAGCACTAGGTGTTTTACCTAATCAACAGGTTGAAGGCGTAAGTTTCTGAATCTACAAAATGGTGTACTTAGCTAAAAATAAATTTTAAGTTTCGAAGGAAAATCAGCGAGTTGGTTAATGCGTTGTTCTCGTTAATGTAAAATTAGCGCTACAAAAAATTTATTTTCGACTTCAATAGTTTCACACTTGTAAATCATTAATCGTCGTGCATCGTCCATCAAAATAAAAGGTGTAGGCCTTTCAGCAAATTTTACGCATTCCTGCATATTTTAACGACAATTTACATATGTAAGCCTAATAGCTTTCTTCTCATTTGTCTCAATGAATTGTAAAACGTCTTCATAATTACCACCCAAGTAGAGATTAATTGACACTACACATCGCCAAGAGAAGTGGCTGTTGAGCTGTCACTTTAGGTGCCGCATAAGACGAATCAAACATCGGTCTCAGTCGGCACATTTCACACATAAATAGAGTGTAATAAAACGGATATTGACAAGTAGCGCCGCCGCCGCTGATTTTCGGAGGCAAAAATCACGCATGAAATTTCAACGCAATTTGCATAATACGATTACTGTTTAGCTAATAGACTTCTGATGCGTGTTTTAGTTACGCACATAAATCCACATATCACTTGTTGTTTCTGTTTTGCGGCCTAACTCAGCGTTGGTGCGTGTTTTGCCTGCGTGCGCATGCCCTCATCGGCATTTTCTCATTTAATTTCCCCTCGGTTCGGCTTGTAGCGTTGTTATGTGTGTATGTATACATGTGTGTGTTTGTATGGGTGCTTGATGGCATTTGCGCTTGATTAATTGCAGTCGTAATCAAATAGCTGCATCCGCTGTGGCCAGCAGTGAAGTGATATTGCACTTGCAGCCCCAAAACATTGACCCATATGCGACCAACTACAGGGGCAGTGGGCTGACCGCAGTTGCGCATGTACAGCCTGCTCGTGCCGTGGCTTTCGGTCAAGGTCAACATGCATGCTGCCGCAAATCATCGGCGTTTGTTTCAGCACCACAATTGCGTTCAAATATTTTGCGTACGCAATTACTACGAAATCTTTTTTTCTCTCTTCCATGCTGTTGAATTCATTTGTTGTTGTATTAGCGTTCAGTAGTGGTGTATACACAAGTGTTTGTGTTCGTTTGATTTTGTGTTATTGCCGGAATTAATCGAGAGATCTTGAATTTCGCGAGAGGAGGGTTATGATGCATAAATTAATAAAGTAGAAAAATTATTTGCTGTTAGTAATCACTACTTGAATCTTTGTTGGCATTGCTTAATTACAAATTACGAGTTTTGTTATGATTATAAAGTGAAAGCTGTGAATTTAACGCAGCCTTCAAGCAATTGATTTATTTCACGAGAGGCTTCTTCGTGTCAGCAAAGCAGATGCGATTTTACCATTGTTAATGGAGAAGTGGTCTAATAGATGGAATGATATCTCTTATACGAACACATAAAGGAGTTTATCCAAAAGACATTTTAGCTGCCTTCGATTCGCCAAGCTTTACTCTCTAACCGAACAAGCTATACCAGATGCTCAAACAAATGGGCAACATTATGATTTCTGACGCAGGCGCAATAGTGGAGAAATCCTTTTTCCGGTTGGTTTGAGCCTTCGTTTTGATTTACTATAAATCTTAAGTATTCGGTTTTAATTAAGTAATTTATCTTTATTTCTAATATTTTACGTGTAACTGTTTTTTAAAATGTAGCTGTCAATAATCAATGTGAGCAATCAGTTCACCTTTAAATCGACCAAAATTTTACTTTTTGTCAATTTTTGATATTTTTTTTCAAGTGAAACAGATGGGACGAAAATTTCGTAGGCTGATACATAGACGGTACTAATAATATTAAATCTATATGATGTTTAGTCAATCCCTACACTTGATAACTGTCCAGTTGCTAATATATGAGATATAGCACTTTAAGTGAAGCAACTCGTTTTAGTTTACAAAAATTGAATAAAACGGAATTTCGCATGTTAAAATAGCATTAATTTTTGGAGGGGAAAAATAATAGTAAAGCCAAGGTTTAGATTTAACAACATTATTTTGAGTCTTTACTAGATAAATCAAAAAATGGGCACCTAGGACCAAAAGAGGCTGTAATCGACGAAAGCATCAAAAAAATCCCCAAAATAATTCCATATGCTCTCTGCCAAAGGAATATTCCTTGATTGAATATTTCGGTATGCGAAAGTTCTGTGCAAAATGGCTGATTCGTGAGCTCACAATCCATCAATAACAAAAATGAATTGGTGATTCTGAGGAGTGTTTGAAGCTCTTTAATAGTAATAAAATCGAATTTTTGCATCGATGTGTGACAATGGATCAAACATGGCTTCATAATTTGACCCCGGAGTTCAATAAACGGTCAGTGGACTGACCGACCCCAAAGCATGGTAAGACGCAAAAGTTGGCAGGCAAAAATATGACATCCGTATTTTGGGATGCACGGGGTATAATACTCGTCGACTGTCTTCGAAAGGGGGAAAAACGCATTAACAGCGACAACCACATTGCGTCATTGGAGCATTTGAAGGAGAGAATCGCGAAAATGGGGCCGCCATTTGGAAAAAAAAGTAAGTGGAACAACGCACCGTGCTACAAATCAACTAATACGATGTTAAAATTTCATGAATTTGGTCTTGAATTGCTTTCGCATCCGTATTCTTTTTCAGAATGTAACATACGCACCTTCAGAGGCACACAGTATCGACAGATGGAGAAATTCGTAATAATGTGAGTGATCAGCTCGTCATAGTCGTATCTTAAAATTACTCCAGGTTTTTTTATCCTCATTACGAAGTAACTTCGGAAAAATATCAGAATCCACAATTTTTTCAATTGAGCGTTTACGCTTCTGAAAGCTTTCCAAAAAATTTATTCAAACATTTGAAAGTTTCGTACTCATGATAAAGAGCTTTCACAAATTGTCCGATGCCAATAACTCTGCTTTATTTTTAATAGATATAAGTCTCATATTCAATAATTGAAATCTTCAGAGTTGATGAGTAATTAGGTTTAAAATTCCAGAATTAATTCGGAATGCTTGGATACAGATCGACTCCGCGATGGATGGCTGTTTCGATAGAGTACTTGTACTAAGATTTTTTCTATTAGGTATTGGAGTGGTCAAATCGGGATAAAATATTTTCTTTTGAATTTTTACCATTGAGCGGATTAACAATGCAAGCATAACAGTCTCAAGTCGAAGACCGACATCATAATTGGCACCAAAAGCAAAAAAGGGTCAAAATAATAAATATAATTTCAGCGTTGATTAACCTCAAAATTAATTTACACCTATGCCCGCACACATATCGCTTACACAGGTAAAGTAGCTTAAGGCCTACCTGAAAGTAACATGCAATAAATCAACTTAATTTTATTTGCCTGTCATGTTTTCAATTACCAAAATTTCACAAATAAGCATTAAAGAGAAAAACTTACAGCAATAAAAATAAAAGCCTATTTATGGCCAGCTATGTGAGCATAAAAAACCACAACCACATGGCACTGACCTGCCACAAAGGCAGCCAACAAAAGACTCAAGCAGCAAACCTTTGAAATAAATATAAGAAATGAGCGGAATAAGATTGAAATAGAGAACACGCGATAAGAGACCGGTTGACGAAGCAAAAATAGGTCTACAAGCAATTAAGAGCAGCGCTCGCCTTTCCTCCGCAATGCGGCTAATGAATCTACAAGTAGGCGATCTGAGGTTCAGAAGGGTGATGCGCGGTGCGTGTTAGGAAGAAAATTAGGAAACGGTTTAAATGAGACATCATAACTAATTGACTGCTTACAAGCACATGTGCAAGTGTTGGTGAGTACTTAGCAGCCGCAATCAACGCTTCAGCATCTTCCGCTCGCTGCTGATGTTGCAACAATTGCAGACGCGCCGCGTTGCTTGGTACTACTTGGGTGGTATGACGGACACCAATCAAAAATAGATTTAAATAATTTCGAAAGCGAAAATATGATGAGTCTCAAAAAGTAAACCAACAACAAAAGCAGGTAAAATTCATTCGAAAGGTTTAACATTAGAAAATAATGGGAAAAGGCTTACAAGTGCTGCTCAAGAACGGGCGGGGCGTGTTGCGTACGTATATACTCAAGTGCGGTGCGGCACAAATGGTTACACATGTATGTGCATGACAATACAAGCGGTAAAGTATTTGATGAATGACGGCGGCGTGATTACAGTGTCTATGATAAATAGTTGTAGCACTCGTTAAAGCTCTCCAAAGAAATTCGGTGCATAAGTTGCTACAGTAGCGTGCTAAATGTATGAATATGTACATTCAAAACATTTTTTATATTTTACAACATATTGCTACAGTGTATAATAGTTTTATTCGCCTAATGATTGTTTGTATCACCCAAAGAGTAAGATATAGGGTTATATTTGTACAATCAAATGATCTGGATGATAAGACAAATTGAAATCCTGGTGACTGCCCATCTGCCTATCTATGAAAGATTTAACATGAGTAAAAATAATATATCTTAATGAAACACATATACCTCAGCAAAAAAGTTAGGACGAGTTCGTAGATGGACCTAAACGGACCACTGCATATATAGTGCCACAACCAAGCACCAAATTAAGACAAATTTTCAAAAAGTGAGATTAGCTCCGCGCTCTGATTTGTTTAATCTACATATCTATTAAACCATTTCATATAAAATAACTAAATTAACTTAGAATATCAGTTAAGCATCCCTATCGACACTTTAAAAATGATGAAATCGTCTACTCTCCATATAACGGTACTGTTAAAAATACTAAAAGCATAATAAATCAATAATTAAATACGCCAGACACTTCAAATATTCCCCCCAAATGGCATGAGAGAATTTGCAGGAGCTGCTGTCTTATTTAAAGATGGGCCTGGCCACTCTCCTCTAGGTAAAGTCAAATATCATCTCTTGACATGCTCAATCAAACGATATATCACATTCTCCTGACCGTCCAATGTAACAGTGTGGAAAAGAGCGAAATCTGCTATAACTACGCCTACTTCCCATGTAACAAAAATTTAAATATAATTTATTTTTCACATTCCAGTATCCAAATCAAAATGCAACTGATATACCGAGATAAAGCTTTGAACGAAAGATGCCTTTAGAAAGTGCCACCTTGTGTTTAAAAATTGTCCAAATGCAATTAAAATTGTTCAAGCTCCTATGTACGGAACATTTAGACCTCCGTTCCTATAGTTGATCTTTTATCGCAAATATCGGTCAATGTGTGAGATATATATATACCATAATTGAGATTCTGGGTTATTCTTTTCTGATAATGGTATGTCCGTATATCAAAAATGGGTTGCATTTGGTGACTGTTTCTCTTTTCATCCATACGGATGACATGTGCAAGCAATATTCGCAGGCTGAACTGTGTGAGTGTGGTTGTATATCTCGTACAGATCTTCGTTCCATCAACTGCGATATTCGCCGTTTCTAATGCTCAGAGGACCATAAATCTCCCGCAGAACATTTCACTCGAAATCGGACCCATTTGATGTTGTCATCGTCGATGTCTCTGTACCTTAGGGAAGGTCGGGAATGATGAGTAACTTGTTGGTGTCGAACGGCTCTGAGAGGTACTTTCCGATCGTGATGGAGCTCTTGGTATTGCCATATTATTTTTGTGGGGATACCAAATTCAGACATCGCGGCATAAAGGCACCTCCTTTTCGTGCTATGGAAAGCAGAAATCGACAAAAAGGTGGTGTATGGATCCTCTTTTCAAGGGTTTTTTACAAGATTCGGCGCATGGTAAATCTGGTAAGTTGTTGATTTTCCAAGTCTAAACCCACTCTGATAAGATCCAATCAGTTTGTTGACGGTGGGCTTTAATCTTTCACACGTACGCTCACTAGCACCATATATGCGATGTTAAGGAGGCTTATCCCATGGTAGTAGGTGCAGATTGTGTGTCACACTTTAATTGCAATCGGCGGACATTCTTTTTGGCATTTTGGCATTTCCTGCCACAACGTCATTTAAAAAAAAACCTAAAAATATCTTAGAATTTTCAATATTATTAACATCGCACACAAAGGGCGTAGCCACCAATGAAAAAAGTTTACACACATTTTAGATATTTGATTTGCTGATTCCGAAGTACGGAGAGATTATCGCTAAAATTGCCAGTTAAAAAGTACCTCCCAGGGCTTTAGGATATCCAAATTTCTCCAGTATTTTCCTGCAACTTATTTTGTACTGACTATTTTTTTAAAACTTTATAGCCGATATGAGTTTTTTGTCTTGCATTTAATTGAATATTGTAATATTTTTAATATTAATAATGATATTCCTGAAGAAGCTACGTCCGCATCGATTTACTGGGTGACTGGGAAAACTTTCTCGATCTAAGCTAAATGCAGTAGCTGCAAAAAACCAGCACAGTCCAAAGCAGCAATTCTGTCTTTAAAAGAATCGAAAAAACTCACAAAGTTCATAGCTCATTTATAAAGTGCTGAAATTCAACAAACTGAAGAGTATTCTACTAAATTTATATAACGACATCTTTAAGGAGCAAAAGGTGAAACCTCACTGATCTTCGGATCAGTCCTCTACATAACAAGTTTTAACATAAACATATGCCTTAATATTCGTTCACTTGACTTTTGTACACTAACTTGGTTGGGTTGAGTTCAGTTCAAATTATATACATTTACCTAGGTTGGAGCGATTATACAGATATGAGCTTCAATTTACAGATATTAGACATTGCTGGGTATTTGTATAGAAATATATAAATTTTTAGCAAACAGAGCCAAGTTAACGAGTTCGTATTGGTTGCTCCTATCTAAGTCTCAATTGTTCTTTGTCAAATATTGAAAACTACAAAATTTAATATTAGCTCGTGTTTCCCATGGCACACTAAATAAACAAATAATAACATAAAAACAAAAATGCAATGGCATTCCTGATTTTTAGACACGCACTGAAATAGCTTTACCGAATTCAGCAAATTTTGAATTCGGTTTCAAATTTCTACCTCCCAAAAGTATGATGCATCAATTTGTGGTAAGGACTTACAGATATCGATGGTACTGTGAGTGGCTTGCAACTGTGGGAAATAAATTGTTGGCAAAATGAAATAAATTGTGCATTCCAACAAAAACAGCGGAACAGCTTCGACAATGCTGGCTACCAATTCAACACACACGCGTACTTTTGAATAAATTTAGCAACAGTTTGCGAGGGTTTATTTAATTTTTTCCTTTTCGTTCATGCTGCAAACATGCTAACTGTTGGCGCTACGTCGTTCAAATATGATTTCAATTATTCCAACTGTGAACGCGTTCGCACAAACAAAGCGCAAATTGGCAAAAAACGCGTTAACGCTGACCCTTCAAAGCAGGGTGGCACAAATATTGAAGTTCAATATGGAATTTTCCATTTCTTTTTATGTTTTTGCACTTTTTGCTATTAAAACGATTTAAGTGAAAGTTACTTAATTAAATTTTTGGAAATTAGTATTTCAGCAATTCTAAAGGAGTATTAAACTGGCTTTAAAATTATGTCCAAATGAACTCTAAATTAAATGTGAACTCACAGAAACTAGATCCCAAATTTAATTAATAAAATTTTTCTTCTCGAAGTGTTCATCTGAGAAAACAACTTGTGAATCCTGATGAGCTGTGATCATCAGTCCGATCAATAGAACAATCTTCGCCTTCGAAGCGCGTTCGCTGCTGTTGGACTGCTTCTTTACCTTTGGTATGTACCATGTTATGTCAACGGCCACGAAACAAGGTACAAACTCTTTCGAATTACTCTAGAACAAGTCAAACACTGCTGGTTCCACGGCTGTACTTATTATCTGGAGTGAGCAAAGGCGGACCTCATCATTTCGATATCTTTCTCAATATTTTATGTATTATATGATCCACTTTTAAAGTATAATCCACATCAAGGGTGATCGATTTACTTTTCGAAGATTATTTCATTTAAATGTTGGCCGCGGATACGTCTCAGATGGTCCATCCTTTGAGTAAAATTTCCAATGATTTCAACTAAAAACTGGCGAATGACAAGCGTGATGTTTTCCTCGAAGGTTTGAATCGAAGCAGGGTTGTCTGCATAGACCCTAGATATCACATATTCATACAGGAAAAAGTCTGATGGTGTGCTACCACACGGTCTTGTGGCAAGTCGACCGTCCCAAAACGTGAAATTATCTCCTCAGCAAAATGTTCTCTCAATAAATCCATTAACTGATGCGATGTGATGAAGGTGGCGCCATCTCGTTGAAACCAAATGTCGCCGAGATCACAAGCTTCAATTTTAGGTAATTTTTAGGTCGGCCATAATGGTGTAATAACGGTCGCTATTGATGGTTACGATCTCACCGTCATCATTTTTGAAAAAATATGGCCCGATGGCCACCGGCCCACAAACCACACCAAACCGATATTTTTCTAGATGAAAGGCAGTTCTGGAATCTCTTCTGGTTACTCTTCGTCCCGATTGCGGCAATTTTGCGGCTTTTGTTCTCGTACAAACTGTATTTTGTACGCTTTCTAGTTAAGATCTCGACGTAAAATGTGCCCAGTCCTTCCAGACGTCTCTCCGAGTTGCCATGAATGATGCCGAATCGACTCTCCTGTGCACACCCTCAGCTGGGGCTGCTATATTTCCTTCAGTGAGTGCTGAACGTGGTCTGTTCAATCGAATATTATGCAGTAATGAATGCAGGGTCTCAAGATGGGTGGTGGGTTGCGAAGAATACTCTCAGTAGGCCGATTACGTTGATCATAGGTAATCGAGTTTAACGATTTGTAAGTGTTGTTTGGGCGTTAATCTTTCCATGATGAAATAAAAATTATACTGAACAAAAGTAATATGAAAACTTGAACCGACCCACGCCTGATCTGTCAAAAAAAAGCTATTGAAAAAAGTACCTCTACTTGGATCACCAGTGACTTTCGTGAAACCATTTTTTGCCAACGAGAAGAACCATTGGGTACAATATCCAATCTTTATTTGATTTCATTGCACAATCCCTTCAAAAAACTGAAATCGAATCCACTCGAGGCCAAGACAAAACTACAGCAGCCTGAAATCTTACAGCAGCCACAAGTCAGTGGCGCCAACTGATATTGATGTTAAGTACTTGTCCGATTGTTCCCAGAGCAGCTTAACTTCCATGAATCTTTAGTTGATATTTTAAAGTTCAATTGCTGTATTATTAAATCATGCGAAATTGCACCAGTAGAAGATTGTATAAGTTTTAAGTCCTCTCAGTTGTATTTCGAGATCGTAGTGCTTTTATGCCCGGCTTGCCAATGTTTTTTTTTTGTATTTATTTTAGCATTTTTGTATGATTTTAATATTGCGTCACGATTGTTTAACTAGAGATATGTATGTACTATAACTCTATTTAAAAAGGAAGTCGTCTTAGATTAAGTTGTTACATTGGGAGAAGTTTCCATTTCAAAGTGAACTTTAATGGCTTGTTGAAATACTTGAGCTAATTTGGTTCTTTGAAATTTGTGCTTTTGATCATGACTCCAAAACTTGGTTGAAATATTCACAAAAACCAGAAATATAGCGCCACTTAAGAATAAAAAATATTATAAGAAATATGAAATACCAAATAATCAGAGACACTTTTACAAGCACCGCACTTCTTTCAGTTTGTTTTAACACAATCATCACTTGAAGATGATTTTCGTGAATCAGCAATAAAGGGATCAGCTTCTAATTCATGATTTAGCTGCCACTATGGCGGCATATCTAAACAATATTTCTATTGAATTATGCACACGAATGAATAAATGTGTAACAAGCAAATGTGAATGGAGATCTGAGGCAAGTAGCCGCCGCTCAGATGCCGCCCATCAACTTTGATTTAGCCCTCTCTTTTTTTTGGCTGATCATTTCGACGCACGCGCAGGCATTTATTCGCGGCGCCTGCCGCATTAACGCCGAATTGTTAATGAATTGCAATTGAATCGAGCTTGTTAGATAAATTACCGTTTAATAAAGATTTTTTTGTGGAGCAAACGACATTTGCGCCGTGTGTGCCTATAAAAACCATGTGTGATACCTTCGAGGTACATAACAACCCACACAATCGTTCAACCAGCAACAACCAAGCAAGCACGAACATGCGTGGATTTATTGTAAGTGCGGAAGACCGGAGCAGGCGCTGAGCAAATATTTATTTTAATATCTTCCTTCACACAGGTTTTTTGCGTCTTCGTTGCCGCTACCACCGCCGCGCCACAGCAGGGATACCATTATGCCGCACAAATGGCTGCTGGTGGACAGTTGCAGCATATGGTGTCTCAGCCGCATGTTCAATTTGGTGTTATGACACCGAAAACTGCTGATTTTCTGAAGGATCTGCAAACCGTTATGGCCGTGCAATCAGCCAATTTGGCGCCGAATTTCGAGCTCAACACCCAGCCACAATCAGTTGGCTTCAATAGCGAACAATACGCTACGGTTAATAGCGCTGGTGCTGCTGCTACTGCGCAGGCTTCTGTAGGTCAATCGCTGGCTTCTGTGGCTCAACCGCAGGCACGCTACTTGGTCCCCACATTAGCCGGTGGAAACTCTGTGCAGCAACAGCCACAACAGCTTATTCCACAGCAGTACACTCAGCAGCAGCAAATCCCACAACAGTTGCAATTCCAACAACAACAACAACCACAAAAACACTTTCAACAACAACAGCAAATAATCGAACCCGAAACTGTTATCTCGAAACGTTTCTATCTGCACGCCGCACCTGAAGACGATGATGAGGAAGTGCAACAGCGTCATGTGACCGTCGGTAAACCACGTAAAAACTATAATGTTGTCTTCATTAAGTCCTCTGACAAGTCCAAACCAAAGGCGTCACTTAAAATCACGCCCGCCGTTAATGAAGAGAAGACCGTCATCTATGTGCTGAACAAGAAACAAGATGCAGCCGATATTGATGCACAGGTATATGAGCCGGTCACCACCACCGCCAAGCCCGAAGTATATTTCATTAAGTATAAGACAGCCGAAGAGGCGGCACATGCGCAACAAACCATTCAGTCACAATACGACGCCTTGGGTGGTTCGACACAAGTCACTAATGAAGGTGTCGCCCCGGTTAGCTCCGTCATTGGTTCTCTCGATGCTGCTAAGCAAGCAGAAGCCGAGGCCGCCATTGCCTCCGAGGTAGCTCAATCAGCTCCTACCATCCAAGCTGATGAGCAGCAGTCCGCACAGATTCCAGTAGTGCCAGCCGCTGGCGCCCAACAATTAACCGCACAGCCTGAGGAACAGTTGCAGATTGTTGAGCAATCACTGTCACAAGCTGCCAACACAAATAACGGTTATTTACCACCATCAAGATATTATTTCCGTCAATGAAAACGCTCATTGCTTCGCTCGTCGACGTTTGTGCTCGTATTGTTGCCATGTGAACACTATCATCGTAATAGTTTCATCCGAATATTTGTTATATTGTTTTTGTTATTTGACTTTGTTGGTGTTTTTATATTGCCATGCTCTGCGGCTTAGGTTAAGTTTGTTAAATATAGTAAGATTGTAAAAAAAATACCTATACCTCCTTTTTATCTGTTAAAAGTTATCGTGGTTCCGAGTGAGACTGTACCAGGGTTTTAGTGACCTATGTCCCGTCAAAAGTTGCACTTTCAGTTTTTGTTCAGACCATTTACCTTCCCGGAGGTGAATATTATATATTATTTTCAGCTAATCTATAGCGAACAGGACTTGGTCAAATTCAGGGCATTGACATGAGTCTTAGATCGTCTTACCTCTAACAGTCTATTTGTGGGCTACGTTCGGTAATTAAAGAGGAATCCCATACGAAATGGAAGTATTTTTGCTAACTTTCTGATTTTTGATTATTTTTATTCGTTTTTAGTGGTTTTTTAAGGTCTCTCGATGTAATATAATTCTACTATGCAGAAAAGAATCAATATTTGAGTTTTTAAAGAACAATATTCCTCGCACAGTATCTGACAGGAGTATAGTTCTTAAAAGATATCGCTTCTAAATCTGGAGCATAAACGACAGCCCAAGTTGACTAACAGTTAGTTCTAAAAATGTATCTTTAAAAAACCTTCAAAGTCTAGAAAGGGTATGAGATCACCTTAGTTATATTATTTTCAAACAAATTGCGTCAAAACTGGAGTTCAAAGGTAAAGTCAAGTTCTTATAGTAGCTTCTATATGAACAGACTTTCAGAAAACCTTCGACTTAACTTGGGTTTTTACATTTGCTTGACCTCGATGTAAACTTTCTACCTCATTGAGCTCAGGAACTTCCTTTTTCTCGATAAACTAATACAACAGCATGAAATGAAGCCAAAAAAATTTTTCGATGGACTTCAACTCCTTTCAGGGTAGCTCCATAGTCTCACCTATAATTTGAGCTTTCTCACGAGTTGCGCAATCCAAATTTACGCTGTCACAGAGTTCAAGTCCATTAATTGAATGCCCCTGTACATGAAAACAAATTTAATGAAGATTTTAATTAATTTGCGATGCGTAACTAACAAAGACAAAACTATGTATGAATATAATCGAAATTTCACGAATAAGGTTAAAAGGGGGGGGAGAAAAAAGTGAATGGTGTAGAAAAAATTTGCAGAAAATCGAAACACAAATGATTAATTATGATTTTCTATTTAATTTGTGAAGCAATAAAAGCGCAAAATAATTTAAAGGCCATACTTACCAACCAAAACAAAAAAGTGTAGAGCGAAAAAGTGGCGAAGCGTTGACTAAAGCTTCGTGTCATAAAATATAACTACACTGTCAGCTGAAAGCTAAATAAAAGCTAAGCAGTGACAGCGATGAGAGTGAGAGGAAATTTGACAAATTACTTTAGTGAATTTTTTTAGCAACAAAACTCTGTTTTTATAACTGTAACTTTTCTGAATATTAATTTAGTACAAACATGCAACTATGCGTTTATTAATATTAATTTGAAATATTAGTTTGCAAAGAGTGAATTTTTTATAAATTAGTTCTTCGCAATAAAAAATTAGATATTGCGGAGGAGAAATATGAAAATTAAAACTAACTGTCAATTTATCACCAACTTTTTTGACATTTGTCATTCAGCTTATTAGCACAAAGTATGACAGACACAGTTGCTGTCACAGGTGACACATTTTAATGGCTGATAAAAAAAAAGACAAAAGTATTAAATTTAATTAAATAAAAGTTTTGTTGCGCGTGTGCTAGCTTACACATGTACATAAGGGCTCAATACACACACATTAGTTTCAATGTGGGCATGAAATTATGAAACAAAATGAAATTGAAAATAAAAACTATTTTGAAATTACTTTTATAATTTGTGCATCCTATATTACCATAATTAATTACAAACACATGTAAAGGTTAGACTTGCTGATGGCTTACACGCGCAGACACACTTTTCCTGAACAATTTTATACATTCATTGCGAAGCCACCAGCCTAAAACAACACTAAATTAATAGTGTAGCCTTTTATTTATTATTATTATTATTATTATTATTATTTTTGTCTTTAACTGAAGGTGTGTCGAATTTGTAATTATTTTCAGAAAATTTTAATTTAATTATCAGACTAAAATATATAAAATAATATCAAATATGTATATATATAACTAAATTAAAATTTTTTCTCTGTGTTGTTCAAATTCATGCCGATGTGATTTATAAATCCCATTTAATTTTTATCTTCTTAAAATGTTTTTGCATTAGTATTGGTAAATCTTTTTACTGAGAATTCAGTGAACAAAAAGTTTTTGGGCTTGGATTATCTTCTGAATCCATATTTGGAAAAATAACGCCATTGTCTGTTTTAGGAATCAAGGAGATAGGAAATTGGAATATGAAAAGTTATGAACATAGCGGTATCATGAACCAGCTCAAAACTAAACTAAATGGATCAGACTATATTCTCCAAAGGTTGCATTTCAATAGTGACTTCTACATAGGTGAGAATAACCGGCAGGCGTGAATAGAGAAGAGGTTTAGAGGGGGAGCAGAATACTATCTTAATACTTGTATATATCGACGGGTCCAAAATGTACATTGGAGTATCTTCATGGGTATACTACGAGGATTTTGATATCTGTCCATACGTCTACAAAACTCAGTTAGCATCTTCCAAGTGGAAGTACTAGCAAAGAGAAAGCTTGTGAAGTTCCAATAAATAATATCGGCATGTTAGCATTGTCTATGGAGCCTATTTTCAAGATGATTTTAAATATTTGTTTGAAAAGTAGTGAACATGTATCTTTTTGTCGGTTTGAGTCAAATTTGGTTATAAAGAAAGAAATATCATTTACATGTTTTGGACGAATAAAGATATTTTCGAAGGTTCATTATATTTTTGCGTTAAAAATGGTGTCATAACAATATACCTAAATAATATTTATTTTATTTTTTACTTTATATTATGGGTTCGGAAAGTTTAACACAATATTCAATACCCAAAATCTTTCGTGGTAACTGAAGAACCACATGGTGGATTGAAATGAGGTAGCTCAAGGAGGAGTGCTTGGTATACTCCTTTTTAGGAACGATGTTAATGGAAGTTACTTTGATATAATATATTTTATAGTGAGATAGAAAAATTGTCTCAGGTTGTTGGTGGCAGACCTATCGAGACGTTTGTAAAGGTTGGGAAAAGGATGACGACGATGGTAGTACGAGTATATTTTGTGTAGATATGTAGTTCAGATTTAGAGAAAAAAGATTATTCGAAAGGTTTGTAGTGCGATAATAATATAAATTATAATATCAATTAGATGTTATTATTTACCAAACATGTCTTTAGTTTGATAGTATTCCCTCAATTATTTTTAATTATTAAAAAATCAGGTCTCCCTGATATCTGGCGAAAACTATATGTTGTACATTTTTGCGATGATAAACACCATGTATTAATCTTAGTTTAAGCCAATATTTTTAGAACAACTGATGCATTTCAAGAGAATTTATTTCATATCGAAACCTCCATAACTTAGCTTTTTATTATTTGACGAAAAACATACACTTTTAAGTAAACTTTTTCCACAGTGTTAGCTGCCTTACAAATTACTTCGAAATAAATATATATGCAGTACTATATAAATACATATCTACAAGTATGTTGGCTTTTCAAATCCTAAGGCTATTTACAATGTTTTAGAGGATGCTAACATCAAAAGTCGTCAGCCTTTATTGGCTATTAAGTGAATTATCTTTTATCTAACCGATTTAGTACAATCCAATAATCCAATAATGGCTGTTAGTCATAAAAAATTTCGTCGCTCAAATAAAGATTTATTGCATTGGATATGCACGAATAAATGGCAATATGATTATTGACGAAACAAAGAAAAATTACTTTATTTATTTTATATTCATTTATAATATTTACAGGGTGCGTCATCTATAAAAATAATTAAAACTTTGAAATATAACAATCGCTTTTACAATTTATTATGAGTATTTTTGGATGCATCAATTAAGTGTAACAGCGCTTTACTTTTCAAAAGATTTTGCAAGAATAAGTAGAAGGGAATCAAATTTTGGCTTCGGTGTGTGAATGTCATTACTTTTTAGTACCGCTGGTAGAGCGTATTTTTGCTGCTGCGCTGTATACGTCAAGCCGTTCTTTTTTATCAACTTCTACCGATAGCGATTTCTAATGCCTGTACCATTTTGTTTGGTCATGTAATGACGTTTCATGGATCCCAAATCCTTAAGAACCGAAACTTTTTTCAGGTGCTGTGTCAGCGATTTGACCGACTGTTTAATCGTATATCTAGCAATGCAGAGAATCAGTCGGTTAAATTGTTTGTCTTATTTGAACTTCAATTTATATACCAATAATTTTCAGTAATACTAATGAGCCGAAAGCTCAGAGTGAATTGACGAAATTACTCTAATACTTGTAGATTCTGGGCAACAGTCTTTTAAGTTGCTTTGCGTTTTTTCGCTGTTGATTCATGTTTATCCTGTTGACGAACTCTCACTGGTCTGGGCTCAACAAAGTTCGTCACTAAATGACGAGTACTGTACTCAGACAAGCTTTTGGCCATGATGTTTTTGCCGATATGCACACTGAATTTTTCAACTGAATACATAAATATAAATGTGTTAGGGGTTCTTGAGTGAATATTTTGAAGGCATGTTTCGGTCTAACGAATAGCGAAGTTATTCAAAGTTTGCAACCTGCGAGTATAACAGGCACGCTTTCAGAAGTCCAGACGCTGAACCTAATTTTCTACGGTTTTCAAGCATAAATCGGCTAATACTGCTGGCTTGTTGGTATAGACTAAGGCCCAATGACGCCACCGATCCATAAACCACACCAATACGTACTTTTTTCGGGTTGCAATGGTAACTCATGGAGTACGTGTGTACTGCCTGACCACTAAGCGCATATTTCGCTGAATCATCGCTGGAGGCTTTTTTTCAAGTTCTTGCTTAGCCCAATTCACGAACATGTGCCAATTCTGGTGGTCAAGCGGTTTCAGTTCTTGCGTCAATTTGATATTGTAACGATGTAGGGCAAGATCTTTTTGCCCAAAAGACGTATGCCCGAAAGACGTGTGAAATACTGATTTGATGCGCTAGCGGCAGTAATATTCTCGACACTATGAGCCTCTCTTTGTCTCACTGGCATGGGAACATTTTGTACTATGCCTGTGGATTAAATTTTTTCCCCTAGACGTTTAATTGTTGATCTGACGGGCGACCATGAATTAGATGTAGCGCTTTTAATGTTGACACCACTGACTTCATATTTCGGTAGTCAAATTTAATAATTTCAACTTGTTGTTGGATCGTATATCTTTCCATTATGAAATGGCAAACCTTACTGAAGAGAAATGTTAAAAGAATGGGAAAAATATGCCGTCGTTTGGTATCCTTATCGGTCTACTTTTGTTGCGTCCTCATTGAAAAACCTGTTATAAGCGAAGGCGCACCCTTTATATATACTATAAAAGTATTTATGTAAAGTATCAAACAAAGTGGCTCCTAAAAATAGCCAACCTTCAATTGGAATGATTCAAAGATAAGTAAGTTTTATTTATTTTGGCTGTTAACTAAAATGATTTAATGTGTGCCATCAATTTTAGTGTTTCTTTATGACTTCGTTCCAAAATTTTTTTTAATTTGGTTAATTTTTTATATAAAATATTTAAGTATTGATTTTGCATAAATGGCGCTAAAGCATCAGATCAACATAATTATACATAAATAAATATAAAAAATCTTAAAATTCGCAATTCGCAAAAAAAGAATTAAAAGAAACCACAAAAACGACACAAAAAAAAACAGAAATATAAAAGCAAGAGAATAAAAAATAATCAAAGAAACGACAAAGTTATAATTAAAGCTCATAAGTGGTCAGTTTACAGTTAATCGACAATCACAAAATCACAAAAACAATGCAGGCGCTTTCATAGAAAGCTTTTTTGCAACAAAAATGGACAAAACTAATAAAACAGTGATGATTTGTAGTTTCTCAAATTGAATGGAAATAAATTAAAGGAAAATATTCAAATTAAATATTTCAGGCACAATGACGCTATATACATATGCCTCTATATATGTATATAGTATGGAAGTATATATGTACATATGTAAGTATATAGGTATTTCTGTATGTATGTATGTCCCAAAGCTAAACGCTAAACTAAAACAAAGTCGCTGACATGTAGTACATAACTGCATGTATGTAGGTATGTATGTATTTCACCAATTGCCGCAGGTTATATTACAAATGTATGTAACCCTATGCTTCGGCAGACACGCGGCAAGCGGGGTGGCATGATAGTGGCGTTGAAATCTACACTAAAGCGAAACAGTTGGATAATTACTATAGATGACGCAAGGCTTGACATGGGTTTCTATGCGCTGCTACATGAGCGTGTACATATGTATATGCACGTACACCGTTTTACTCACCGCCTCATTTGCTGTGTCCGAAATGTTACGGCGCTTATCGCTGATCCACGCTGCTGATCGCCAATGTTGGCGAGGTGTCAGCCGAAGAAATGTTTTGGCAACGGTCGCGCCACAGCCGAGCGCACTTAGCCACAGGTCATTGGGAATTTATAGAAATTAGTAGATTGAAAATAGAAATACCTTCGATATGCTAGATAATCAAAAAAGCTGTGCGGCGAGAGCGACGAGCTGAGTAATTAACTCAAAATCGGTTACGGCGGAACAGATTGGTGCAAGCAGAGCGTCGAAAATTGAACGAAAGTCAGCGCTGCTAGGGCTGACAAAAACAACTCAGCAGCAGTGACAATGCCGGGCAACAACAAAAAGCGATAAGAAATCCATCAGCTGACGAAGAGCGTGGAAGTGCAACAACTAAAACAATTTACTAAGCCCAGCCATGTGGCGGATGCTGAGGAGGCGTTGCGACTGGCTCGTTGGTGCCGAGCGGTGGGGGGTGTCGAGCGTGGCGTGCTGTAATAGTGATGCGCCGCGGTCGGGTCCATCATCTGCGTGATGTGACGTTAGAGTTTTCGTTGGTATAAAAGAAGTACGCCGTGCCACAGTTCATCAGTTCAAAACAAAGCTTCAAGCAAATCAAACAACTTCAGTCACAACAACCACAACTATCCCAACTAAAACAACCCTAAGCAGAGAAATGCGTGGATTCATTGTAAGCATGTCTTCAGAGGATTACACGTGGCTTAGAGTTTCGCTAACGCTTTGCTAACTTTTCACTCATTTCATCCATACAGGTTTTGTGTTTGTCCGCCGTGGCCATCGCCGCGCCACAAGGCTACAACTATAGCCCAGCTTCCGCTGGTGCTGCTGCTGGTGCCATTGCACATGGAAATGGCGGTTTCGGTCAGTTCAGTCAATCCTCCAGCTCTGGTGGCGGTTTCTTCGGCGGTAGCGGTCTTTCCGGTGGTGTTTCCGGTGGACATGGTGGTTTCTTTGGTCATGGTGGTGCTGGCGTGCAACAACAGCAAGCTGTGGTGTCCAAACGTTTCTTCATCCATACCGCACCTGAAGATGCCGAAGAGCAATACCAAGAGAAACACATCACCGTCGGTGTGCCACGCAAGAACTACAATGTAGTCTTCATCAAATCACCAAACCGTTCGCAAAAGAAGGCCTCCATCAAGATCACACCCGCCATCAACGAAGAGAAGACCGTCATCTATGTGCTCAACAAGAAGACCGATGGCACCGATATCGACGCTCAAGTCTTGGAGCAGCCCGCTGTCACCACCAAACCCGAAGTGTTCTTCATCAAGTACAAGACCGCCGAGGAGGCTCAACATGCCCAACAGGAAATCCAAGCTCAATACGATGCGCTCGGCGGCAGCAGCCAGGTCACCGACGAGGGTGTCGCCCCAGTCAGCTCGGTCATCGGTTCATTGGGCGGCGGCGATGGTGCTGGTGCTCATGCTGGCGCTGGAGCTGGTGCTGGTGTTGGCATCGGTAGCGGTATTGGCGGTGGTATTGGTGGTGGTATTGGCGGTGGTGCCATCGGCGGACATGCTGGTAACAATGCATACTTGCCACCCAATTTCAAATAAGCTGAGATAGTTGTTGTTTGTTGATATTTTAGTACTGTTATTGTTGTTAAATATTTTTATAATCGCTTTACGCTTTGCGTTGAACCACAAGTCAGGCGCAGAGCATTGTTGAAATGTTTGTATTTTTTGCACTTTGCTTCGCACAAACTTTTCGTTTGTCATGCGAGTGCTGAAGAAATAAATAAGTTTTTTGTATGAATTGAAATTAAAAGTTTTTCGCAAATCACTATTATTACAACGCACAGCAGTGACCCACTAATGCAGCGACTTCAAGCTACCACACAACTACAATCGCGGGTTGCCAAATTATTGGACTTTGTGAAGGTAGCAAAGTCATAGATTTTCCCCTTTTTTTTGCTTTCCAACCGCAATCGACGCACTTCACTCATTGTGGCAGCATTTTACAATACCTCGCTTCGAGTGACAGGCTTACACACCCCCACTTCATCACTCACTGAGTTTTTGTTTACTCCTTCCCGACGTAATGTGAAGCGTCTCGTTCGCAGCGCGTTTGTCAATCAACTGCGGTCAGAAATATTTGGAAATATTCGTAGTCTTTTGAAACATATGTACATATGTGACCTGGTAATGGGTTAAGCTCTCGTTCCTTTTTTCTTTCTTTTGCAATTCGCTTTAAATTTAATTATTTTTCACAACGCAATAATAGCGTCTCAGTATTAATTTATTTTGCAAAGCAGTAGTTTTTTCCTCGCTTTGATCAGCTTATACCGTGCAGGGATTATGTTTTGTTCGAATATTAATACATCAATCTTTGCTCGGGTCTGTTATATTTTCGGATTGTAGTACGATTTCGCATCTCCATCTCTATTTGCGTACGAAATTGAAAATATGTCGAAACGAAGTTGTCAAGAGGGACCACTTTCGGAACTTTAAAATTCGGAATTGAAAATTACCTTTATTATATCCAGCTGGTCCAAGAATGAAAGTTGAAGACCCATAACGATTGAATATGTTAACTAAATAACTTTGGAGGTCTCTAATGTTAGGTGGCCTTAAGCGACTTTTAAGATGAATTATTAGTTTTCGGTTATCGAGATGACTCGTCAGGTTATAATTACGACTTAATGAAATAGCTCCATTTATCATCAAACGAAAGTTATGCTGACGATCATTTGCAAACAAAGCAGAAGTGTCATTGATTTACAAGCTTTTAAAATATAAGGTTGAATAGATATTGTGTGTGATGTCATTTTGAGATTCGCACAACATCACTCAGCTTCAAAACCCAGCATTTATTATTGGATAATATAATATTATATATAAGATTGTCAAATATTTCCCTCCCGCTTTTTTGCTCTTTATTCAATGCTTTACAAAAAATGTTACAGTGATCGGATCGGAATATATAATATATTGACCGAATAGACCGAGTCCAGCACGCAGTGAAGAAAATAAAGTAGCCGTAGCTGCAACTCAGACTGACAACTACTTTGCACATTTTACGTCAAGATCTTAAATTGAAAGCGTAAAAAATAGGGCTTGACGCCGCTCGACTCTCCCAAGCGCTTTGTACTATGGGCTCTTCAAAATTCCAGAGAATATTCGACGTTTTCGAGCCAAATTGTATGCAGTGATGAGACTCATTTCTGGCTCAATGGGTATGTAACCAAGCAAAATTACCGCATTTGGGTCGAAGAGCAAACTGAACAGATTCGAGAGCTGCCATTTCATCTAGAAAATCAACGGTTTGATGTGATTTGCGGGTCGGTGGAATCATCGGTCCATATTTCTTCAAAAATGATGCCGGTGAATGCGTAACCGTCAATGGCGACCTACAATAACCATTATAACCGACTATTTGTTACCTGATATTTGAGCTCGTCATCTTGACGAGCCGATATTTGGTTTCATCGAGACGGCGCCACTTCCTACACATCGCATTAATCAATGGATTTATTGAGCGAACACTTCGGTAAGCAGATAATTTCTTTTTTTGGGTAGATCGATCAATCACCAAGACTTTAGTTTTTTCCGTTTAGGGATATGTAAAGTCTAAAGTCTCTGCGGACAATCCCGCTTCGGTTCAGGCATTGAAGCAAAACATTTCGCTTGTCATTCGCCAGTTCCCAGTCGGAATGTTCGAACGAGTCATTGAAAATTGGTCTCAACGGAGGGACCATCTGAGACATAGCCGTGGCTACTATTTGAATGAGATAATCTTCAAAAAATAATTGCTAAGGAATCTTCTTTCGAATGATAATAAACATTATATCAAGTTTCTTTGATTTTTTTCCTTTCAAAAAGTAGGGAACTTTGAATAGAGCACCCGTTATATAGTGAGATAAATAAATCAGAATTGAATTTAATTTATAGTACCACAGAAACAATTATATATTACTGAAACAATTATATAATACTGAAACAATTCTTCCAATAGACATATGAAATTATACATGAAGATGGTCCGTACTCTACGACACCAAGTAACAAAACCAAAATCGCATTACGAAAATACATAAAGCTTTAATTATTACTGCTAACATAGTTTCTTCTGTAATGCGGGTGCTATTGCTTTGAAAATATACACCATTAATCATTACTGACGTACTGAAGTAATGAAGTTGACGTCAGCAAACAGCTGAGCTCAGCGGTGAACAAATATTCAAGTACGTAACATATATATGATGGACTTATATATAAATATGCTAACGCTACATAAGTCCATATGTAATACGTATGCGAAAAAAACACAATTAAATTATTACTTCCAAAAGTTAATTATATTTTTCGCAAGTGATTTCGCTAATGGGTCAAAGTGCTATTGGCTAACTTTCTTAATCAGTTATAATTGTTAAGAGAACTTCACATAATTGGTGAATTAGCTGGTCATTATTTATGTATAAGAAGTGATTAACGGTATATTATAAGTAAGTATATAAAAGCATATGGAAGCATGAATGTGTAAAAGATGTTCAAAAAATAACTAATTGAATGCGATGACTAAACTCGAACTTTTATTAGTGAACTCAAACTCTCAGCTATTGCTCTCCTGTGGTTTTCGTGTTGGGAAGTATTAGGTTTTTTTTGGTTTGGGTGTTATTTGTACTAAGGTTAATACACTGGTATATTTATCAAAACAAAAAACAAAATCAAAAATAAAAGAACAGCAGTGGTCTTAAACCTTTACTGACTTAATAATTCGCATCTGAGCATCAAATCTGCTGTCTGAGTATCAATTAGAAATACTCAATTATAAATACTCAGACAGCATATTTTATGACTTCGAATTGTGTCCTGTGTAATTGACTCTTCTTCTATTAAGAATAAAACAATAAGGGTTATGTTCTTTATTATGCCGATACCATCAAACACTTCTAGAGAAAGTAGCGAGGCGCAAGACGAAGTCTACATTAAATATTACCAAAGAAACATTCACTTTGGCTCTCAAATATATATAATTTGTTTTGTATTGTACCCACAATGCCGTCTTTATTTCAATCAGTGCTTTCAGTGTTTGTCCTTGTTGGAAAAATGTCAGAGTAAAGGGTCGATTTATTCGGGCGGCTACTGGGGACTTCCATAAAATTATTTTTGCAAAACATTTACGAAGCTTAATCCATCAGGTTGAAAAGTGCGTTTCGTTTCTAGGAAAGTAGTTAGACCTAACCTTCAAACAATAAACAGTAGGTTTCTTAAAATATAGCATTTTGGGCAGCACATTTTATATATTATTATTATAAAAAAATTTCAAAAAGGATTTGATACGTTAATCAAATAGTTTATCGTGATCAAAATAAAAGCTCCTGTTACCAAAATTTGATTCAATGAGTGTTACCGGAGTTCTACTGAAGTTGCAAAAATCAGCATAGTTTAAAAAAAAGAGGGTACTGTTCAAGCAGGTAATGAAAATTATAGAAAAATTACTTCCCCATTCATAGTGATCTCCTAAACTGGTCTCCATTCAAAAGGCTTGCACCGGCATACTGGCGGACATACCGGCCAACGAGCTAAAACACTCCCTCAACATGCTTTTCAGCCGTGCAAAAAGCTGTATTGAAGCAGAAGGAGACTATTTTGAATAAAATAAATTGATTTTGCTAAAAAAACCATTTGTTCTGTTGTTTTTTTTAAGTCCCGTTTACTTTGGAGCGCACCTTGTATGAGGGATGAGCCCTTTCTCCAGATCTTTGTCCCTGCGTCCTTCTCTTAAGTTTCCATTACAATTCAAATATCAGTTTCATATAAAGTGCTGTGACACTGTTAAGAACAGAGAAAGGAAATAGTGGCAGCAACCAGAGCTTCTCGCAGCTGAGGCCTAAAAAAAAAGTACATTTTTGTTCTTGTAAGTAGATAGTGAGGAAAAATGTTTTTAAACTGTGACAACAAAGTTTGAAGAGAGCGTAACTGGTACTTAGAAACATATCGAAATTATTGCATCTAATTTCTAAAATCAAAAACCACATTAGGTATCCAATTTAAAAATAAAAGTTGATAGAATACAACGACTATCGTACCTTTCTCGCGACTGTTGGCTCTACAGGAATGATATGGTTCCTGATTTTTAACCGGTCAAGTACATTTTGGTCTACGTGATTAAAATGATTTCAGATTTTTATCCACCAAAGGACCATCCACTAAGCGACATTCCTCAAAACTATTTCAAAAGCGCTTTCTACCGCTGCCTCCACCTTGGCTGCTTGTCCCTGAATGCTCTACAACCAATTTATCTTTAACTACAACTTGTATTATCATTCCTTCATCGGCAAATGTTCGCCATATCTTCAGCTATTAAAAAGTAATTGTCACAATTCTTCTTTATCCTTTCTGCTTTTAGATTTAATATATGAGGGACATTAATTTCCATTTACATTTGTTTATGTTGCAGACAAGCCATCATCAAGTCCTTTCTAACGACAATGGGAAACAATTAACTTTTTAAGAGAGTCATTATCTGCATTATCGGCTTGATTTTCGAGGCAATTACGCCAGTTGTAATTAAATGTAACAATAGTGCGCGGGAATTAGCCTGTCAACATGTAATCACAAACAAATTTAGAACCCAATCCACAGACCTCCCGCCAAGCCAATATTCTCAGCATAACTGTTAAATAATTGAAATCTAAAATTATCAATTTCAATACAATGATTACAGCAACATTCAACGACATACAAAACAAGTAATTATCGCATCAAATGTGACAATTAATTACACGTCAATTGTTTGTCTCTTTAAACCCTTAAATAACTGCGTCGCACAAAGCACAATAGCAATGCCCAACCGCGCGGCGAAGCAATAAAACTCTCGACGCAGCAGAATAGACAATCAGAAAGCCGAAAGTGAAATATCACCACGCACAAAGAGCTCTAACTGGAACGCACAAGCACTCGAGAGCCGGTTGACAATCGCCTCGACTGAAGTTGAAGTCGTCGTAGGTGATTCCCATATTTACCACAACCGAGCCATAAGTAGACGTCGATTCAACGCAAAACAATGCCTGAGGATTTATTTAGGATACAACGCAATTGTCTGCGTGTAATGGGCCACCAAGACATCTTCGATAACAATGAAGCGTCGTCGAGCGATGAGCAAAAATCGAAGTTGGAGCGGCAGCGGCAGCGGCTGTGCTTTCGCCATTGGCAGGCATTGAAGTATGTGCTGTTGTTGTTGTTTATGGTGTCGGCACAATTGCCAATGATGAATTACATTATTTATCATAACGACGATTTGGCATTGGCGACGGCTTGCCTAAGTATTCTCTTCACCAATGTGCTGACGGTCATCAAGACCTCAACATTTCTGACTTACAAGCGCGAGTTCAAAAGCCTAATGGCCGAGTTCGAAAGCATGTACGACGAATGTAAGTAGCGGGGTGTAATTGCTGTTGCATAACTTTCGCTCTTCACTTATTTATTGTTACTGTATTTTGCACAGTACAAGAAGCGGGTGCCAAACGGTGTCTGGTGACGGCCAATGTGGGGGCAAAGAGATTTGTCAAACTGTACTTTTATAGCGTCTCGTGCACGGGCTTGTATTTCACAATAAACCCGTTGGTTAGCATGATTTGGGCGAAATTTCAAGCTAAGCCGATACCGCTGGAGTTACCAATGCCGATGAGGTAAGGAAGCTATGAAATTTCCTTTTAGTTTTTAATTTCTTTCATTTGAATTTGGAATCTGGTTCTTTTCTAATTCCATTTTCATACTCCAGTGATTTTTTTTAGGGTTATGCAATAGACTTACTGTGAAATAATATCTTTTGAATACCAACTTCGATGGGTCTTACCTTAAATCTTACTTTTTTTAACTTCTACTTCTTTCTACTTCTTCTAATAACTCTTCAAGACCTCGAATCCATGCCACCGCATTATATAGTAGTAATGGAATAATGAGTTTGGTTTTTGTTTGTCGGGAGAGGGTTTCACTTTTCAAGGAAAAAGTGATTCTGTGTTAGATTTCAAGACTTAATCCGAGACAATTGTTTCCTTTCATTTGGACTGATTTAAACGTGGCGGATCCCAAACCCAGCGCACAACCTCGATAGGCAAGTAGTATAAAACATTTATACTCGTATAGCGGGCAACTTTTTGATGAATAGACGTTGCAATTAGACTTCGGCGAAGCCTTAAACCCAACATGTCGAAGTAGCTCCGCTGAAGTTTCCTCTCTTTTAGCCGTAACCCCAGGCTTCACACGGTTTGTCTAACGCATTTAACACAAGGATTATTTACGCTTCGAGGGTGCGCGGCGAAGAATAGGATTTAGGTATAGTCCTACAACTGTAACCACCGGCCAGAACCAGAAGCATAATTATACCCCATTACACCGGTTCTAAGTGTATCTTCTTGAATATAATTATGCTTCTTTTGGGCTTTTAAACCTTTTCAGTACAGTACAAAATCGTATACTCCGATCTCTTTAGACGCCTAAGGTACCATGTTTATTAATTATGTGCTCAGGTTGGGATTGTGTTATAGAAACTGGTGAGATAGAAAGTGCGATTTTCTGAGAGCAACCCAAAATACTAGTGCCTAGATAGTCAATGGGAAAAACATGACCATTCCCATGGCAGTCGGACCAAGGTAACTGGGAGTGCCCCAGATCTATGCATATTCTGACAAGGACTATCAATTCGACTAACTTCTCAAATTTATATAAGGAATAATTTTTTGCCGAGACTACAAAGACACTAGTTACTGACAATGGGTCGACCGTTTGGGAAGTCTGTGAGCTTGCTGTATCATTTCTGGGCCATGTCCGCTGGATTGTCTTACAAATTTTATAAAAATTTTAAGCAGGAAAACATCAGTTTTTCAACTCCGCCTCTATCAAGAATATTCCTTTGTGTCAGTTTTTTCTGCAGACTACTAAATTAATTGGTTCTTAATAACTGTTTCACTTACTTTTTATTTTACCATTTATAACTTCCAAGTCATTAGTAAGCTATTACAATCAAAATATCTTTCCACCACCCACACAGGTTCCCCTTCGATTTCGAGTCTACACCAGGCTATGAATTCGCCTATATCTACACCGTATTCATCACCGTAATAGTGGTGATGCATGCAACATCTGTGGATGGTCTCTTTGTTTCGTTCACCACAAATCTGCGTGGTCATTTTCAAGCTTTGCAGTATTTCATCGAGACAAATACATTCGACAAATCCGACGCGCTCCTACAGCGGGAGCTTGGCATCTACGTGCAGTACCATGTGCGTTTGTTGGGGCTCGCGCAGAGCGTGCAGCGCGTATTCAAGCCAATAATTTTCGGACAATTTCTGATGACATCGCTGCAAGTGTGTGTCATCATTTATCAGCTGGTGACGGTGCGCGCCTAATCCTTCTCCACCACCCAACGCTCCATTTTACTGTTGTGCTTATGTGCCTCTGTTTGCTTTACTTTCTTTTTCTTGTTGTTGTTCTTGTTGCAGAATATGGGCGTAATCATGGAGATGGTGGTCTATTGTACGTTTCTCAGCTCAATTCTGCTGCAATTACTGATTTACTGTTATGGCGCCGAGTTTCTCAAAACTGAGGTACAAATTTTGTTGTTGCCATGCTACGTTTATATATTTGTTTGTGCTCTTTTTTGGCAATTTCTTTCTCGGCTTTTATTAAATTCGGAATTTATGACGAGGCAGAGCTCCGCCGTGAGTACGGCCATTCAGATGTCGCAATGGTATAATTTACCGCCTCGTCATCGCCACGTTCTGCGTCTGATGATGCTACGTTCACAGCGTGAGATCATTATTAGCGCCGGCTTCTACGAGGCTTCGCTGGCCAATTTCATGAGCGTAAGTGTTTCATAAACGTGATGTGTCTTCGTACTTAATTGTGTGGCAAGTTAGTGGATAATAAATATTTTATCTGCAGATTTTGAAGGCCGCCATGTCATACATCACTTTCATACAATCCATTGAGTAGTGTGAGATTAAAAGCAGTTAAAGAGTGAATGTAGACAGGAGTTGAAGGTGAGGTCGCCCAAAACTGAGCCAGCGATTAACTTTAGTTTATTTATAATTTGACAGCTTTTATGATGTTGAAGCAACTTAATCCCGCTATAACAGTTTGTATGGATTTATATGTTCGAAAAGTTGGTTATGGAAGTACGGAACTGGTAACAAGATTATCTAGATTACATAAATACATGAGGCTTGCACCGAGACCTACAGTCTATTCTTATCTAATCTAATATCACTTTGGCTTTCGAGTTCATCTTTTAAGTATTATGACTAGTTTACGTTTAGATGAGTTTAAATAGATCAAGCTTCGATTATAAAATTTAATAGGTGGTCAGATTGTTAAAGCAGTATTTTGTTACTTTTGAAATTTTGATGACAGGCTTTGAAATGAAATCGAACAGACAATGCCCTCCACGCAGGATTTCAGTTCAATCTTTATCTAAAATTCTATAAAACTTTGAATTTTTCAGGACTTTGACTAGCAGTGAAAAGCTTTTTGATTGATTTAGATTTTGTTTACCAATTACTCATCGAATAGAGACGATATATTCACGAAGTAGCAAAATATAATGCTGCTAATCTCAAATAATTAAAAAGTTTTCGAGACTTACTTTTAGAAAATGTGTGACGATATTAATCTCCTAAAAGTGTTGAATTAAAACCTTCAATAGTCTTCTAAAAAATTAGCGAGTTGAGGCAATTTTTTCTTATATTATCTCTATTTATCCTATTAAATATTGATGTTTGAATAGTTTCATTAAAGGCGAAGGAAAAATGATATAATAGAAACCACTCATAGAAACAAAATTAGAGTTTATGTTATAAAATGGTTATATATTGGTTATATCTGACAGCGAAAGCTGAAAATTTTATGCTACATATGTGCAATGTGATGTATTTAATCATAAACAATAAAAAATTCAATTTCGATTTTTTTGGTGACGATGTGTATTTATTTACATTCAGATGTATGTATATAATAAGGTAAAGATTAAATATGTAAATAAAAATTCATATGACTCACCCTGTGTGTAGTTTTATGTTTGCTTCGCATTGCTTTTTCTAGCATCATCTTCTCTACTGCCAAGAAATATAATGCTCCTATAGATGCTCCAACTTATTTACACACAGTTTTAAAAAGGATTTTAATATCTGAATAGAACTCACATATGATATATACATATGTATGTATGTATATACACTATTTCCCATTTTTAAAGAAAACCTCAGCTTTTAATCATACAATTATAAATTCTGCGTATACGCAAACTTGCAACTTAACCGGGCGGATGCTTAAAGGCAACTGAGGAAATGGAAGATCTGTGAAAAGGAAATGCAAATACTGTTTTACAGTTTCTCATATATTTAGCCGAGTTAACTACCGCTACATATGAGCTAATCTTTGTTAAGTATGATATATTTTAAAGCCTTTTTCGTACCGTACTTTCGCGAGGCAATAATTAGAAGTTCAGTGTTGAGTAAATTCACTTAAGTTATTCTAACAAATCTGTCCAGTAAAGTCCAAAGTTCGGTCATATAAATCTCCTTACTATTTTATTAATATAAAAATTTTAACAAAAAACTTGGTCTGTAGATAATTTTCATCAAAATTCTAAAGATTTGTGAGCCCATAGTTTATAGTCGATAGGTTTTTGATAAGAAAGCATGTTTTTGTCAAAAACTTTCTTAGAAGCTCTTTAACTAAGAAAAATTTAATTAGCATAGCATACATTGATGAATAAATAAATTGTGTACAAAAAATCGAAAAATTTTGTTCAATAGGAAACTTAAAAACTGTTATACAAATACAGATTTCGATCCAAGTAGCAAAGTTTATCACCTTCCTACCATAAGCTGACAAACAGTTGTGCACATTTATCTCTTAACAAGCGCGGCATACTTTTAGGGCGCCTAAATTTAAAGTTTCATACTTAAAGAGGAAATTGTAAATAATTTCGTACTGCTTTTTGGATTATCTTAATTTCCTCAGTTCCGTTCGTTCATTCGCCCGGTGAAGTTGTTATTTTCTTGAGTGTGAGTCTTAACGCTTCATATTGTGAAAATGTGACTTAAATAAATTTAAATGTTTAAAAATATGTTAATATATTAAGATTCTGTAAGTACACACTTGTGTGGCGTAATAAATTAGTGGATAATGCGCTGTTCATTGGTCAGAAGTGTAGTGAAATTTCAAATGAGTGAAGAGTAAAATAATTCAGCGAAATGCCGGCCGGTTTTAGAAGCTAAAACAGCTGATTGACTTCTGGAATAGAATTAAGAGCAAATAAGAGCAAATGTAAAACGGGTGAGTCAAGTGAAATATTTTGTTTAAACTTTAAATTAAATAAATTTTAGCATTAATATTTTTTTGCATGTTTCATTATATCAATTTTTTGAAGAATATATTTTTTAAGTAGCAAAATTGCTAATATCTTTATACTCTTGTCACTTGTTGCTGCTGTTAGGTTTAAGCAGACTAGCCTTGAACTCATTTACAGTGTGGTCAGGGTTGGTCGAGAAATGACAGGAAAAGCACCCTAGAACCGCAATCGTAGACTGGGAGCGGATCTTCTTACGTTCTATTACTAGATTGGCACAAAATTGATATCTTCAGTAAGACTAGCCTTTCCCTAGTGGTAGGGCTATTGGCGTTCATACTGTAAGGTTGGGAATCTCACCAGACGTCGTTTGCAGAAGCTATATAGAGTTTGGGAGGTCAAGATCTAAACACTTGGCAGGGCATACCTTCAGATATCCCACCGAAATGGGGGGACTTGAAATTGAACCCCTAAAAAAATTTGTATTGGCTACTAAGCGTTACGCTAATTTATAAGTTCGAACAAAGGAAATCTTCTTTTCTATAGTTCAAAAAGGACTATTCATAGTTTATAGTCGTGCGACCTTTAGTCATCCAACCTAACCTAACCTAACCTAACATGTTGTTACAGATTATACTAGCTTTGGAGATATGTATATTAAACTTGTTAGAGGACGGGATCACGCCCACATTTTCAAAATTGTTTCTCTAAAAGTGTTCCTTTGTTACTGCCACCCCCAGCAACATGTAGAAGATTGCGTAAATCGAACCAAAACTGTTCAAGCGCCTAAGTACTGACTAGTTGATTTTTGAATGAAAATAGCGGTCAATATCGGTGAGACACATAATTGAAGTTTAGAGGGATCTTTTCCTCATAGTAATATGTCTGTACGCTACAAATAGGTTGAATCGGGCCAATACTTAGCCCTTAGCCCCTATACACCTAATATAAATACTTTCGAACTATGCTATAAACACCGCAAATATCGGCCAGTATGTGATTTATCTTAAGAGAGAGTGTTTTTCTTATAGCGGTGGACATTTTTATACTTTCCATAAATAAAATCGGAGGAAAGAGAGTAAGTAATCTCTCATTATTATTTTATTAAAACATTACATTTAATATGCGTAAATTTACTTTGACAATTCGTTTGATTTTCCCCTAAAAGTAATCTTCACCATGGCGACCATTTTCATATCGATAAAACAAATAACGGTACATAATATGAAAAAGCAATTTTTGCGCATAATCAGTGAAATAAAAGTGAGTGAGTGAAATATGTGGAATAAAAAGTGTCCATTCACCAAGCAATCTTTTATTTGAATACAAAGTAAGGAAACAGCAACGTTTAACTTTTAAATGCAAAAACGGGAAAGCGAAAGTAAAAACAGTGACATTTCAGAAGGAAATGAAAAATGTGCAATTGAAGAAAATAATAAATTATGCGCTGATGCGCCAAGTGGACACTGTGAAAATGATAAAGAAATTGAAAGAAATGTGGTAGAAGTAAGAGAACTGGAAGTTGTTGGCGAAAAGCAAGCTTATGACTGCGATATTAGCCCCGAGAACGAGGAGAAGCAAACTCGTGGGGATAATTTACTTCGAGACGAGGAAACTGCTGGGAATATTGGAGAAGACTATGTTGGGCCTTGTGATACTGCCTTCAATGTACGTGTCGTGGAAGAGAAATTGAATAGTGTGTGTCTCGACTGGAATTTATTGGACGACGTCGAGGTATATAAAATCGAAAAATATCACCGACGACGCGGTTGGGAGCAAGTCGCTTGGTAGGCACTTTTAAAATAAATTCACACCAAAAAGTATGTAACATATTTTCAAAGGGTAGGCTATGCACCTACAACAGTCGAAAATTTAGCCGAAAGCTTCACATATCGTTTGCGCATCAAGGGACAGCGCTTCTTGGAGTCACACGGTCTATTTGAGGATGTCAAAGTGTCACCAGAGTTTTTGGTAACCACTGCTAATTTCTATATTACCATACCTGAAGCTTCTACATTTGGCTCTTAGGTTACTACTTTGGCACCACAGCCTACTGCGCTGTGTCTACACCGCGCCATCAAGAAAGGTCAACAGTTTTTGGTTAAGCGTATATTACGGCGACGACCCAGCTTGTTAGACTATCCCGGCCCGAATAGTTACTTGCCGCTGGCGAATGCCATTATGAGCGGTGAGCATTGTGTCACCGATGTGCTGCTGAGCCATGGCGCTAATGTACATACCGGCAATCCGCTTAATGGACGCACTCCACTGCAGGTGTGTAGAAAAAGTGATAGAAGTGTAACGAAAGACATGAAAGAAAGATTTTTGAAAGACAAAAAGAAGTGTCTTCGGTAAATTTATTCCACATTGATCGGTTTTAAAACTGATAAATTTCTGAAGTTTAGGCAGATGAACCCTTATCGTCTCTTACCGAATATCTAAATTCTATTCAACACTTATAACTCTCAAACGAGAAGCAGAATTCTTTGCGCTCTCTTAATCGGAGAAGTTTAAGAATTTCTTGAAGTATCGCAATTAAAGAATTTGAAAAATTAACACATTCCAACCTTCTGCTTCTTTCCAATCCACAAGCAGCTCGCTTTCTACTATGGGCGCTTGGCCGTTGCACGCATTCTGCTAAATCGTAAGGCACAGCTTGAAGCAACTGACATTAATGGCATGACTGCTTGTCACTTTGCCGTCGACGCTAATCAATTGGAGCTGCTTAGATTTGCGCTGGAAAACGGTGCCAATGTGAATGCAACGGATGCTTGCGGCTGGTCATTACTGTCACGTGCAGGTGCGTACAGTTCACGTTCGAGGCGATTACGTAAGGCTGTTGCTGCAAATTTGCATTTACAATTTGCCATTTACAGTTGTTATGGGCGCTGACGCTTGTATTCTGAAACTGCTGCTGACATACGGTGCGGATGCCAAGTCCGTGGATAAACTGGGCAAGACTTGCGTGGATTTGGCGAACATATACAAGAACGACATAGCGAGTGATTTTTTATTGAAGGCCTTGCGGCCTAAGTAAGCGTAGTAGATCGTAAGCGGTTTATTTACTACCTTCTTGTATAAGTATAAAGTTTTGGGTTTTCTGGAAAATGCATCATGATTTTTATTACAGTTTAATTAATTATATATATGTATATATGTTTATATTATGTATCGTACTTAAAATGTAAACCCACGTATTATAAAAAGAAAAATCGAAAAACGCTGTCAGTTATAATAACCAGTGTATAACCATTTTGCAGTTTCCATCAAAGACCTCAGGACCTTTTTTCATTTTTGAAAATTTTACGATTTTTTTTTTAAATAAATAAAAAAATATATAAAAAAATCGGCCCACTACGGGATTAGCAGGGATAGTTGTCAAATTAATTGAAGTTATTTTTGAGCAAAAAAAAAAAAAAAATAAATAAAATAAAATAAAATGGCGAACTTCCAAAAAAAGACGATTTTACTTAAAAAAACACCGATTATTTTATATAATTGATCGTGTTAAATTTTTTTCGTGTATTTTTTCGAAAACTTCATTTAAAAGCAAAAATTAAAAAAAGTTCCCAAAAGTCAATTTCTACAACAGTTGTGGCTATTTGAAAATAAAAAAGCCATCTTTTTTTTAAATTCATAACTTTTTTGAAGTTGGACAAAAAATTTTGAAAAAATTCTCAAAAATGTTTTTTAAAGGGTAGAAAAGGATGGATAAGTTTCAGCAAAATCTAAAGAGGTCGGATTGAAAAGGGGTCGATTTGGTATGGAATACCCCATAATTACTTACCAAAAATTTTTTGATTAGACCAGGTTTCTAAATATACGTATAAGGTTTGAAATTAATTATGTCTACTTTGTATGTAAAATATATTTATTTAATTTGATGACCCATTTGTAAGCTAAATACAAAAAAAATTCACTATATCTCCAAAACTAAACCCTATACATATTACTAGGTCATCCCGCACTCATCGCAGACTTCTTTCAGCGAATTTCTATTTCATATTTTAGTAGACTTATGAGGTTACTTGCTTTTACGGAAATTTCGAAATTTTTTATTATCTTATTAAATTCAACAACATCTGTAGAATATTGTCCTAAATTTTCAAGTTGATTCCAGTAAAACTTTCGGAGATGCAGCCTTGAGAACTTGTGGTAGCTAGGCTAAGTGAGCCGCCTTTAAACGAGTTTTTCTTGAAACTGCGTTTTTGAAGTCGATCTTCATGTAATTTTGCACAGGGGTTTGAGTTATAATTCCTGAAAAGGATTTTTTTTTCGATTACAACTACTTGAAAAAAAAAAATGTTCCGAAATGTTCCGAAATTTTCACTGAATTTTCCATTTTTTATAAAAATTGTATGCCAAAAATCCAATTTTCAATTTTTTTCCTTCGTCCAAGTTCTAAGTTAAGGCTTTGACTAAAGCTCGTATTTTTTCACTTTAGACGATCCCGTAGGGAGTCATCTTGGCAATGAGGGACCATCTTTTTTCCGAGGGGTCACCGGAAATGGTGTCGAAATGGCCGAGTTTAAAATAGTTTTTCCAGAAATTTCACGATTTTTCTGTTAATAGTATATGTTTGCAACAATAAAAAATTATGACAAAATATTTAATTTTTTTGAATGAGGAAACATTTTTTAAAAACAGTCTGTTTTTACACGAGAAAACTCATGTAACCCCTAATGGAGCTTTTTACAGATCAAATATAGTATTGCTGTGTTGCCAAAAGATGCTCAGAAATTCAAGCAGAATTTTCATACCATGTAAACAGGGTATATTAAATTTGTCACAAAGTTTATTATATATAAAGTGTACATGCTCCTTTGTCGGAAACTGTCGATATCAAAACATTATATTTCCAATAAATTTGTCATAGATTATTTTTAAGGGACTCAACTCTATACTTGTAATCTCCAAACATGAGATGGGACGATTTAGCTATTCCCGACTGCAAACACGCGATTTATTCTTTCACTTTTTGAGATATCGACTTGAAACTTAGCACACCTTTTTCTGATCAACCAGTATTTCAAGATATTGTTACAATCTCCGAATAAGTTATTTAGAACTGACCATTATAGCATATAGCTCACATACTGACCGATCGATCTCAAACTCTTTCATTTAACAAGTTATCATCACGAAATTATTACTTCTCCGAACATATTGCTCATATCAGATCACTATAGCATACAGGTGCTAATTTAAACTGACCAATCAATATCAAGATATAAACTTTTATATGTTATAACAGTTGCGGAGCAGCCGCAGCTTGTTTCGATTTCGTATACTTCCGATGGATATACAAAACTTGGCGGCACTACTATTGGTTAAAGAATACTATAATCCAAAGAATAATATATTTACTCTCTCCAATAAAATATATATATTTTTTAATACAGTTACGTATTTATTATACAAACATGTTTCACATAAATGATTATTCAAAGTCTTATCAAAGAATTTAGCAACATTTTGAGTCACTTTTTTGTTGTTTCCTATATTTGAAAGAATTGAACTATAGAAGTAGAAATCAAAACATATTGCACAAATCGTAAGCATTAAACTAAATCGCTTATTAATGCTTATCACCAAAAGCAGCAGAGATAATTGTGTTGAAGTGAAGCTCGCTGCTCGTTCGATTAGCTTAAGTTCACAGATTAGCGCCACAGCGCGTCAGTGGCAAGTGACGAGTGGTGAGCAGTGGTGGTAGCATTTACATAGTGTCAACGCTCGTAAATTGCGTGTCACGCTTAAAATAATAAAGTGAAAATCGCGCACAAAAACTCATAAATACTTCCAATATAGTGTCGAGGACAAGTCGCTAGTACTCAAGTCACGCGCTTTTTGTAAATAACCGAATAATTGCCGAAGTTTTTGACACAAATCAAAGTTGCGTTGGCGCGAAGTGTTGACCAACAAAGTGCGGTTTGCGAGCACCAGAGCTAACTAAGTTTCGTGAAGTTGAATAAACTATTAACGGTTTATGTGAGTGATAGTGACGTGAGTGCATTAGATCCGTGATTCATAACAATGTTTTCGCTTGACAAGAACATTCATCAATGTCGCCCCGGTCGGGGACGAAGCGCGCTTTTGACTTACAGCAACCTGCTTGGCGCGTTGGTGGCGCTCATGCTTTGTCTGCCTGTGGGTGGAGACGATTTGCGAGCGTATAAGTATGTGTCCAGAGCACGCGAAAGGCAGCTGGAAAAACTCGCGATACGCATAAATGAGTCCGTTAACCCAAATCGGTATCCCTGCGAGAGCTTCTACGATTACGTTTGCAGCTATAGTAAACCGCTATTCACAATACTTGGTGAGAATAAATAAAATGAAGTAGAAAATAATATTAACATGCGATATATGCGACTTACAGGTCACTTGCCAGAGCTCGATGATCTCATGAAGTTATTTACTGAGCTGCAACAAGATCCCGAAAAGTTTAGTGCCAAAGACAAGATGTTGGATTTTTTCGTTTCTTGTACCTCGAAGAAATGGCTGGAGGATTGCTATCGCGAAACATTCGAATATTTCAAGCCACTTTTTGGTTACATTATCACCAAGAACTATGTCGGCAGCAATTCGGAGGAGCATCGTAACTTCCTGCAACTACTGGACACTTTTCTGTTAAAGGCCGCGCAAACACACAATTTCATGCATCACCCGATACGTTATCGCTTGCAGACGTTGAGAGAGAAATTCCGCTTGCCGCAGATCTATTTGCGACCGCACGAATTAAGCGAGGAATACGAATCGTTAATGATGTATCCCGAGAGTTATAAGCATAATGTGCGTAATTTAGAGTTGCATCGCAGACGTAATTCCAGCTATGAGTTGGGCGTGGAGCGCACCATGTTGGATTGGTCATTGTATTTGTATCAAAGTCGCAATATGCCGATGTCCTATTACTATCCCACATTGAATGTTCATCTCTGGATGACATTGTACAACACGACGGAGCGTGATCGTGAGCCGAAGCGCGTGCATGAGCTTGCCGAGTGTTTGAAGTTGCCACCCTACGTGCATGTGCTGGACGAGGCGCGTGTTTTGGCGCTGGTTTATTTGAAGGCTTTCCAAAATGCTTGGATTGATTACAGTACTTGGCTGAAGCCTGATCGTGCGAGTGTGAACAGTGACATCTATGATCATGAGAATAGAATACTGTCACGCTTTAAGTTGGATAATAAGAAGGTGTTCTTCATTTTGTATGGACAAAATTTTTGCGAGTTCGGCAAAGAGTTGGCGGAGAATATCTTCTATTTAGGCATGAAGCAGAATCGCGATTTCGCCGAAAGCTTCGATTGTGTATTTCAACCAGAGCCGCGTATGCCATGTTATGTGTAAAACTGAGCTTCGTAAAATTCAAAATATCAATTAGCTATTTTTCCAGAAAAATATGAATTGCAAATTTACAAATGTTTTTTTTGTTATTAAAATTCGCTTTTATTATTCTTATAGCTTTTATCGAGAGCTATTTAAACTTTTGGAGATAAAATTTCAAATTGTCTTTATTGTTTCCAGAGTGCCTTTTCTCTAGAGAATATTTTGCTAAATTCTCAGAACTATAAAAGGATGCCTGGTTCAATTTCGGAGAATCGATGCAAGCTAATTCAACTTCATTTTATAATATATATATTACAAAATATTTTGTACATTGTTATTAAAATTTTTCTTTGGTAACAGCTTCTTTTGGACGTAAATTCATTTATCTCATTCATAGAAATTATACGAACTTTTCTGCCTGCCTGGTATTAAAATAAATCCTCAAGGCCTTCTTACAAACTATTTTTTGCATGCTTTAGTGATTTCAAAATTAGATATTTTAATTTATAATGATGCTGTTTCCGAATAATCTCTTATTTTATCCTATTGTTGATCTTCTTCCAAAATTTTTCATGGAAAAGCTACCTCAAAGCTATTCAGTTGAATTCAGTACAAGAGCATGTGAAGAGCTTGTTAAAATTGTATGATCACTTGAAATTCTTTCTTCATTTGTGTATTTTGGTCTATGTGATTTATGTCACTAGTGGTGCGATTCACCACCCTTCAAGGTTTTGGAAAAATAGCAAAAGTTAAATTCTATGATGATGAGAAAGCTTACGAAGAATAATTGCTGAAAGAAATACATTTTGCATCAAAATATCGTTTACTTTTGTTTACTTTTTTGTTTTTATTTAATTAATCTAAAAAAAACGCGCTCAGGCCTTTCTTTTACCCTTATGTTAAATGAAAATTCTCCAAACAGTATTTTTACTCGGATTTAATCAGTCAGCTAAATTTCTGATAGTAATATTTCCATCGAAACCAATAATTTCAAAAACACAGCCCTATTAAGGACCTGGCCTTTGGTCGTCACGACTATTTTTGATAATGTGTGACTACATACAATCTTGAGTACCACCTCTGCCTTGTTTTTGCGGCGAACTGGACAAGAGCATGGCAATGTAGGTTAAAATTCGATGGAATGATCTTTCAGAGTGTAAAACTGCTTACAAAGTCCTGGCTCATTGTTGGCAGAAGAAACTTTAGGAAGATGGTTGTAATACTGATTGGTAACAGTCTGGTGGTGGCATACCTGTAGAGTGGAGCTGACAGATCGAGATTACTGCTGGAAATGTCAAGAGCAAGTAAGCAATGGAGCATTTGTAGTCCACTAGCCCGCTTTGAATTTTTATGACCCCCAGGATACTGGAAGAGGTGTCGATGGATAGGCCGCAGAACCTATTAAAATTCACATCATCACCTTCTCTTCATGAACTAAGTGCCGTTCATCTGCCATCGCTAAGGACCAAAACTGGTTTAGCGGGACTCACTACCCATAAGGATTATTCTAAAGAATATTTGTTCTTTAAAATAAATGGAAAATGGCACACTTTTTCTTTTATTGAAATTGCTATAACTTTAACTTCTGTCGTCCGAAAACAGATAACGCTGCATATTGTATCAATAGAGTGATCCATTTCGAGGTTCTCTACTTATTTAAACAGAGAAACTTCAAATTTAAAAGGATATCATTACAAAGAATTATTGTTGCCATTTATTTTTATATAAGGTTATATCTTTATAATGTTGGCCGTGCCTACCGGAGACCAATTTTCATTCGAGCATTTCTACAGGTAACTGGAGAATGATTCACACATTCGTATGATTCCACTGGTCCACAAACTACACTAACCGTTAATTTGAATGAATGAAATGGCAGCTCTTGAATCTCTTCAGGTTTCTCTTCGTTCCAAATGTGGGAGCTCTTACATAGCCATTGAGAAATCAAATGAGAAATTAACCTCATCGCTGAATAAAATTTGGCTTAAAAACGTCGAGTCTCCTTGGAACTTTTCAAGAACCTATAGAGCGAAGCGATGTCACTTGGGAAGGTCAAGTGATTTCAGATTTTGCGCAAGCTTTATTTTGTACGCTTTCAATTTAAGATCTCGAATTTTCGATCGAACATTATACAATAATGAATTCTGGGACTCAAGATGAGTGTTGGTGTTGTGAATAACACGCTCAGTAGGCCGATTATGTTGACCATAAGTTAAGCGCGGTACGCGAAACACAATCTCTACAGAACGTAAATTTTCGTATTGAAGTCAAACAATTTGTAATCATTGTTCATGGAAACATGATTTAATGCCAAACAATATCTAACAAAAATAACACGACGGCTTGACACGACACACTTGTGATTTGTCAAAAAAGGCTATTGAAAAAAGTACGTTTACTTGGTTATATGTAAAGTTCTGCACAAAGTCTTCCATCATCTAAACGTGAAAAATGAAAAAACTGTTGGAGATCAGTCAGACAGCAACGTCGAGAGTGGAAGTGATATTCTGGGTTTTCTGGTACATGAAGTCAATGAGGTAACAGTAGGTATTGTATGGTTGAGTTCTTTTGGAGCTTGGCTAGCATAGTGGTTTGAGAAGAGATCACTGCAAGGGATCTTTATTTGAATTAGTCTCTATTCGCGACTAAAAGTATAAATATTATTAACAACAGAAATAGCTCTGGAAAAAAATCATGCAATTCGTTAGTTATGCTGATGCTTAAAATAAATTAACCAGTTCATATTGATGTTAAAAATATCACTACACGGGTTCCAAGCACTATTGCTTAATAGTGCTCATATCTTTACAGCTTTCATTACTGTTATATATGCAATGAATATCCATTTACTAAGCTAAGATCACTGACGCCAATTGTAAAAATTTTATTATTTTCTTGAATTATGTTGCTTTTGAATTTTCTGGTTAGAAGATTTATTAAATTCCTTTGAATAAAATACTTGCTGCATACAATTTTGGATAAATATTCCATACTTACAGCAAAGATGCCAGTGATGAGCACACATAACCACATTTGCGGAAAATTTACATACACTACCACATACACATGTGCAAATATATTTATGTGTTGGTGTAAGAACATTTGGATTGTGTGTATTAGTTTTGTGGTATCCTGTCATTTTGCGGCTTAACAAGAGCCACCTACTGAGGTGCTCAACCGGACCGAACACAACGGACACACGAAGTGCCTCTACAGACACAATTTGACAAACAGAAATCCACCTAACGGTACATACACTTCAATACCGCTTTGCCTTTATGCTCGTTGCATGTGTGAATGGCGCCTGTTTGCTTATGCAGGACCCACTTTTGTGCAAATTCTATTTATTTAAGATAGCAAGCCAGCACACAGAGACCACTCGGAAGCCACACCTAGATTACAGCACCATTTTTCGGCAAATCTCCAAGAGCTGAAGCGGCGGAACCAACTCAACTACTACAATTTGGAACTTAATTTTCCAATTTCCATATTTGGGTGCCAACACTAGAGTAAGGAGTACGGGATAGGAGAGAGACGAGTGGGTGTGAGAGCGTATGGCAGAGGTGCAGTTCAAATCGCATAAGGTTATGTAGCATTTGTCTATGCAAAGTATTTGCTATCAGTGTTGCCGTAGGTGCACACATGTGTGAGACCACATACTGAAAAGTGCAAAGCTGCCGAGGAGAGGTGGTCTTCGCACAAGAATCTGCTGACTGGAGCGCGTTGGTGTTGAAAAGCCGAAAAAAATAAAAACACATTAAAAATGTTAATAACAAGTATGCAGTCTGAAATGTAAGTGGGGCGTGAAGTGAAGTAAAGAAAGAAAGGCAGCAGCAGATTATGCCAAATATATCAAACGAACTAACGGAAAATGAAAAGGCATTCCGTTAGTTGCATGCGAAGTATGCGGGTGTGTGAGTGTGCGTGTGTGTGTATGGGTATGAGTATGCGCTTGGCTGGACTGCCGGCAAGTTGCATACTTTATGGCGTTTAGCCAGCATGCTGCTACGTAGCCAAAGCCGTTAGCCTCACACACAAGCCAACATACATATATACAAACATAGTACAATATTATGCATTTTATTTTTATGTTCTCAAGTTAAGTTTTATTTTCGCTTTCGAAATTTTTTTCCCAGATTTTTATTTTTGGCAGTTTAGGTTTTTGTGTGGAACTTGAAATATGAGCACAAGGGAAATTGCATTGCCAATGTGCTGCTTCGGCTCCGCCACGCTTCAACTCTCAACTCTTTAGTTTGCCAGCCAAGCATGCAATTTGGAGGGATACTCATATCAGTGCTTTCCAGTCAAAAGTGTGTTCGTTGGTGTGTTTGTATGAGTTTCCTTTATAAAGTGGCATAAACCCTCCACCATATAACTCAACGGTAAGCGTATATTGTTATATATGCAAATATATATACATATATAAATGTAAATATAAGTAATATTATATGCTTGTTGTTGGATAAACAGAATAAACCCTGCTTGGTAACGGTTTGCTTGCTTTCTTTACTGGTAAATATGCTCATCATGCTCGTATCTCAGCACTGCACTACCGCCTTCTCTGCCGTTGTCAGTTATATAAGAATACGCTGTTGTGCAGTGAAGAGGAAGTAAACGTTCCGGCATTGGAGCACAAAATGAGCTGGTTTTTAAAAGTTTTCAGGAAATTTTATTTGGCTTTGAGTAAATCATATAAAAATTACGACTACGTCTATCGCTACGATTTCCTTTCAATGCTTTGAGATTTCGTTTTGGCGAAGTGGTTAGGTAGATTCGAGTGGTACAATAAAGACTGTCCGTTGAACGAGTTAACGATCATCAACGAGTTATGAATAATCAGCTAGATATCGGAATTTAATAAAATTATGTTGACCAAATACTCTGCTATCTTAACTTTCAAATCCAGTCTTGTACTAAGCAACATAGACTTTGAACTCCAAGTTAGGCCAATGCAGTTTTTGATATTTAGTGTTTTTAAGAGCTAACTCAAAGCAGTAGATATCAGAATAAATTTTATTATATAACCATTTTATTTGTTATGACAAACAAAATCAATTTTCTGAATAAAAAAAGGATTCGAATAAATAATTTTGCAGTTTTAAAAATCAACGTTTCGACTCTGTAACTCGTTTCGATAAAAAAAATTGGTCGAATTCGAATTTTTTGTATTCCATAGGTCTATTTTTGCATTTTCAATCCTATTTTCGAAAACAGTACTCATTCGCTTTTGAGTTGCAGAGAGCAAAAACGAAACACGAAGTATTTATTCTGGCACAGGGTGGCACAACTTTCGCATAATTATGCACAGGATCCGAATTTCGAATATAATACGTTTTCGAAATTCGGTTA